>CM064530.1:15801277-15926277 GCA_032716605.1 Paralithodes platypus
TCTATAGTTGTTCCAGTCACAGACAAAAGCCAACAATCAGTTGGAAACAAAGGATGACAACCAGTTGTAGAGGAATATATTTCTATAATATGTTCCAGTCGCAGATGAAAGACAACAAACAGTAGCAAAGGAAGTTGTGTCTATATGTATCCAAGTTGCATACAGAGAACGACAACCAGTTACAGACAAAGTTGTTTCTATGTATTGCCAATAACAAGTCGCAGATGAAGTGCTCGAGGCCAGTTGTAGATGAAGCCCCAAAGATAGCCACTTTCTTAGTTGAAGGGTTACATGACTACTTGCCGTTGGTGTCCGGTGATGGGAAAGTCTTGGCTACCACCAAGGTGTCACAGCAAAAGTAACTTGTATTAAGAAGGACGCCTTCGCTTACTACGCCTCTCATGGTGTTCGTCATTTTGTCTCAGGGATAGAGCTTGGCTCATTAATTTGGAGGGCACGGCCAGGCAGCTCCAGGGTCCCGTCTTCTTTGACATCTGGTATGAGGAACTTAGACAGTGGCACAACACTGCCCTCTCTCTAGGGAAAGCCACAGCCGTGGCTCCAGCCCGTTTGTCTTATGAGGATCTTGGATACCAGCATAACATTAATAGTTCTGTTACATTTGATAATCTACTTTTAAGTCTACTTACTGATACCATTGCAAAATAGTCTTATGTCAGCATGGTTCAGGGGTACCACACACGACTTATGTGTGGAAGGTCGCTGTTCGTGCCTCAGTCTTAGCACCATAGGTTTATTGACCTGCGGGAATGGCCTTCCATATCCCTAATGGTGGACATTAGAGGGTGTGATAGACTAGTGTCGTATGTACACAAATATATGCTAGCACCTGATCGACAAGGGCGAGCTGATTACATTGGTTACAGACTACATTCACATCCACAGCTATTCCAACATTACGATAACATTCCACATGCATCTCACATAATCACAAAAATGGTTAGTTGGCCTAGCAATCCTCTCCAGATAACAACCTAGAGAATTGATTGCATTGCCTCGATGGAGACGTTTCATTCGTTGTCACCCTCTCTTGGGGATCAAGGTGTCTGGCAATAGATTAATAGCTGTTGCAAAAATAAATTTGTAAATCAAAGTTGCGAAACCCTTTGTGTAAAATTGGTAAATTCACCTTTACTTGTTACCTGTGCCCAAAATATAGGTGTATGAATATTTGTTTTTGTTTTGTTTGTGTCAATCAGTGGAGGGCTGTGGATAAGGCAATTGTTACTTGTAGCCGCGTTATACGAGATATTAAGCTGATCTTATTTTGTTATACAGATGCTTGTCATCAACCAACATTTCTTTACCACTTGAAAGACAAAACTGCATACCCAGTCACGATAAATCCACGGTGGGCTGTGGAGAAGAAAATTACAATTTGTCACTTGATTTGTTAAAATAATGTGCTGAATTTTGGCACACACACACGCACACACACACACACACACATATATATATATATATATATATATATATAGTTATGAGAACCTCAGCAGGTGATCTTGGACACCGCAACTTCCAAATTAGTAGGGCAATGAGAAGAAATACGTTGTGGAACATCATGATTTATTCTAATTTTCGGCGACGTCACGCAGCCATCCTCAGGAAAGGGTTACCAACAGATCCTAAAAATTGAGTATAACTCTGTATATATTGCTAAAACAGGATCACTAAAATGTAATGCATTGTTGAACACGTGGCAATTTGCCTATCTAAAAACAATTAAACAACATAATTTTGGCCAACTAGGCAAGGTTTGAATATAAAATAAATCTACGGCTATACACCATCAAATTCAAAATTGCTAAATCTCAATGCAACGAAAGGAATCAAAACGCATAAGATATCAAATTTATATTATCATTTCTTTTTCAATTCAAATATTATTCTGAACTGTAAAGGCTAAAATCTATTAAACAAAATTTGTTAAATTTTGTTTAATAGATTTTAGCCTTTACAGTTCAGAATAATATTTGAATTGAAAAAGAAATGATAATATAAATTTGATATCTTATGCGTTTTGATTCCTTTCGTTGCATTGAGATTTAGCAATTTTGAATTTGATGGTGTCTAGCCGTAGATTTATTTTATATTCAAACCTTGCCTAGTTGGCCAAAATTATGTTGTTTAATTGTTTTTTAGATAGGCAAATTGCCACGTGTTCAACAATGCATTACATTTTAGTGATCCTGTTTTAGCAATATATACAGAGTTATACTCAATTTTTAGGATCTGTTGGTAACCCTTTCCTGAGGATGGCTGCGTGACGTCGCCGAAAAATAGAATAAATCATGATGTTCCACAACGTATTTCTTCTCATTGCCCTACTAATATATATATATATATATATATATATATATATATATATATATATATATATATATAAGAGAGAGCTACACCTCTATCTCTCTATCTTGACTATCCATTCATCTAGCCCCGTATTCTGATGTGTTGGAGTGTGGCCATTGATAACCAGACTCCGTAAACAACCCACCAGTAATGTCTAGCAGCTATTACCCTCGCTTCATAGGGTAATTGGGCTAGTTGTGACGCACTGGCTGGTTCCTCATGGTTGTGGTGCTGGTGGTTTTGGTGGATTGTTGGAATAAGTGTTGTTGTTCTGGTATTAGTTGTTGCTGTGGTGGTGGTGGTGACGACAAGTATTGTTGTGGTGGTTGTGGTTGTGGTTAGTATTGTTGTTTATGAGGTTGTTGTGGTGGTGGTGATAAGTAATGTTGTTGTGGTTGTTGTTGTAATGGTGTATACTATTGCGGTGGTTATTGTGGTAATTTGTTGTGGTGGTTGTTCTGGTATTAATTGTTGTGGTTGTGGTATGGTATTTATTTTTGTTATAGGGGGTGGTAATTTTTTTATTGATTTGGTTGTTGTGGTGGTGTTGGTGGTTGTGGTGGTGGTAATTATTGTTGTTTATGTGTTTGTTATGGTGGTTATTATTGTGGTGGTGGTTGTAATTATTATTGTTGTGATGATGGTTGTCGTAATTAGTAAAATGCCGAGTATCTGGCTATTCTTTCAGGCTCTTACAATACTCTTAACCATTTTAAGTCTTTACTTTACTGAGATAACTTATACATAGAACAGATACACGTGTACACTTTACAAAAGGTAACAACGTAGTTGGCAAACAGTATTTATATGAAATGAATACAGAGTAATTCAATGTCAATTAATACATGTACATGAAAGATCTATATAGAACCTGTATTAGATGCAGTCTTAGGCTGTGTGTGTGTGGGGGGGGGGGGGGAGTCAGTGAAGTATTAGCTGTGTAGCGAGTGGTGTTGGAGGCTTTCTACAGTAATTAAATATAGTTATACCTTAGTCGCGTTGGTGGAGTCGTCAACGTAACAGTAAGGTATAATTATATTCAGCAAAATAGCAAGAGGATAGCGTGTGTATTGTTTGATTACGTTAAGAGGGATTCCGAAACAGGGAACAACAATACTTATGGTAACTCTCTTCAAAATGTTATATGTTTGCCCTGGGTATCTATCAATGATGTTAGGGGAGCTTATGCTATTGCAGGGGTGTAAGGAGGGCAGAAAGATGAAACTAAAATTATATTTCGTTTCATAAGGGAAGATTTTTTTCCTGGGGTTGTTAGGCACGTTTACTCTCTGCTGACGCTTCATTTTATTTTTGTTTGATTGGCAGGGATATTGTCTCAAAATAGCTGCTATGGGCATGCTAAACGGGACAGGTGTTACTGCGACGGGCATGTCAAGGGAGGAGGGGAGCATGACTTCGACGGGCATGTCACTATTTCTAAGAATATAAAACCCTCTACACTGCACTGGGAAACGTGATTTAACCCATGAAATGCTAGAACATGTGCAAAATAAAAGGTCAAGTTTATGGAGGGAGGGGGAGTGGGGAAGAAGTGGAGGCTGTGGTATGGAATGGTGCCACTACTTTCTACGTGTCACCCAAATTTCAGACATTTCCCGGCACTGGCATGGTTTTTGAAGAGTTATTTTTACATGTTTAAATACCGTGGCGTACTTCACCGTCTGACTACACTGATTATGCCTGTCTCTTCCACTGAGTGGGTAGCCTGACTCACTGCAGCGTTACGATAGTTTTCATCCGCTTGACCACTAGCAAAACTTATCATAGCCCAATTTTCTCACTGATCACGTTTCAAGTTTTGTGTACACAATTTCAAAAGTTAAGCCGCATGATTTGCGTGGTTGTCCACTTTGGACAAAACTTCCAAAATACGCGATTCATAGTCCTGAACATTAGGGGTTAAATATACAGAAATACACTGTATCACTGCTACTCTCCATTCTTCAAGTAGAATTTCCCTTCTCCTTTAAAAATATAGGAAAAGGTTAAGTATCCTTTATCACGCCGTGGTAAAGTTGGTTAAAGCATGGACAATCGTCCTGACTGTTGGTGGTTCGAGCCCCACTGAGAGAATAAATACATGAATGGATAAATAAAATAAAAAACAAAAATGGGGAATGGGCCTGAGTAAGAAAAAAACAAAACATATATATATATATATATATATATATATATATATATATATACACATACAGGTACAGTATATCATTGTGTGTGTGTGTATGCAGTTTGTATTTATAAGTGTTTGCGTGTGTATGAGAAAAAATATAGGCCTATAGACTAAGCATGCACTGTATGTATTATGTATGTGACGATGTGTGTGTAATGTTTGTATTTATATGTACCTGCGGCTGCGTGTGTAGGTAGCAAACATACTTCAAACCTGCTAGAAACCATGTATGTAATTGTAGGTGTGTGGCTGCTTGTATGTATGTGTATGTTGTTTGTATTTGTATGTGTCTGCGTGTGCATGAGAGGAAACTACTAGAAAGCATGTACATATGTGACTGTGTAGCTGTGTGTATGTGTGTATTCGTATGTGCGTACGTGTAAATGAGGCTCAACAAATATAGACCGAGCATGTATATATATATATATATATATATATATATATATATATATATATATATATATATATATATGTGTTTGTGTGTGTGTGTATGTATGTATGTATATGTATGTTTGTGTGTGTGTGTGTTTGTAATGCAGTCAAACTATTGATTGCATTTCTACGAACAGCAAGTCGTGTGTTGTCTGTCTCCTGTCCTTCCTCATTGTCTCCTTTCTCTTGTCCTTCCTCTTTGTCTCCTTTCTCTTGTCCTTCCTCTTTGTCTCCTTTCTCTTGTCCTTCCTCTTTGTCTCCTTTCTCTTGTCCTTCCTCTTTGTCTCCTTTCTCTTGTCCTTCCTCTTTGTCTCCTTTCTCTTGTCCTTCCTCTTTGTCTCCTTTCTCTTGTCCTTCCTCTTTGTCTCCTTTCTCTTGTCCTTCCTCTTTGTCTCCTTTCTCTTGTCCTTCCTCTTTGTCTCCTTTCTCTTGTCCTTCCTCTTTGTCTCCTTTCTCTTGTCCTTCCTCTTTGTCTCCTTTCTCTTGTCCTTCCTCTTTGTCTCCTTTCTCTTGTCCTTCCTCTTTGTCTCCTTTCTCTTGTCCTTCCTCTTTGTCTCCTTTCTCTTGTCCTTCCTCTTTGTCTCCTTTCTCTTGTCCTTTCTCTTGTCCTTCCTCTTTCTGCTTTCTCTTGTCCTTCCTCTTTCTGCTTTCTCTTGTCCTTCCTCTTTGTATCCTTTCTCTCGTCCTTCCTCTTTGTCTCCTTTCTCTTGTCCTTCCTCTTTGTCTCCTTTCTCTTGTCCTTCCTCTTTGTCTCCTTTCTCTCATCCTTCCTCTTTGTCTCCTTTCTCTCATCCTTCCTCTTTGTCTCCTTTCTCTTGTCCTTCCTCTTTGTCTCCTTTCTCTCATCCTTCCTCTTTGTCTCCTTTCTCTTGTCCTTCCTCTTTGTCTCCTTTCTCTCGTCCTTCCTCATTGTCTCCTTTCTCTTGTCCTTCCTCTTTGTCTCCTTTCTCTTGTCCTTCCTCTTTGTCTCCTTTCTCTTGTCCTTCCTCATTGTCTCCTTTCTCTTGTCCTTCCTCTTTGTCTCCTTTCTCTTGTCCTTCCTCATTGTCTCCTTTCTCTTGTCCTTCCTCTTTGTCTCCTTTCTCGTGTCCTTCCTCTTTCTGCTTTCTCCTTTCTCTTGTCCTTCCTCTTTGTCCTTTCTCTTGTCCTACCTCTTTGTATCCTTTCTCTTGTCCTTCCTCTTTGTCCTTTCTCTTGTCCTTCCTCTTTCCTCTTTCTCCTTTATCTTGTCTTCTTCTGTGTCTGCTTTCCTACAGTAACCTCTTTATTTGTGTTGGTTCATTTATCTTCCGGTAGTTAGTGTGTTAGTTCTCTAGCCATATACCAAGGTTGTTTGAGAGAGAGCGAGAGCGCGAGCGCGAGGTGGGTATCTTTTCATGCATATTGATTTCCTTTATTTAATTCTGGCTTGCTCTAAACGATGTTATTGAAAGAAAAAAAAACATATACGAGTTAAGCAAGCGAGGATGGGCTTATTTATTTGCTAATGTATGTATCTTTTTATTGTTATTTTAGTTTCCTCCCTAGACCTCCATCAAACTTAAACAAAACATCCATTAGATCCCCCTTCTAGATTAATGTGTACATTTTTCGGTAGTTCTTCCAAAATTACAGGCTCACTATCGTTCGCCAGGATTTTTGTTTTACACCTAATTAGCACGAAAGTTCTTAATATTGACAACAAAATAAGGCGAAAGGTCTTAAAATCGCCACAGTAATGAACCGCACGTCTTAAAATCTGTAAGCTAATGGGGCTGAACATGATGGAGAAAGGTGTCCAGAAAAACGACCCATCTCATCTTAATAATATACTGAGATATTCTGTTCTACTTTACTAATTAGAGGTCCTTCCTACGTAGTGAGAACTCTTATAATATCGACCCTATTATACTTACAGGGAAATTGTATTATCGTATAACCCCTTTCAATAGCTTCACGCAGTTTTCCATCATGTTCTGGCTATCAGTCGACGATGTTGTACAGCTTACTTCGAAGGACTGTCTCAAGTAACCCTCTGTCTTATATTATTTTATACAGCTAACGAAGGACTGTCTCGAGTAACCCTCTGTCTTATATACCCTTTGTAAGGTTGAATGAAAAAGACATGTTATGACTCAAGTGAATAAAAGGGGATTCCAATGATCTTAACTGAGAGTGAACAAATTGGCTAACATAAACCTACACAATAGCCAGACAGACAGACAGACAGGCCTACATACAACCTGTCAACCACCTTCCCACGGTCTGATAATAGCCTCTATTGTAGAGTCATCTTAAATTGGGAGCAGCGAACGTAGGCCTAAGATATCTTGAGAGGTATTTTAGTTTGTTCCCTAGACCTCCATCAAGCTTAAAATTACACCCCTTAGACCCCCTTTCAAGATGAATTTGTACATTTTTCGGTAGAAAAATGTCACGGACGAATGCCGGTATTGTTCCTCTCACACAGCACTTCTAGACAAAGTAGAAAAGAAAGTCTTTCGTCTCATTAACTCGTCCACTCACCGATCATCTGCAATCTCTCTCTCTCTCTCTCGCTCGCTATCGCTCGCCAGGAAACAATCGACACCAAAATGGCACGAAATGTCTTCAGATTGACAGAAATGGGGTGACAGATCTAAAAATTGCCAAACTAATGGGCGAAAGGTCTTACAATCGCCACATTAATGGGCCAAAAGTCTTATAATCTCAAAACAAATGGGGCTTAACACAAGGAAGAAAGAGGGCCAGATACACTAGCCCATCCCCCCCTTAAGGGGAGGTTTTTAGTTGATTCCCTAGACTTCCATCAAGCTTAAAATTACATTTTTCGGTAGAAAAAATTTCCGGCCAAAGGCCGGGGCCCCTTAAATTACAGGCTCGCTATTGCTCGCCAGGAAAATATCGACACCTAAATGGCACGAATGGTCTTAAAAGTGACAGAAATGGGGAGAGGGTTCTTAAAATCGCCAAACTAATGGGACAAGCGTCTTTAAATCTCACAAGCAATGGGGCTAAACATGAGGGAGAAAGAGGTTCAGAAAAAAATCCTCCAGGTGGAAATCTCCCCTTAATAAGAGTTGTATACACATTCCAGCCATCTAACATAATCCATCTCTATCATCTATCTATATATCTATATATATCTATATATATCTATATATATCTATATATATCTATATATATCTATCCTATCTATATATTTAGGCACATACCACATAGCTGGGGGTGGCCGACTCGAGACAGAGCCATCATAGTTGCAGATATCGAGGCAATGGAAACGCATATTGACCGAAACAAAAAAACTAATACGAAAGAACTTCGGAATATTGGCAGAAAACTTATATATTTATTCAAAATACCTCAAAAGATTGCCAGAAAAATAAAATCGGTGTAAAGGAACCAAAAATGTCACAAAAAACTACGAACACAATAATCAATGCAAAAAATAAATAAATAAATAAAATATATACAGTATACTGTATATAATCAGAAATAATAGACAACAAAATGGAGCCAAAATAACCTAAAATGTTGACAGAATAAAAGCAAATCTATGCAAAATAACCCCAAAATGGTGTCAGGAAAAAAATATAACAAAACAAATGCAAAATAGCCTCAAAATGCTCCTAGAATTAAACAAAACTAATGCGAAATCCCACAATATTGCTAAAAAATAAAAATAAAATCAATCCATTGCCCCCCCCCCCCCCTAAAAAAAAAATATATATATATATATATATACCGGTACAGTATATATAAACAAAATCGATCTAAAAATGGTCTTGAATCTCTCTTGTTCCACCAACACAATACACCCGCAACAGAGGAACGCAAACAGTACTTTATGGGGAGAGAATTGCTTTCTCCTTCAATTTTAGCCCCATTAGTTTCAGATTTAAAGACGTTCGCCCCATTAGTTTTCAGATTTTAGACTTTTCGTGCCATTTAGGATTATTTTTTTCCTGACGAGCGATAGCGAGACTGGGAGGAACGAGTAATTTTTCTACCAACAAATGTACAAATTTATCTCGAAGAGGAATCTGGAGGATATTTTATTAAGCCTGATAGAGGTCTTGGGAGGAAACTAAAACGATAATAAATATATATGAGTGAGAGAGAGAGACTGACTTTGACTCTGACTCTACCCCCTTAGGCCTAGGACAGCAGCCAGCTATACACGCCACACTTCCTGCCCTTGTTTGTTCATCATTGCAGAGGACCAAAAGAAAGGGAAAATTGAGTGTGTGAAAAATTTACGTGTGTCGTATTCACAGGTCCTTAGGAGAGGCCCACGAGAAAAAGGGTTGTTAGTTTTTTGTTCACATCATTTGGGCTCGAAAGGAAGAGAGTTTGCTATTTGTTCACATACTTTGGGTGTGAAAGGAAGATTTATTTTTTTAAACATTATTTAGATCCGGAAGGAAGAGGGTTGGATATTTTTTCTCGTCATTTAGGTTCGAAAGGAAGGGGGAAATTCAGTGTGTACAGACAAACATAATAATAGTAATTTGGTCTTTATGTTCGGGGTTTGTTGGAGTAAGCCTTTGAAATGGAAATCACGCTGACATGAAAAGATACATGCACAAGGAAAAAAAACTCCGCCAAACTAACGGAACGAACGTCTTATAATCTCAAAGCTGATATGCTAAACATGAGTGAGAAGGGGGACTAGAAAACCGACCCATCTCCCCTTAACCCCTTCAGTATTCGCAAGTTATTGATATTTATTTAGAGTCATTATGTTTGCATGTGGTAATAGTACTGCTTAGTTTATCCACAGCGGTCATTGAAGGCGTATTTGTAGATACATTAGGAGTAGTTCTAGATACATTAGGAGTATTTGTAGATACATTAGGAGTATTTGTAGATACATTAGGAGTATTTGTAGATACATTAGGAGTATTTGTAGATACATTAGGAGTATTTGTCGATACATTAGGAGTATTTGTCGATACATTAGGAGTATTTGTCGATACATTAGGAGTATTTGTCGATACATTAGGAGTATTTGTCGATACATTAGGAGTATTTGTCGATACATTAGGAGTATTTGTCGATACATTAGGAGTATTTGTCGATACATTAGGAGTATTTGTCGATACATTAGGAGTATTTGTCGATACATTAGGAGTATTTGTCGATACATTAGGAGTATTTGTCGATACATTAGGAGTATTTGTCGATACATTAGGAGTATTTGTCGATACATTAGGAGTATTTATCGATACATTAGGAGTATTTGTCGATACATTAGGAGTATTTGTCGATACATTAGGAGTATTTGTCGATACATTAGGAGTATTTGTCGATACATTAGGAGTATTTGTCGATACATTAGGAGTATTTGTCGATACATTAGGAGTATTTGTCGATACATTAGGAGTATTTGTCGATACATTAGGAGTATTTGTCGATACATTAGGAGTATTTGTCGATACATTAGGAGTATTTGTCGATACATTAGGAGTATTTGTCGATACATTAGGAGTATTTGTCGATACATTAGGAGTATTTGTCGATACATTAGGAGTATTTGTCGATACATTAGGAGTATTTGTCGATACAGTAGGAGTATTTGTCGATACAGTAGGAGTATTTGTCGATACAGTAGGAGTATTTGTCGATACAGTAGGAGTATTTGTAGATACAGTAGGAGTATTTGTAGATACATTAGGAGTATTTGTAGATACATTAGGAGTATTTGTAGATACAGTAGGAGTATTTGTAGATACAGTAGGAGTATTTGTAGATACAGTAGGAGTATTTGTAGATACAGTAGGAGTATTTGTAGATACAGTAGGAGTATTTGTAGATACATTAAGAGTATTTGTAGATACATTAGGAGTATTTGTCGATACATTAGGAGTATTTGTCGATACATTAGGAGTATTTGTCGATACATTAGGAGTATTTGTCGATACATTAGGAGTATTGTCGATACATTAGGAGTATTTGTCGATACATTAGGAGTATTTGTCGATACATTAGGAGTATTTGTCGATACATTAGGAGTATTTGTCGATACATTAGGAGTATTTGTCGATACATTAGGAGTATTTGTCGATACATTAGGAGTATTTGTCGATACATTAGGAGTATTTGTCGATACATTAGGAGTATTTGTCGATACATTAGGAGTATTTGTCGATACATTAGGAGTATTTGTCGATACATTAGGAGTATTTGTCGATACATTAGGAGTATTTGTCGATACATTAGGAGTATTTGTCGATACATTAGGAGTATTTGTCGATACATTAGGAGTATTTGTCGATACATTAGGAGTATTTGTCGATACATTAGGAGTATTTGTCGATACATTAGGAGTATTTGTCGATACATTAGGAGTATTTGTCGATACATTAGGAGTATTTGTCGATACATTAGGAGTATTTGTCGATACATTAGGAGTATTTGTCGATACATTAGGAGTATTTGTCGATACATTAGGAGTATTTGTCGATACATTAGGAGTATTTGTCGATACATTAGGAGTATTTGTCGATACATTAGGAGTATTTGTCGATACATTAGGAGTATTTGTCGATACATTAGGAGTATTTGTCGATACATTAGGAGTATTTGTCGATACATTAGGAGTATTTGTCGATACAGTAGGAGTATTTGTAGATACATTACGAGTATTTGTAGATACATTACGAGTATTTGTAGATATAGTAGGGAGTATTTTGCAGATATATTAGACGATATCATGGGCTCTGATAGGAAGAGAGAGGTTTTATGAGGGGATTATAAGGAAATAGAAAACAGAAGAAGATGGCTTAGTAAATTGTAATATTCTTTTGACCAGCAGGGCAAGGAGTGTCACCAGATTTAATGACAACACAAAAATTATATTATGTTTATATGATCCAGTTTATGAGGCAGTTTAAGGGGCTAGTGCTTGTTTTTTGGTCTATATATTTGTGTATAAACTTTATTTTTAGTTTCCTCGCTAGACCTCCATCAAACTTTAAATAACACCCCCTAGACCCTGTTTCAACATCAATTTGCACATGTTTCAGTAGAATAATGTCCCAGCTATAGCGCGGTTCCTTTTACAATTACAGGCTCGCTATCGCTCACAAGGAAAACATTGAAACCTAAATGGCACGAAAGGTCTTAATATTGACAAAGAAATGGGGCGAAAGGTCTTAAAAACGCCAAACTAACGGAACGAACTTCTTATAATCTCAAAGCTGATATGCTAAACATGAGGGAGAAGGGGGACCAGAAAACCGACCCATCTCCCCTTAACCCCTTCAGTATTCGCTGGCAAGAATATCATCTTATTCTGGCGACGACTAGACGATTTTATTCTGCTTAAGAAGGACCTCTGAAGTATGAAATGGATATAAATTATCTCTTATTAGCTTTATGAACTCTCACAGATCCTTTCTGAGTTGTATTAAAAGATTTGAAGGATAGATTAAATCTCTATTCTGTGGACTCGGGGGTTGACGTTTAGCATTCAGAAATAGAGTTCTCTCAATCTCATAATTACCTCTCCAAAAAAAAAAATCTGCCCACAACTCACTCAAAGACAGCTGAAGAGGGTGAAGTAACTAAACTAAAGGTTTCTAAACACCCCTGATGGTCACACAGGCTTTTAAGTATCGCAGAAAGGGCACAAATTGCGTCCTGTGCTTGAAAGGGTTAAGATGAGATAGGCGTTGCCGTTCTGAAGAGGTTAATATGACTCAGTAATTCTTTTATAATAGGTTATAATTGCAGGCAATTAAACGTCACTTCTCTGGTATAAGTTGTTCTAATTATTTTGTATAGCAACCTTACGATAATATATCCCTTACAGTATAAAATTACGCCTTTTTATATATTATATGCCGATTTTATTAAGATTTGGAAGAACCTGTGGGAGTCGGTGCTAATTGGGATAATGTGTACTGATGAAATTACTGAAAAGTTGACCGAATTAATATAAACACCATATGAGGAGGAGCACTTTATCCTCTTCATATGGTGTATATATAAATAGGTTAACTTTTCCCAGACAGTGGAATTCATATATTTTGTAAAAGAGTGTTGATAACTTCTATAACTTCTGATAACTGTCTTGATAGCGTAATGCTTAGTGCGCGGAATTTCGGTGTGATTATACTAGGTTCGAATCCTTGGGGTACCACATGTATTCATAGTTTCATTAATTTCATAAATAATATAGGATTATTTGTCAGTTAATTGGTGGGTTGGTGTTATGAATTTGTAATATATATTTTAAAAGTGTGTTGATAACGTCTATTTGTTATATATATTGTAAACATAAGTGTTGATAACTTTTATTTGTTATATATATTGTAAATATAAGTGTTGATAACTTTTATTTGTTATATATATTGTAAACATAAGTGTTGATAACTTGTATTTGTTATATATTGTAAACATAAGTGTTGATAACTTGTATTTGTTATATATATTGTAAATATAAGTGTTGATAACTTGTATTTGTTATATATATTGTAAATATAAGTGTTGATAACTTTTATTTGTTATATATATTGTAAACATAAGTGTTGATAACTTGTATTTGTTATATATATTGTAAACATAAGTGTTGATAACTTGTATTTGTTATATATATTGTAAATATAAGTGTTGATAACTTGTATTTGTTATATATATTGTAAATATAAGTGTTGATAACTTGTATTTGTTATATATATTGTAAACATAAGTGTTGATAACTTCTATTTGTACGGTTGGCCAAATAAGTCACGTCCCCGCTGTCATTAAGTTTTGCTCGGTGTGTGTTGTATTAATGTCTGTCAGATATTGAATAGGGTGTGTAAAGATAGGAACATGTTTATATATCACTCGAAAAGATTAATTAATGCTTAGATAGTGCTGATACATGTTTGTATATATCACTCGAAACTATTAATTAATGCTTAGATAGCGCTGATACCAATTATTGATCGCATATACTTGGTGCCGCGACATCACTTATTTGGGTAACTGTAAAGTCGCGCTAATAAGTGATGTCTCTGCACCAATTATGTTTTGATCAATAATGGGCATCAGTAATATATTAAACTTCATTTCTTCATATCGATTGAAATATACAAACATGTTCCTACACTTACCCACCCTATTCAACATCCGACAGACATGAATACAGCACTGAGAAACCCAAACGTAATGACAGCTGGGACATGACTTATTAGCGCGACCGTACTATATTTTTTTAAAGAGGGTTGATAACTTCTATTTGTAATATATTTCGTAAAAAAGTGATGCTAGCTTCTATTTGTAATATATTTAGATTTGTACTATATGTTATAAAAGAGTGGTGATAACTTCTATTTGTACTATATGTTATAAAAGAGGGTTGATAACCTATATTTGTAATATATGTTATAAAAGAGTGGTGATAACTTCTATTTGTACTATATGTTATAAAAGAATGGTGATAACTTCTATTTGTACTATATGTTATAAAAGAGTGGTGATAACTTCTATTTGTACTATATGTTATACAAGAGTGGTGATAACTTATATTTGTACTATATGTTATAAAAGAGTGGTGATAACTTATATTTGTACTATATGTTATAAAAGAGTGGTGATAACTTATATTTGTACTATATGTTATAAAAGAGTGGTGATAACTTCTATTTGTACTATATGTTATAAAAGAGTGGTGATAACTTCTATTTGTACTATATGTTATAAAAGAGTGGTGATAACTTCTATTTGTACTATATGTTATAAAAGAGTGGTGATAACTTATATTTGTACTATATGTTATAAAAGAGTGGTGATAACTTATATTTGTACTATATGTTATAAAAGAGTGGTGATAACTTCTATTTGTAATATATTTTATCTTTTATCTCCAGATTGTTGTGGCAGTGACCGGCTTGGGCCCGGGAATGCGAGGTAAGTCGAAGATTGCCACTTGAGGTATTTTTGTTTTTTCGGGACCCCTTTCTCCCTCATTTTTAGCCCCATTGCTCTTGACATTTTAAGACGTTCGCCCCGTTAGTATGGCGATTTTAAGAACTGTTGCCCCATTTCTATCGATGATAAGATCTTTCATGCCATTTAGATGTCTATTTTTTCCTGGCGAGCGTGTAATTGGACATTTGTGTACCGAAACATGCATAAATGTATCTTGAAAGGAGGCTTAGGGGTGTGATTTTAAGCTGTGTGGAAGTCTAGGGAACAAACTAAAAGCCTCTCTTTAACTTTGTATAAGGCATAAATATTCTAAATTATAAAGCTACTGTCACACAAGCACTGTTACCGTCAATTTTATATGAGCAAGTTTTTTCTCGTATTAGTTCAGGACTTTTTCGCACTGGTATCGCCAACAAAACTGAAGGTATATTATGTTAGGTGGCTGAATTCTGACCAAGTGAACATTTTGAAGCTTCCAGACTATAATTGCCCGTAAAAATGGCTCGACAAAGGGCTCGTTTGACACCAGTTTAAGTCCAGTAAAATATTACACTAATTTGACGCTGATAAATTCCCTTTGGAATCCTTTTGGGGTTATGCTATTCCCCCCTTTAAGGGGGTAGTACTCTCTTTTTATGGACCTCCTTCCCCCTCATGTTTAGCATATTAGTTTTGAGGTTTAAAGACATTCGTTCAGTTAGTTTGGCGATTTTGACACCTTTTGCCAAATTTTTCTGTCAATATTAAGACCTTTCGTGCCCTTTAGGTTTCGATTTATTGTCCTGGAGAGCGACAGTGAGCCTCTATTTTTAGAAGTAACCGGCCTTGGGCCGGGAAATTTTTCTACTGAAAAATGTACACATTTATCTTGAAAGTGGTCTAAGGGGTGTCTTTCTAGGCTTGATGGAGGTCTAGCGAGGAAACTCAAAAATAAATAAATAGATAAATATGTAGCCCAAAAAACTAGCATTACCCCCTTAAGTAGCGACAGACTACATAATGCGTTGCTTTGTGAGGCTCGGTCGTTTGGGAATTATAGTGGGTCCTTGCATTGAAGGATTCGTATTATACCCACACGTGCAATCAATCTTACACATAGTTCTGCAACACAAATGCATGCTGATTAACATGACTAGACATACAGTACATCCAAGAACACATACTTGTATATTATAATATATTTATTTAAGGCGGCGGAATAATAATTGAAGCAGTGTTTAGTTTAGCTGAATCTGTTATTGAACGAGTATACCAAAGCTTTGCTTTATTTGTTTATTTTGTTATATATGTGGATGAGAGAGACAAAAGGCAAAACTGCCTGTGACAAGTTCCTCCCCCAGAGTTGAAAGAGGAATGTAAGAGCCAAAATGCCTGGACACACGGAGTTTTAAGCGATTTAAGTCACAGGATGAGGGAAAGGTGGATTCAGGGAGAGCGTTCCAAAGCTCAACTATTGTATAGAACAAAGATTGGGAATATCGTTTCACTCTTGGGTTGGAGAGTTGCACAGAGTAGGAGTGGATTGTGTTGTTGTTGTTGTTCCCCAAGCTGCCTGGCCGAACAGCCCCAAGGCCCCGAGCAATTCCAAGGCCATAACCGAGTGCCCCCACAGAACCCTCCCCGCCGACCACAATAAAGCCTGGGTGACCGAAGCCACTCCATGGCGGGGGGCTGAGGAGGGTGCGGAAATGCCCGGGAAACCAAAGCCCTACCCAGGGCCCTGTGCCCCTCAGCAATTATGAAGAGAAAGTTGAGGGGCAAGGGAAAAATGTGACGCTTTGGCTTCCAATCTTGGTAGATTGGGAGGTCAATCCACGGAAGAGACGCCGTCACTTGAGATCTAGAAAATATATAAGTTAAAGGAAAAGTCAGAGTAAGCTATGGGTATGGCAGAGATTGCTCAGCTCTCACTCTGATAGACCAGCCCATCACCACATGACTAGAACCCAATCCTCTCAGCATCAGCTAGAAAAGGCCCTAGAAAGCCGCCTTTGGCGGGGGGATAGCTCCCCTATTTCAACCCTTTTCGGGGTTGGGCACCCGCCCAGTGGATTGTGTTACAGGAGGTGGTATACATTGAAAGAGCTCTGAGGAACACTGGTTATTGTAATAGCGGTAGAATAGCGAGAGAGATGCAACATTGCGGCGAAGAGAGAGAGATTGCATAGAATCAGTAAGAATGGACGTGAAACGAAAGGCTTTCTTTTATACTTTGCCTAGAAGTGTTATGCGAGAGGATCCTCCCCACACATGCGAACAATACTCAATACATGGACGCACTGTGCCCCTGTACAGAGAAAGAAGCTCTGTAGTGGTTAAGAACCCCCGGAGGCGGTTGAGCACACCCAGCTTCTGGGAAGCTTTTTAGCAAGAGTGGTAAGATTGTCTTTCCAAGAGAGATCAGAAGAAAAAGAGACACCACAATATTAACAGAAGATGAAGGATTAATTTGTATGTTTTTGAAGAATAAGTGATAGACTTGTGGAAGGTTGTGACGAGTAGACAGATGGAGAAATTGAGTTTTGGAAGCCTTGAAAGTAACAAGGTTTTCTCTGCTCCAATGTTAATAATTACAACAGAGACTCAGCCAGAAGAACACATATTGATGAGCTGTGATATTCTAGTTGTCATAGCCGGAGGCTATGTGGACAATTGTGGACAACTGGATCCTTGCCAATCAAGATCCAGTATGGCATTGTGGGGGTCAACCCAGACTATAGTCCGTTCATTCTAGGTTGGGTAGAAATCGTAACCTCTAACCTCTGTAACTAAAAAAGGGCTAGAGCAAATTAGCTGTCAATTTAGACGCATATTCCCTAGCCAAGTCTTCCAATTTGGTAGAAATATTTGCTGATTTCTCTAGTCCTTTTTGAGCTATGAGAGGTTAGAGGTTAGGATTTCTGCCCACCCTAGAATGAACAGACTACAGTCAACGTAACCCTTGTCAACTTAACTGGTCATCCCAACGCAATCAATTTCAACCCCGATTAAAGGGGAGGTAGTCGCTTTTCTGGACCTCCTTCTCCCTCATGTTTAGCATAATTGTTTTGAGATTTTAAGACGTTCGTTCCGTTAGTTTGGCGATTTTTAAGACCTTTCGCTTCATTTCTTTGTCAATGTTTAGACCTTTCGTGCCATTTAGGTGTCTTTTTTTTCCTGGCGAGCGATAGCGAGCCTGTAATTTTAGAAGGAACCGGGCTTCGGCCGGGACGTCCAAATTTATCCTGAAAGGGGGTTTATGGGGTATTTGTTTTGTTTAAGTTTGATGGAGGTCTAGCGAGGAAACTCAAATAAAAATATATTAATATAACTATCACTATCCCCTTAACTCAACTTGAGTCAACACAACCTTGCTTAAGGGGGGTCACCTGCTTTTTTTGTATCTACTTTTCTGTCTTTCTCTGGCTTGTATCCATGCGGCCTCATTCAGCCTACTGTTTTAAGACGTTTATCCCCATCCAGGTGTCGATTTATTCCTGGCGAGTGATAGCTAGCCAGCATTGTATGGAGAACGTCGGCTTCGCCGGAGACCCTTTTCTATCGAAAAATTTACAAATGTAGCCTGCTGACAAAACAAATTATAAAAAAAAAAATGCTGGCTCGCTACCGCTCGCCAGGATAAAAATCAACACCTGGATGGGGATAAACGTCTTAAAATAGTAGGATGAATACAACCCAGAGAGAGCGGGAGAGAGGGAGAACAAAATTAGGTGGGCTCCCTTAAATGAACCCCGGCCAGCCCAAAGCTACGTATATAACCGAGTTAAGGGGAGGTTTTTAGTTTGTTCGTTAGACCTCCATCAAGCTTAACATTACACCACCTAGATCCCCTTTCAAGATAAATTTGTACATTTTTCGGTAGAAAACTGTCCCGGCCAAAGGCCGGTTCTTCTTAAATTACAGGCTCGCTTTCGCTCGCCAGAAAAAATAGACACCTTAATGGCACGAAAATTCTTAAAATTGACAGAAATGGGGTGAAAGTTCTTAACATCGCCAAACTAATGGGGCGAACGTCTTAAAATAGCAAAAGCAATGGGGCTAACTATGAGGGCGAAAGGGGTCCAGAAAAAAATCCCTCCAGTGGAAATCTCCCCTTAATTATGACCCAAGCTGACTCAGGCACTACGGTACCTATACCTGGTGGTGGTGGTGGTGGTGGTGTGTAGCGGTAATGGTGAACGAACGAACCCCTTCCTACAATTTTACATACGGGGGGTTAAAATCTAATTATCGTTCGCCAACCTGCTGATCACCTGTGATTACGTCGTGTCCGTTAAGGGAAGATTTCTACCTGGAGGATTTTTTTTTTCTGGACCCCCTTTCTCCCTCATGTTTAGCCCCATTGCTTTTGAGATTTTAAGACGTTCGCCCCATTAGTTTGGCGATTTTAAGAACCCTCGCCCCATTTCTGTCAATTTTAATTCATTTGTGCCATTTAGGTGTCGATTTTTTCATGGCGAGCGATAGCGAGCCTGTAATTTAAGGGGAACCGGCCTTCGGCCGGGACATTTTTCTACTGAAAAATGTACAAATTTATCTTAAAAGGGGGTCTAGGGGGGAGTAATTTTAAGCTTGATGGAAGTCTAGGTAATCAACTAAAAACCTCCCCTTAAACCGGTATCACACGAGCGCTTTTTCCCTCAACATTTATCCTCAACACTGGTCTGGCAGCTTATGAGGTCAACATTTACAATTTTTCGGTCCCCTCATCAGTCTAGTTTCCGATACCAGTGCCAAATATTATAGAAATGTTACCCCAGAAAAATGTTGATCATGGAATGTTTGACTATAAAAGCTCTCGTGTGATACCGGCTTTACAGTAATAGAACGTTAAAGTAAGAGTTAGCCAACCGAGTGATGGAAATACTATTTAATTTGAAAACTTAATTATATAAATGGCCAGTTTTTTTTTATGTTCAAGTAAAGCCATGTTTTACGAACAAGTATCCAACGGGCATTACTTGGGGTCTACCTCAAGGGGAGAGCGGTTCACTTTTGGGGCGATTTTTGCGTGTATTCATTATTTTTCTAGTTTCCTCCCTAGACCTATACATCAAATTAAAAAAAAAAAAAAAACTCCATTAGATCCTCCTTCTAGATTAATTTGTACATTTTTCGGTAGAAAAATTTCCTGGCCGAAGGCCGGTTCTTCCAACATTACAGGCTCACTATCGTTCGCCAGGGAAAAAAATCGACACCTAAATAGCACGAAAGGTCTGAATAGTGATGAAGAAATGGGGCGAAAGGTCTTAAAATCAACTAACTAATGGGGCAAACATCTTAACATCTGAAAACTAATGGGGCTAAACATGAGGGAGAAAGTGGTCCAGAAAACCGGCCCGGCCCATTCCCCCTTAAAATCTGCAGAATGTCAACTACAACAGTTAGTTCACCCCCTGCATCTCCGTCTCTCGTCAATGTTGTAAATTATATATAAGAGTTATTTTGGTCACATTTGCATATTATAAATTGTTTTGTTCAATAACGGTGTTCATTGTTTAACCGCGTCAATTATGATTGCATCATTTTCAGTTTATTCGGGCTACCATTTATTGTATTGACTCCATCTAGAAAGGACATCTAACCAAACAAAATCGAACCAATTATAAAGGGGAGATCCTTCATTTGTTGGTCAATTTTTGTATTTATTTAGTATTTTTCTAGTTTCCTCGCTAGACCTCCATCAAGCTTAAAATGAAGCCCCCTAGACCCCCTTTCAAGATAAATTTGTACATTTTTCGGTAGAAAAATGTCCTGGCCGATTCCTCTTAAATTACAGGCTCGCTATCGCTCGCCAGGAAAAGATCGAGACCTAATTGGCAGGAAAGGTCTTGAAATTGACAGAAATGGGGCGAAATTTCATAAAATCACCAAACTCACGAGTCTAAAGATGAGGGAGAAGGTGGTCTAGAAAAGCGCCATGTCTCCCCTTAAACTGACCGCATGACTCCTACAGGCTCTTTGTAAGGGTCGAGATATCCACCTGGAGGATTTTTTCTGAACCTCTTTCTCCCTCATGTTTAGCCCCATTGCTTGTGAGATTTAAAGACGCTTGCCCCATTAGTTTGGCGATTTTAAGAACCCTCGCCCCATTTCTGTAAATTTATTTAGGTATCGATTTTTTCCTGGCGAGCGAAAGCGAGCCTGTAATTTAAGGGGAACCGGCCTTCGGCCGGGAATTTTTCTACCGAAAAATGTACAAATTTATCTTGAAAGGGGGTCAAGGGGGAGTAATTTTAAGCTTGATGGAGGTCTAAGGAATGAACTAAAACCTCCCCTTAATATAACTAAATCAAGTGATCTAAATAGTTATAATGACATTTTGTAATGGCTTATCATAATGCAAAGGATATGCAAGACCATGCCTATTAGCGGGGTAGTGGCTTGTTTTATTTTGTCTATTTCTATATTTCTTTATCTCAAAGTTAATGGGGCTAAACAGGAAGGAGAAGGGGGTCTGGAAAAGGCGACTACCTCCCCCTTAACGGTCACACAGTTAAGGGGGGTGACCTGTGTTTTTTTTTATCTCCTTTTCTCTCTTTGTCTGGCTTGTATCCATTCGGCCCCATGCAGCCAATTATTTTAAGACGTTTATCCCCATCTAGGTGTCGATTTCTTCCTGGCGAGCGATAGCGAGCCAGCATTATATGAAGAAATCCGGCTTCGCCGGAGAAATTTGTCTATCGAAAAATTTACAAATTTAGCCTGCTATCAAACAAAAATAAAACATATGCTGGCTCGCTACCGCTCATCAGTAAAAAATTGACACCTGGATGGGGATAAACGTCTTAAAACAGTAGGCTGAATGGGGCCAAATGGATACAAGCCAGAGAAAGATAGAAAAGGACACAACAAAAACAACAGGTGACCCCCCTTAACTCGATCGAGAAGCCATACGTATAATATAACACATAGGGATGGCCTACACTAAAGTATTTGGTGATGGGCTGGTCTATCAGAGTGAGAACTGAGCGATCTCTGCCATACCCATAGCTTACTCTGACTGTTCCTTTTACTTATATATTTTCTAGATCTCAAGTGACGGCGTCTCTTCCGTGGATTGACCTTCCAATCTCTACCAAGATTGGAAGCCAAAGCGTCACATTTTCCTTTGCCCTTCATCTTTCTCTTCATAATTGCTGAGGGGCACAGGGCCCTGGGTGGGGCTTTGGTTTCCCGGGCGTTTCCGCACCCTCCTCATCTCCCCGCCATGGAGTGGCTTCGGTCACCCAGGCATTATTGTGGTCGGCAGAGAGGGTTCTGTGGGGGCGCTCGGTTATGGCCTTGGCCTTGCTCGGGGCCTTGGGGCTGTTCGGCCAGGCAGCTTGGGGAACAACAACAACAACAACACTAAAGTATCGAATATTTGGGGGACTTAAGGGCAGGTTTTTAGTGTGTTTCCTAGACTTCCATCAAGCTTGAAATTACACCCCCTTGACCCCCTTTCAAGATAAATTTGTACATTTTTCGGTAGAAAAATGTCCCGGCCGAAGGCCGGTTCCTCTTAAATTACAGGCTCGCTATCGCTCGCCAGGAAAAAATCGACACTTAAATGGCTCGAATGGTCTTAAAAGTGACATAAATGGGGTGCAAGTTGTTAAAATCGCTAAACTAATGGGGCGAACGTCTTAAAATCTCAAAAGCAATGGGGCTAAACATGAGGGAGAAAGGGGTAAAGAAAAAAATCCTCAAATGGAAATCTCCCCTTAAGGTTTACTACTATAAGCTATGAAGTGTTTTTATGCCGACAGTGATGCATAATTACGGATCTAAAGCCGGTATCACACGAGCGCTTTTTCACTCGACATTTATCCTCAACACTGGTCTGGCAGCTTACGTGGTCAACATATAAAATATTTCGGTTGCCTAACTTCATCTACCATCAGTCTAGTTTCCGATACCGTTGCAAAATATTCCAGAAATGTTGCCAGAAAAATGTTAATGGTCGAATGTTGACTATAAAAGCTCTCGTGTGATACCGGCTTAAAGGATTGCAGGTGTAAAGGATGATTGGTAAGCCGAGTTCATTTAATCCCTTCAATTCTAGATAACACTAGCCGATTGTATTCAGTCTCTTGAAAGCAAAGGAGTGGGAGCAATGTCACTTGACCATGGATTCCTACTGACCCTTCCTAAGTTGAATATATCACCTCTATCAAACAAAATAAGAAGGTATGATTGTATAAGAAGGTATGATTGTATAAGAAGGTATGATTGTATAAGAAGGTATGATTGTATAAGAAGGTATGATTGTATAAGAAGGTATGATTGTATAAGAAGGTATGATTGTATAAGAAGGTATGATTGTATAAGAAGGTAGATTGTATGAGAAGGTATGATTGTATAAGAAGGTATGATTGTATAAGAAGGTATGATTGTATAAGAAGGTATGATTGTATAAGAAGGTATGATTGTATAAGAAGGTATGATTGTATGAGAAGGTATGATTGTATAAGAAGGTATGATTGTATAAGAAGGTATGATTGTATAAGAAGGTATGATTGTATAAGAAGGTATGATTGTATAAGAAGGTATGATTGTATAAGAAGGTATGATTGTATAAGAAGGTATGATTGTATAAGAAGGTATGATTGTATAAGAAGGTATGATTGTATAAGAAGGTATGATTGTATGAGAAGGTATGATTGTATGAGAAGGTATGATTGTATAAGAAGGTATGATTGTATAAGAAGGTATGATTGTATAAGAAGGTATGATTGTATAAGAAGGTATGATTGTATAAGAAGGTATGATTGTATAAGAAGGTATGATTGTATAAGAAGGTATGATTGTATAAGAAGGTATGATTGTATAAGAAGGTATGATTGTATAAGAAGGTATGATTGTATAAGAAGGTATGATTGTATAAGAAGGTATGATTGTATAAGAAGGTATGATTGATTGTATAAGAAGGTATGATTGATTGTATAAGAAGGTATGATTGTATAAGAAGGTATGATTGTATAAGAAGGTATGATTGTATAAGAAGGTATGATTGATTGTATAAGAAGGTATGATTGTATAAGAAGGTATGATTGTATAAGAAGGTATGATTGTATAAGAAGGTATGCATGTATAAGAAGGTATGATTGTATAAGAAGGTATGATTGTATAAGAAGGTATGATTGTATAAGAAGGTATGATTGTATAAGAAGGTATGATTGTATAAGAAGGTATGATTGTATAAGAAGGTATGATTGTATAAGAAGGTATGATTGTATAAGAAGGTATGATTGTATAAGAAGGTATGATTGTATAAGAAGGTATGATTGTATAAGAAGGTATGGTATAAGAAGGTAGGTATAAGAAGGTATGATTGTATAAGAAGGTATGATTGTATAAGAAGGTATGATTGTATAAGAAGGTATGATTGTATAAGAAGGTATGATTGTATGAGAAGGTATGATTGTATGAGAAGGTATGATTGTATAAGAAGGTATGATTGATTGTATAAGAAGGTATGATTGATTGTATAAGAAGGTATGATTGTATAAGAAGGTATGATTGTATAAGAAGGTATGATTGTATAAGAAGGTATGATTGTATAAGAAGGTATGATTGTATAAGAAGGTATGATTGTATGAGAAGGTATGATTGTATAAGAAGGTATGATTGGTATAAGAAGGTATGATTGTATAAGAAGGTATGATTGTATAAGAAGGTATGATTGTATAAGAGGTATGATGTATAAGAAGGTATGATTGTATAAGAAGGTATGATTGTATAAGAAGGTATGATTGTATAAGAAGGTATGATTGTATAAGAAGGTATGATTGTATGAGAAGGTATGATTGTATAAGAAGGTATGATTGTATAAGAAGGTATGATATATATAAATGGGCTGCTGTTTGCTTAAGGGGGGTGACCTGTTTTTGTTCTGTCCTTTTCTATCTTTCTCTGGCTTGTATCCATTTGGCCCCATTCAACCTACTGTTTTAAGACGTTTATCCCCATCCAGGTGTCAATTTTTTACTGATGAGCGGTATCGAGCCACCATATTTATTATTTTTGTTTGACAGCAGGCTAAATTTGTACATTTTTCGATAGAGAAATGTCTCCGGCGAAGCCGGATTTCTTCATATAATGCTGGCTCGCTATCGCTCGCCAGGAAGAAATAGACACCTAGATGGGGATAAACGTCTTAAAATAGTTGGCTGAATGGGGCCGAATGGATACAAGCCAGAGAAAGATAGAAAAAGACAGAAATAACAAAGAGCAGGTGACCCCCCTTAAGGAGACAGTGTTTTGGGGGTCTATTTATTTATATATTCATTAAATTTCTATTGTCCTCCCTATACTAGACCTGCATCAAACTTAAACACAATAATCCATTAGATCCCTACGTTATTAATTTGTGCATTTTTCGGTAGAAAAATGTCACGGCCGAAGGAAGACCGGTATCTCCACGATTACAGGCTCTCTATTGCTCGCCAGGAAGAAAATTCGACACTTAAAGGGGGCACGAAATGTCTTAATATTGGCGAAGAAATGGGGTGAAAGGTCTTAAAATCGACAAACTAATGGGGCAAACTTCTTAATGCTTCAAAACTAATGGGGATAAGCGTGAGGAAGAAAGGGCACCAGAAAAACAGCCCACCTCCCCTTAAGGCGGCGCCACACGATCAGATATCCATATTTTTTAGAAGGCTACAGCAGATCATGGCTAGCGATTCTTGGCTAAACACGCCGATAACATACACGGGCCGAGTAATTTAGTGAGGTGGAAGGATGGAGTAGATAGGCCTGTGATTGAAAGCGGTGTTGGTTGGGAGGGGAAAGAGGCGCATGAGGGCGATTCATTCGTGGCCACTCCTTCAGGGATCATGACGCCTGGCAATAGATAGATTAAGTTAGTACCTGGATATGATGGACGATCAAGTGACTGAAGGCAAAATCAGGGAAAATGTGAACAATGATAAGAATCCACATCGGAGAGACCAGGGGTGGAATTTTTAAAAGAGCTAGGCCACCACCACACTCTTCACTAGTACCCCTGTCACGCACCTCAGCACATCCTCACCCATCTACACATACCTAGAGTCGGCCACCACCACCCAAAAAAAGATAAAACAAATAAAATAAAATAAAAATGAAAACTTAAAAAAAATAAAAAATAAAAATAAAATACAATGAAAATATGGAGTTTGTGCCAGAAGTAAATATATTATGTATCTAATTATCTCCTTTATTAATGGACAGAATTATTTGTTGTTTGATGTTTTTTGAATCACTGTTTAGTTTATAATGCCATGGAATTGAAAAGAATCATATCCTAAGTTAGATATACTGTACAACCATGTTCCTACACTTACCCACCCTATTCAACATCTGACCTACATTAATACAGCACAGAGCGAGTCAACCCTAATGATAGCCGAGACATGACTTAATAGGCCAACTTGATTTGGTTACTAAAGACTATAACCAAGACTGTACATACATAATTCATACACCATCCGTTCCACACCTAATACTCCATGCTACCGTGTGTACTGTATTATCTTGTATTCAATACACACTTGCGTATTAATAATCCTCGCTGGTTCTATTGTGTATAGTACTGTACTTAAGGGGAGGTTTTTACTTTATTACCTTAACCTCCATCAAACTTAAAATTAAACCCCCTTGATCCCCTTTCAAGATAAATTTGTACACTTTTCGGTAGAAAAATGTCCAGGCCGAAGGCCAGTTCCTCTTAAAATACAGGCTCGCTATCGCTCGCCAGGAAGAAATCGACACCTAAATGGAACGAAAGGTCTTAAAATTGTCAGAAATGGGGTGAATATTCTTAAAATTGCCAAACTAATGGGACGAACGTCTTAAAATCTCAAAAGCAATGCAGCTAAACATGAGGGAGAAAGGGGTCAAGAAAAAAAACCCTCGAGTGGATATCTCCCCTTAACCCGTTCAGTACCGGGGACTTCCTTTTAACTTTATCCTGGCTACTATTAGACGATTTTACTCAGTTCAATAAACTCCAGCAACTAACATGCTTCGAAATATCTCGCTTAACAATTTTTGATACCACAGATCCTTCTCAACCGTTTCCCTGCGGGAGATGTTCCAGAATGCCATGGCAATTTACAGCAATTTACAGGTTTTTAAAGCCTCTTTAACCTTGTAAAATCGAGTGCGAGGGATCGGTAGGCCACATGTCCTTCTCCCAGGCAGGCGGCCATGGCACTAAAGGCTCTAAGTCAGAATCTCGCGAGATATTATAACAGTGCTGCCAAATGCAAATGTAGCGATAAATTAGCGAGAATCGCTCATTTTAGCGAATGTCTATGGTAATGGTGCGGGTGAACCCCGCAGCTGCAAAGCTTGTTTTGGTGTCATTTTGTAGCTATTTTCTTCTAGTTTTTGGCTGAATACATTTAATTTCATTCAAATACTTGCCTCATCAATCAGGAGTGCCTGAATGAGCCCTAATATGGCAGAAATATGCCCGTAGAGAAAGGGATAAACTGCACAAAATCGTCTAAATATAGCTAGATTTTTGTTTAACAGATGTCGTCGGTACAGAAGGAGTTAAGGTCATTATTTATTGTTATTGCATCACTTGCAATTTAAACTGCTTTGTAATTTAATCAATAACACCCATTAGCTGCATCCTATATTTCTACATAATTACCACCACTTGAGTTAATCGTCTACACCTGCCTTTTTTTTTCTTCTATGTGAGTGAGGGAGGCAAAAGGCAGAACTGCCTGTAGCGAGTGCCTCCCCCATAGTTGAAAGAGTGACAGGGCCAAAATCATGGGATGTTAGAGCCAAAATGCCTGGACACACGGAGTTTGAAGCAATTTAAGTCATAGGAAGAGGGAAAGACTGATTCTGAGAGAGAGTTCCAGAGCTCCGCTGTTGAATCGAAGAAAGTTTGAGAGTAAAGTTTCACTCTTGGGTTGGAGAGTTGCACAGAGTAGGGGTGGGATTGTGTTGTAAGACGGGTACCACGTGCCTAATCATACTAGCCAAATATGAACTAATAAGACAGTTTTGGCCGAGTCAAATAAATGTTTATGAGGAACTATAGGTAGCGCCAATAATTAATCTTAATCCCCGACCTCTCTGTAACTCCAGCAAATTGGCTGTAAATATCCTCGCCTATTTCCTGGTAGACTCTTCCCAAATGATAGAAATGTCAGCCCGATTGCTTTCATTGATTTCGGGTTATAAGAAGTTAAGGAGTCAAGATTATTGTTAAGGGAGCCCACTTTGCTTTTTTTTTTCTTTCTCTCCCCGTTTCTTTTGGTTGTATCCATTCGGCCCCATTCAGCCTACTGTTTTAAGACGTTTACCCCCATCCAGGTGTCAATATTTTCCTGGCGAGCGGTAGCGAGTCGCCATATATATATATATATATATATAATTTTTTTATTTTTACGGCAAGCTAAATTTGTAAATTTTTCGATAGAAAAATGTCTGGCGCCGGATTTCTCTATACAATGCTGGCTCGCTATCGCTCGCCAGCAAGATATCGACACTTGGATGTGGATAAAAGTCTTAATAGTTGGATGAATAGGGCCGAATGGATTTTTTTTCTCGAAAAAACCCAAAATAGAAGGTCCCACCGCTTTCCCATTTGATACAAGCCAGGGAAAGAGAGAAAAGGAGAGAAAGATAAAAACAAAACGGTGACCCCCTTAAGTTTGCTGACGCCACCTATACGCGCAGTTGCCAATAGGTCCATAATTCCTTTCAATACCACAGCGTCATGTTCACTTGATTCTGGCTACCAATAGACGGTGTTACATAGTTTGGAAAGGACATTAGAGGAATCACACTATCTAGGGTTCACAGTTTGGAAAGGACATTAGAGGAATCACACTATCTAGGGTTCACAGTTTAAGGAGATACTGACTGCTTTTTTGGCCTATAAATTCATTCATTCACTAATTCTTAGTTTCCTCGCTAGGCATCCCTCAAACTTAGAAAAACATCTCCTAGACCCCCCCCCCCCCCCCCCCCCCTCAAGATAAATGTTTAAATTTTTCTATAGAAAAGGGTACCGGCCGAAGGCCGGTTCCTCTTACAATTACAGGCTCGCTATCGCTCGCCAGGAAAAAAATCGACACCTAAATGGCACGATAGGTCCTAAAATGTATAACCAAATGGGACGAAAGGTCTTTAAATCGTCAAACAAATGGGCCGAACGTCTAAAAAACTAATGGGATTAAACACAAGGGAGAAAGGGGATCAGAAAAACAACCGTCTCTCCTTAATTTGTATTCCAATTATAAGTTACATATATAGTATATAGAAGGATACACACGTTCAACTATTTGGTACACATATTTGTTGCTACTGTACAGTCGGCCAAATAAGTGATGTCGTGGCACCAAGTAATTAATACAGCATACAGCGAGCAAAACTTAATGACAGCGGAGACAAGACTTATTTGCTGCTGTACAGTTGGGCAAATATGTCGTGTCTCCGCTGTCATTACGTTTTGCTCGCTGTAGGCCTATGCTGTATCAATGTCTGTCAGATGTTGAATAGGGTGTGTAACAATAGGAACAAGTTGGTATATCTCACTCGAAACGACGAGTTAATGCTTAGATAGTTATGATAGCAATTATTGAAGGAACTATACTTGGTGCCGCGACATGACTTATTTGGGTTACTGTACACTATAAATAATATCATACTCACCCATTCATCCTCAAGTGTTCCAGCATGTCCTCATTCACCCTCCGGCTAAGGGGGGGATGGTGCTGGTTTTTGTTATTTCTGTCCTTTTCTCTCTTTCTCTGGCTTGTATCCATTCGGCCCCATTCAGCCAACTATTTTAAGACTTTTATTCCCATCTAGGTGTCGATTTCTTCCTAGCGAGCGATAGCGAGCAAGCATTATATGAAGAAAGCCGGCTTCGCCGGGGACATTTTTCTATCGAAAAATGTACAAATTTAGCCTGCTGTCAAACAAAAATAAAAAATATGCTGGCTCGGTACCGCTCACCAGTACAAATTTTACACCTGGATGGGGATAAACGTCTTTAAACAGTAGGCTGAATGGGGCCAAATGGATACAAGCCAGAGAAATATAGAAAAGGACAGAACAAAAACAGGTCACCCCGGTTAAAGGGGGGGATGGTGCTGGTTTTTCTGGCCCTCTTCTCCCTCGTGTTTAGCCTCATTGGTTCTTGGCTCTTAAGGGGATATTTCCACTTGAGGGACTTTTTTCTTGACCCCTTTCTCCCTCATGTCTAGCCCCATTGCTTTTGAGATTTTAAGAAGTTTGCCCCATTAGTTTGGTGATTTTAAGAATTTTCGCCCCATTCTGTCAATTTTAAGACTTTTCGTGCCATTTAGGTGTCGATTTTATCCAGGCGAGCGATAGCGAGCATGTAATTTAAGAGTAACTGGCCTTTGGCCGGGACATTTTTCTGCCGAAAAATGTACAAATTTATCTTCAAAAGCGGGTCAAGGGGTGAAATTTAAGATAGCTGGAGGAGTAGGAAACAAATTAAAAACCTCCCCTTAAGACCATTCAAAAATACATATTTTGTATATATTTATATTTGATAGTGACAAATAACTTTAATGTACAGGTGATAATAGGGTTGGGTGGTGGCTGATAACTACCGTGTTTGATGGAGGAGCAATAATAGTTCGGTGGTTTCACAGGTATTATGCCACGGTAGCCTTGTCCGTTTCATAGTCACTCAGGTGTGACTTTAACTTAATGACACAGGGACAAGTGGCTTAATTCTCCACTTATGTGTAATGCACAATATTGACAAAAATTAGGGGGACGGTGTGAAACCAGTTGTGGCAAAATTACTGATCCAACTGTTTGTCAAGAAGGTCTAGGGAGGAAACTAGAAAATCATCAAAAGATAAAAGAACGAGCAACGGAATACGCCCATCTCCTCTCTTAAGGGGACATTTCCACTTGAGGGATTTTTGTCCTTGACCCCTTTCTCCCTCAAGCTTAGCTCCATTGGTTTTTATATTTTAAGACGTTCGCCTCATTAGTTTAACGATTTTATGATCTTTCGCTCCATTTCTGTCATCTTAAGACCTTTCGGCCCATTTAGGTGTCGATTTTTTCCTGGCGAGCGAAAGCGAGCCTGTAATTTAAGAAAAACCGGCCTTTGGCCGGGACATTTTTCTACCGAAAAATGTACAAATTTGTTTTGAAAGGGGCTCAAGGGGGTGTAATTTTATGCTTGATGGAGGTCTAGGGAACAAACTAAAAACCTTCCCTTAAAGGATGGCAAGTAGAGAAAAGTACTCACGAGGCCTTTTATGTGTCACAGGTTTCTGCTAACTTGTTTTTAACCTGGCACACGGATGTTACTGTCTGATAATACGGCAACTTCTTAGTTAAAGTTTCGATAATATGGTGTATGTTATTGGTGTGTGTGTGTGTTTGGGGGTGGGTTGTGGATGGAGTGTGTGTGTGTGTGTGTGTGTGTGTGTGTGTGTGTGTGTGTGTGTGTGTGTGGTGTGTGTGTGTGTGTGTGTGGTGTGTGTGTGTGTGGTGTGTGTGTGTGTGTGTGTGTGTGTGTGTGTGTGTGTGTGTGTGTGTGTGTGTGTGTGTGTGTGTGTGTGTGTGTGTGTGTGTGTGTGTGTGTGTGTGTGTGTGTGTGTGTGTGTGTGTGTGTGTGTGTGTGTGTGTGTGTGTGTGTGTGTGTGGTGTGTGTGTGGTGTGTGTGTGTGTGTGTGTGTGTGGTGTGTGTGTGTGTGTGTGTGTCGATCGTAAACTATATTATTACACTTATCTAACGGTGCATGGAAAGAGGATGAACAAGTGGCCAGCACACCTCATGTCTGCCAGGATGACACTGACCGCGGTTTCGCATTATGCTAAACCACGCCATGCTCGGTAAACTTGCGGACGTGTCGTGTTTCTTTTTTTTTAGCATCAAAGTTTCCAGACAGCCCAAAACAAACTTGCCAGCCACGCACTGTCTGACCATGAAATGGTTGGCGAGGTCGTAGTCAAGGGCGGCATCGATCCACCAAGGGAATCGGACACAGGGGAGATGGTGGAGTGCCCGGCATCAGCCGCATCAAACTTGGAAACTTGCCTCAGTGTCAAAGTAACCGTGGTAGTGGGTGGACGTGCGTTCCGTACCTTATGACATTTTCCGTGTGCCGCTACTGAAGGGTGTTTAAGTGTTTGGTTACGATTTATTGAATTACAACACTAGGATTACATTTTATATATATACTATATTGGTTACGATATATTGAATTACAACACTAAGTTTACATTTTGATATATATACTATATTGCAACTTTTGGGAGAATAACATTGAATTGTTTGTTTGAAAACTGCAACATCGAGTTTGCTAAGAAGAAAAAAATGTGACGTGTAGTGAAGAAAACAGGTAAGCCAGAGAGATATATATATATAGATAGATAGAGAGAAAGCGAGAAGATAATAAACACGTGCATAAATGGTAAAGAAGCCCAGGGATAATGAAGATAATTTATATAATTGAAGTAGATTATTATTGGCTATGGTAACAAAATTGAATATCCATTTATCGAAAGTTATACTTTACTTAAATTGGATCACTTTCTGTCCGCGTTGCTCTCTCTCTCTCGTCGTTTGTTTCCTGGGCTTAACAGGTTTGGTACTGGTAACATGGTATTTTTTAACGTATTCATTCTTACATGTAATTAGGCGATTATCTTCAGCTTAGTAAGGACCTTTAGCAATAAGTAATCACATGTATCTCAATTATTTATCCTTTGACTTCCACAATCCCATTTTAATTTTACTAAACCTGTGTAATAATAGCCTGAATATAATGATAAAATGCGATATAGTATACTAAAAGAGTTATTGAATGTATCCAGTATTAGCCAGGTAACACTCGGATACCATAGTCTAGCCCACTCATAATAATTCGTGGACCCTTTTTGTTTTTCTTTATGCAATTATATCTATTTGGATTGATTTTAGGATAATACGTACTCTACGATAAATAGTATATATAGTTTTGTAGTGGATTTATAGCCTAGAAACTATATTAATAAATTAATTTCCAAATTATATACTTCCATAATTAGAAATCTCTGTCTCGTTTTTTTGGTAGAGTTATTTAAGGAGAGCAGGATAGTGGATACCATGCCCCCCCCGCCCCCGATCCCCTTTAGCCGACTTCTACGTCTCCCAGGAGCAAGCGGCGGTGGAAAATGTTCACCCCCCTCCACCACAGAGGAGGTTATCTACACCTGAGTAAATAAATAGATAAATATAAATAGATAATTAGAAATAGGTGAAGTCCAGGAATTTGTATGAGTAGGCTATAGACTATGGTATCCGAGTGTACCAGTACTGGTAGACAAGTAAGACAAAAATCATCACAAGAAACTTGTTCGGCAAGGGCTCTAAGTTTTTCGTGTGTGTGTGTTTTTTTTTTAATTTTCAGTGACTGGGTGTGGTATTATATATACTGTTACTACTGTAGACTAGTTCCCTATTATTGTCAGTGATTGGGTGTGGTATTATATATATGAACTGGTTCCCTATTATTGTCAGTGATTGGGTGTGGTATATAGACTGGTTCCCTATTATACCTTTTGATACCTTTTGATGTGTTTGCCACTCTTCTAGCGGCACCAAGGAGCGCGACGCCCCTCGTTTTGGGTGGTGATTTGGTGCAGTAGACTGTTTGAAGCGACAGCTCGCTCCCTTGCGAGGATGGGCTCGTCTGGCACCTTTTGCAGTTCGACATCCAGGGCTCTCTTGAAGCTGTCTAACGAGACGTCCCTCATGTCTCTTACTCGCCGTGGGAGTTTGTTGAAGAGACGTGGGCCTCTGTGTGATAACCAGCCCTCTCGCAGAGAGCCCATAGCACCCCTGTTATTCATCCGGGGGATTTCGCATTCCCAGCCTCTCCTATCACTGAATTTCATGACTATCGGAGTATGTAGGTTTGGTACTAAACCCTCTGCGATTTTCCACGTGTATATTATTAGGTAACGTTCTCTTCTACGTTCCAGTGAGTACAGATTCAGTGCTCTTAAACGCTCCCAATAGTGTAGCTGTTTTATCGAACTTATATGCGAAGTTAAATTTCTTTGTACACTCTCTACGTCATTTATTTCACCTGCTTTGTATGGGGATGTTAATACGCTACAATATTCAAGCCGCGGTAGCACTAGAGATTTGAAGAGCGTTTTCATAGGTACTTCACCGCGTGTTTTAAAAGTACGCAGAATCCAACCCGTTAGACGTTTCGCAGCCGCCACTTTGACCTGGTTATGTACTTTGAAACCCATATTTTCAGACATTAATACCCCAAGGTCTTCCACACTGTCTTTCCGTTCTATTATGTGGTTAGATTCTGTTAAGTAATTTGTAATTTCTTTAACACCATTATTATCTCCGTACCGTATTAATTGGAATTTTTCCTCATTGAATTGCATGTTGTTTTCCCTGGTCCACTGGAACACTACATTCATGTCTTCCTGCAGTCGGCCCGTGTCTTCTTGTGTGTTTACTATGTTGCTTAATTTTGTGTCGTCAGCAAAAGACGACACCGTACTGTGTCTGGTGTTGGTATCTATGTCGCAAATTTGTATGAGGAACAGAAGGGGCGCTAGCACTGTTCCTTGGGGCACTGAGCTTTTGACATCCGAAGGCTCAGATGTGACTTGGGTTACTGCTACTGATTGTTTTCGGTTTACGAGGAAATTGTATATCCACCGTCCGATTTTCCCAGTTATACCTTTTGCTTTCAGTTTGTGGGCTATTATACCATGGTCACATTTATCAAATGCCTTCGCAAAATCGGTGTAAATGACATCCACGTTTTTCTTTTCTTCTAGCGCTTTAAGAATGTTGTCATAGTGTTCCAAATTTTGTCAGTGATCCCTATTATAGTCAGTGATTGGGTGGTATTATATATATAGACTGGTTCCCTATTATTGTTAGTGATTGGGTGTGGTATTATATATAGACTGGTTCACTATTATTGTCAGTGATTGGGTGTGGTACCGGTATTATATATATAGACTGGTTCCCTATTATTGTTAGTGACTGGGTGTGGTATATATATAGACTGGTTCCCTATTATTGTCAGTGATTGGGTGTGGTATTATATATATAGACTGGTTCCCTATTATTGTTAGTGATTGGGTGTGGTATTATATATATAGACTGGTTCCCTATTATAGTCAGTGATTGGGTGTGGTATATAGACTGGTTCCCTATTATTGTTAGTGATTGGGTGTGGTATTATATAGACTGGTTCCCTATTATAGTCAGTGATTGGGTGTGGTATTATATATATAGACTGGTTCCCTATTATTGTCAGTGATTGGGTGTGGTATATAGACTGGTTCCCTATTATTGTTAGTGATTGGGTGTGGTATTATAGACTGGTTCCCTATTATTGTCAGTGATTGGGTGTGGTATATAGACTGGTTCCCTATTATTGTTAGTGATTGGGTGTGGTATATAGACTGGTTCCCTATTATTGTCAGTGATTGGGTGTGGTATTATATATATATACTGGTTCCCTATTATTGTCAGTGATTGGGTGTGGTATATAGACTGGTTCCCTATTATTGTCAGTGATTGGGTGTGGTATATAGACTGGTTCCCTATTATTGTCAGTGATTGGGTGTGGTATTATATATATAGACTGGTTCACTATTATTGTCAGTGATTGGGTGTGGTATTATATATATATAGACTGGTTCACTATTATTGTCAGTGATTGGGTATGGTATATAGACTGGTTCCCTATTATTGTCAGTGATTGGGTGTGGTATATAGACTGGTTCCCTATTATTGTCAGTGATTGGGTGTGGTATTATATATAGACTGGTTCCTTATTATTGTCAGTGATTGGGTGTGGTATTATATATATAGACTGGTTCACTATTATTGTCAGTGATTGGGTGTGGTATTATATATATAGACTGGTTCCTTATTATTGTCAGTGATTGGGTGTGGTATTTTATATATAGACTGGTTCACTATTATTGTCAGTGATTGGGTGTGGTATTATATATATAGACTGGTTCACTATTATTGTCAGTGATTGGGTGTGGTATTGTATATATAGACTGGTTCACTATTATTGTTAGTGATTGGGTGTGGTATTATATATATAGACTGGTTCCCTATTATTGTCAGTGATTGGGTGTGGTATTATATATATAGACTGGTTCACTATTATTGTCAGTGATTGGGTGTGGTATTATATATATAGACTGGTTCCTTATTATTGTCAGTGATTGGGTGTGGTATTATATATATAGACTGGTTCCCTATTATTGTTAGTGATTGGGTGTGGTATTATATATAGACTGGTTCCCTATTATTGTTAGTGATTGGGTGTGGTATTATATATAGACTGGTTCACTATTATTGTCAGTGATTGGGTGGTATTATATATATAGACTGGTTCCTTATTATTGTCAGTGATTGGGTGTGGTATTATATATATAGACTGGTTCACTATTATTGTTAGTGATTGGGTGTGGTATTATATATATAGACTGGTTCCCTATTATTGTCAGTGATTGGGTGTGGTATTATATATATAGACTGGTTCACTATTATGTTAGTGATTGGTGTGGTATTATATATATAGACTGGTTCACTATTATTGTTAGTGATTGGGTGTGGTATTATATATATAGACTGGTTCCCTATTATTGTCAGTGATTGGGTGTGGTATTATATATATAGACTGGTTCACTATTATTGTTAGTGATTGGGTGTGGTATTATATATATAGACTGGTTCCTTATTATTATCAGTGATTGGGTGTGGTATTATATATATAGACTGGTTCCCTATTATTGTCAGTGATTGGGTGTGGTATTATATATATACAGTATATAGACTGGTTCCCTATTATGGTCAGTGATTGGGTGTGGTATTATATATATAGACTGGTTCACTATTATTGTCAGTGATTGAGTGTGGAATTATATATATAGACTGGTTCCCTATTATTGTCAGTGATTGGGTGTGGTATTATATATATATAGACTGGTTCCCTATTATGGTCAGTGATTGGGTGTGGTATTATATATATAGACTGGTTCACTATTATTGTCAGTGATTGGGTGTGGTATTATATATATATAGACTGGTTCCCTATTATGGTCAGTGATTGGGTGTGGTATTATATATATAGACTGGTTCACTATTATTGTCAGTGATTGAGTGTGGAATTATATATATAGACTGGTTCCCTATTATTGTCAGTGATTGGATGTGGTATTATATATATAGATTGGTTCCCTATTATTGTCAGTGATTGGGTGTGGTATTATATATATAGACTGGTTCCCTATTATTGTCAGTGATTGGGTGTGGTATTATATATATAGACTGGTTCACTATTATTGTTAGTGATTGGGTGTGGTATTATATATATAGACTGGTTCCCTATTATTGTTAGTGATTGGGTGTGGTATTATAGACTGGTTCCCTATTATTGTCAGTGATTGGGTGTGGTATTATATATATATAGACTGGTTCCCTATTATTGTCAGTGATTGGGTGTGGTATTATATATATCGACTAGGAGTTTCGACCTTGGCCAGCTCACTCGACAAGATTGTTGCGGGGTTTCGTTAAAAAAACCTGGGTGTGTAAGTAAAATACTGTCTCCATATGGAGCAGGTACTTCATGTGACAAACCAGTGAGTAAAATAGAAATAATCAGTCAAGATAGTGCGGATATAGTGATGTGTAATAGTAGTATCGATAACACTACACATGTAACCGATAGTAAAGATGAGAATACTGATAGAGTAGAATTTCCGTCTAGAGCTAGTAGTTCAACAGGAAATAATAAGTTAGCTAAACACAATAGAAAATTAGTTGCAAATAAAAGTAATAGGTTGATGTATATTATACAAATTGTAGGAGTTTATGTAACAAAATGAACGAACTTAGAGCACTCGTTAGCACAGAAAATATAGACATAATAGCGCTAACTGAAACGTGGATTAATACAGAATCTAGGCATTTTTTAGCAGAATTTGATATTCCAGGATATAGTTTGTTTAAATATGACCGAACAAGTAGGAGGGGCAGCAGTGTTTGTCAGGAGTACATTAAAAAGCTGTATTAAATCAGGTATTAGACTAAATAATGATAATGAAAGTGTTTGGGTAGAGGTTAACGAAGGTAGTGAGACCATAGTTATTGGAGTTATATATAGACCGCCTAATATGAGTAGAAATGGCGGAAAATCGTTATGGGAGGAAATTAAAATAGCATCAAGGTTTAGCAATGTGTGCATTATGGGGGATTTTAATTTTCCGAACATTGATTGGCAGCACCAAATAGGCGACTCCGATTCAGTAGAGTTTATAGAGGTAGTACAAGATAGTTTTTTATTTCAATTCATAGATACGCCGACTAGAGGTATAATATTCTTGATTTAGTTTTCAGTAACAATGAACATATGATAAATAATGTAGAGATTGGTGACCACCTAGGAAATAGCGATCATAAATCTATTTATTTTAATATACAATGGACAGGGAATGCTAAAGAGAATACGACACTTATCCCAGATTTCAGAAAAGCCGATTATGGTGGGCTAAGAAGAGACTTAAGGGTGGACCCTATTGTTAAGCGATTAAGTCAGGATATGCCAGAGTTAAACTTGCCACCTACATATAACCAGTTTATTGCTTCACTCCACAATGCTCAAAATAAATATATCCCTAAAAGAAGATTTAGATCGACGCAGAACCAACCAAAATGGATGACTAATAAGCTAATAGATCTTATAGGAAAAAAGAAAGGAATATATAGAAAATAAAGAAAGGTGAAAATCATTTACATATATACTATCAGACTCTATCAAGACAGGTCAAAAAGGAAATCAGGAAAGCAAAAAGAAATTATGAAATAAGGATAGCCAGCGACTCAAAAAATAACCCTAAAGCTTTTTACCAACTATATAAATCTAAAGTTAGAGATGTAATAGGCCCCCTAAAAACTTCAATAGGAGAAATAACAGAAAATTATTTAGAAATGTGCAGTACATTAAATAGTCAGTTTCTTTCCGTTTTCACTAATGAAAATTTGGCACAGATTCCAGAAGTCAATATGGTATATAGTGATAGTATAGAAAATATGTTAAGTACAGTTAGTATAAGTAGAAATGATGTGCTTAAGGAAATTGACAGACTGAAACCTCAAAAATCGCCTGGTCCTGACGAGGTATATGCTAGAGTATTAAAAGAATGCAGAGATGAGTTAAGTAGTCCATTAGCATTTATATTTAACAAGTCATTAGAAACAGGTTTAGTTCCAGAAGCTTGGAAGCTTGCAAATGTAGTTCCGATCTTCAAAAAAGGTGATAAATCGATAGCATCCAATTACCGTCCCATTAGTCTCACATCAATCATAGGAAAGTTGCTAGAGTCTATTATTGCTAGGAAAATTAGAAGCCACTTAGTAAAATTTAACTTAATAAATTCTTCTCAGCATGGATTCACTCAGGGACGTTCGTGCCTTACTAATTTGCTTAGCTTTTTCTCAGAGGTATATGAAGCAGTAGATAGTGACAAGTCATATGATATTATATATTTAGATTTCAGTAAAGCTTTCGACAGAGTCCCTCATGAGAGATTGATGAGAAAGGTTGAGGCACATGGAATAGGAGGGTCGTTGTTGAGATGGATTAGGTCATGGCTAATTGGTAGGAAACAGAGAGTCAGCATAAATGGTACCAAGTCAGAGTGGGGAGCAGTCAAAAGTGGTGTCCCCCAGGGATCGGTATTAGGTCCCCTGTTGTTTCTTATATACATAAATGACCTAGATTTAGGTATAACTAGTAGGATAAGTAAATTCGCAGACGATACTAAAATGGGGAGATCAATTGATTCAGATAGCGATATAGAGTGCCTCCAAAGGGATCTAGATACCTTACATGAATGGTCAGTAAATTGGCAGATGAAGTTTAACATTGACAAATGCAAGGTATTAAAGATAGGGAAGATGCAAACAAATGTTAAATATAAACTAGCTAATTTAGAATTAGAAAATTCAGACTGCGAGAAAGATCTAGGTGTGTTTGTTAGCAATGATTTGAAGCCTAGAAAACAGTGTATAAGCGTTCGTAATAAGGCAAACAGGATTCTCGGGTTCATCTCTAGGAGTGTGAGTAACAGAACTGCTGATGTTATCTTAAAACTTTACTTGTCATTAGTGAGACCCCATATGGATTATGCTGTCCAATTTTGGTGTCCTTATTACAGAATGGACATAGATTCATTGGAGAGAATTCAGCGTAGAATGACAAAAATGATCCATAATATTAGAAATTTTCCGTATGAAGAAAGGTTGAAGAAATTAGGTTTACATTCGTTAGAGAGACGCAGAGTTAGAGGGGATATGATAGAGGTGTTCAAGTGGGTTAGTGGGATTAACAAAGGGGACATGACAAATGTACTAAAGCTCAGTGATAGCGAAAGAACTCGTACCAATGGTTTCAAATTAGATAAATTTCGTTTCAGAAAAGATATAGGCAAATATTGGTTTGGTAACAGAGTTGTAGATGGGTGGAATAGGCTACCAAGTGATATAGTGGGATCAAGAACGATAGGGAGCTTTAAGAAAAAATTGGATAAGCATATGGACGAGAAGGGTTGGGTGTGAAGGGGGATCAGCCGGGTTGGGCCAATCAGCGCTCTGCAGACCCCCGTAATCCTGCGTTAATCTCTAACCGGTTTGGTAAGATGATCCTCAGGGTATTAGAGTGTTGAGCCTATAATTGGGCTTTGTAATTGGGGTTGTGTGGGACAGGGATCTGCCTTGCTTAGGCCAATCGGCTTTCTGCAGACTCCCATTTTCTTATGTTCTTATGTTCTTATGTTCCCTATTATTGTCAGTGATTGGGTGTGGTATTATATATATAGACTGGTTCACTATTATTGTCAGTGATTGGGTGTGGTATTATATATAGACTGGTTCCCTATTATTGTCAGTGATTGGGTGTGGTATTATATATAGACTGGTTCACTATTATTGTCAGTGATTGGGTGTGGTATTATATATATGGACTGGTTCCCTATTATTGTCAGTGATTGGGTGTGGTATTATATATATAGACTGGTTCACTATTATTGTCAGTGATTGGGTGTGGTATTATATATATAGACTGGTTCCCTATTATTGTCAGTGATTGGGTGTGGTATTATATATATAGACTGGTTCCCTATTATTGTCAGTGATTGGGTGGTATTATATATATTGATTGGTTCCCTATTATTGTCAGTGATTGGGTGTGGTATTATATATATAGACTGGTTACCTATTATTGTCAGTGATTGGGTGTGGTATATATATAGACTGGTTCCCTATTATTGTCAGTGATTGGGTGTGGTATTGTATATATAGACTGGTTCCCTATTATTGTTAGTGATTGGGTGTGGTATTATATATATATAGACTGGTTCACTATTATTGTTAGTGATTGGGTGTGGTATTATATATATAGACTGGTTCCCTATTATTGTTAGTGATTGGGTGTGGTACCGGTATTATATATATAGACTGGTTCCCTATTATTGTTAGTGATTGGGTGTGGTATTATATATATATAGGCTGGTTCACTATTATTGTTAGTGATTGGGTGTGGTATTATATATATAGACTGGTTCCCTATTATTGTTAGTGATTGGGTGTGGTATTATATATATAGACTGGTTCCCTATTTTTGTCAGTGATTGGGTGTGGTATTATAAATATAGACTGGTTCACTATTATTGTCAGTGATTGGGTGTGGTATTGTATATATATACACTGGTTCACTATCATTGTTAGTGATTGGGTGTGGTATTATATATATATAGACTGGTTCACTATTATTGTCAGTGATTGGGTGTGGTATTATATATATAGACTGGTTCACTATTATTGTTAGTGAACATAAGAACATAAGAAAATGGGAGTCTGCAGAAAGCCGATTGGCCTAAGCAAGGCAGATCCCTGTCCCACACAACCCCAAATCAATTACAAAGCCCAATTATAGGCTCAACACTCTAATACCCTGAGGATCATCTTACCAAAACGGTTAGAGATTAACGCAGGATTATGGGGGTCTGCAGAGCGCTGATTGGCCCAACCCGGCTGATCCCCCTTCACACCCAACCCTTCTCGTCCATATGCTTATCCAATTTTATCTTAAAGCTCCCTACAGTTTTAGATCCCACTATAGCACTTGGTAGTCCATTCCACCCATCTACAACTCTGTTACCAAACCAATATTTGCCTATATCTTTTCTGAAACGAAATTTATCTAATTTGAAACCATTGGTACGAGTTCTTTCGCTATCACTGAGCTTTAGTACATTTGTCATGTCCCCTTTGTTAATCCCACTAACCCACTTGAACACCTCTTGATTAGGTATGGTATTATATATATAAACTGGTTCACTATTATTGTTAGTGATTGGGTGTGGTATATAGACTGGTTCCCTATTATTATTAGTGATTGGGTATGGTATTATATATAGGCCTAGACTGGTTCACTATTATTGTTAGTGATTGGGTGTGGTACCGGTATTATATATATAGACTGGTTCCCTAATATTGTCAGTGATTGGGTATGGTATTATAGACTGGTTCCCTCTTATTGTCAGTGATTGGGTGTGGTATTATATATAAGACTGGTTCCCTATTATTGTCAGTGATTGGGTGTGGTATTATATATATAGACTGGTTCACTATTATTGTCAGTGATTGGGTGTGGTATTATATATATAGACTGGTTCCCTATTATTGTCAGTGATTGGGTGTGGTATTATATATATAGACTGGTTCCCTATTATTGTCAGTGATTGGGTGTGGTATTATATATAGACTGGTTCCCTATTATTGTCAGTGATTGGGTGTGGTACCGGTATTATATATATAGATTGGTTCCCTATTGTTGTCAGTGATTGGGTGTGGTATTATATATATAGACTGGTTCCCTATTATTGTTAGTGATTGGGTGTGGTATTATATATAGACTGGTTCACTATTATTGTCAGTGATTGGGTGTGGTACCGGTATTATATATATAGACTGGTTCCCTATTATTGTCAGTGATTGGGTGTGGTATTATATATATAGACTGGTTCCCGATTATTGTCAGTGATTGGGTGTTGTATTATATATATATAGACTGGTTCCCTATTATTGTTAGTGATTGGGTGTGGTATTATATATAGACTGGTTCACTATTATTGTCAGTGATTGGGTGTGGTATTATATATAGACTGGTTCACTATTATTGTCAGTGATTGGGTGTGGTATTATATATATATAGACTGGTTCCCTATTATTGTCCGTGATTGGGTGTGGTATTATATATATAGACTGGTTCCCTATTATTGTCAGTGATTGGGTGTGGTATTATATATAGAGTGGTTCCCTATTATTGTCAGTGATTGAGTGTGGTATTATATATAGACTGGTTCCCTATTATTGTCAGTGATTGGGTGTGGTATTATATATAGACTGGTTCCCTATTATTGTCAGTGATTGGGTGTGGTATTATATATATAGACTGGTTCCCTATTATTGTCAGTGATTGGGTGTGGTATTATATATAGACTGGTTCCCTATTATTGTCAGTGATTGGGTGTGGTATTATATATATAGACTGGTTCACTATTATTGTCAGTGATTGGGTGTGGTACCGGTATTATATATATAGACTGGTTCCCTATTATTGTCAGTGATTGGGTGTGGTATTATATATATAGACTGGTTCCCTATTATTGTCAGTGATTGGGTGTGGTATTATATATATAGACTGGTTCACTATTATTGTCAGTGATTGGGTGTAGTATTATATATATAGACTGGTTCACTATTATTGTTAGTGATTGGGTGTGGTATTATATATATAGACTGGTTCACTATTATTGTTAGTGATTGGGTGTGGTATTATATATATAGACTGGTTCCCTATTATTGTTAGTGATTGGGTGTGGTATTATATATATAGATTGGTTCCCTATTGTTGTCAGTGATTGGGTGTGGTATTATATATATAGACTGGTTCCCTATTATTGTTAGTGATTGGGTGTGGTATTATATATATAGACTGGTTCCCTATTATTGTCAGTGATTGGGTGTGGTACCGGTATTATATATATAGACTGGTTCCCTATTATTGTCAGTGATTGGGTGTGGTATTATATATATAGACTGGTTCCCTATTATTGTCAGTGATTGGGTGTGGTATTATATATATAGACTGGTTCACTATTATTGTCAGTGATTGGGTGTGGTATTATATATAGACTGGTTCCCTATTATTGTTAGTGATTGGGTGTGATATTATATATATAGACTGGTTCACTATTATTGTTAGTGATTGGGTGTGGTATTATATATATAGACTGGTTCCCTATTATTGTCAGTGATTGGGTGTGGTATTATAAATATAGACTGGTTCCCTATTATTGTTAGTGATTGGGTGTGGTATATATATATATAGACTGGTTCACTATTATTGTTATTGATTGGGTGTGGTATATATATATATAGACTGGTTCACTATTATTGTTAGTGATTGAGTGTGGTATTATATATATATAGACTGGTTCCCTATTATTGTCAGTGATTGGGTGTGGTATTATATATATAGACTGGTTCCATATTATTGTCAGTGATTGGGTATGGTATTATAGACTGGTTCCCTCTTATTGTCAGTGATTGGGTGTGGTATTATATATATAGACTGGTTCCCTATTATTGTTAGTGATTGGGTGTGGTATTATATATATAGACTGGTTCCATATTATTGTCAGTGATTGGGTATGGTATTATAGACTGGTTCCCTCTTATTGTCAGTGATTGGGTGTGGTATTATATATATAGACTGGTTCCCTATTATTGTCAGTGATTGGGTGTGGTATTATAGACTGGATCCCTATTATTGTCAGTGATTGGGTGTGGTATTATATATATAGACTGGATCCCTATTATTGTCAGTGATTGGGTGTGGTATTATAGACTGGATCCCTATTATTGTCAGTGATTGGGTGTGGTATTATATATATATAGACTGGTTCCCTATTATTGTCAGTAATTGGGTGTGGTATTGTATATATAGACTGGTTCACTATTATTGTCAGTGATTGGGTGTGGTATTATATATATAGACTGGTTCACTATTATTGTCAGTGATTGGGTGTGGTATTATATATATAGACTGGTTCACTATTATTGTCAGTGATTGGGTGTGGTATTATATATATAGACTGGTTCACTATTATTGTCAGTGATTGGGTGTGGTATTATATATATAGACTGGTTCACTATTATTGTCAGTGATTGGGTGTGGTATTATATATATGGACTGGTTCCCTATTATTGTCAGTGATTGGGTGTGGTATTATATATATAGACTGGTTCACTATTATTGTCAGTGATTGGGTGTGGTATATATATAGACTGGTTCCCTATTATTGTCAGTGATTGGGTGTGGTATTATATATATAGACTGGTTCCCTATTATTGTCAGTGATTGGGTGTGGTATTATATATATTGATTGGTTCCCTATTATTGTCAGTGATTGGGTGTGGTATTATATATATAGACTGGTTCCCTATTATTGTCAGTGATTGGGTGTGGTATATATATAGACTGGTTCCCTATTATTGTCAGTGATTGGGTGTGGTATTGTATATATAGACTGGTTCCCTATTATTGTTAGTGATTGGGTGTGGTATTATATATATAGACTGGTTCACTATTATTGTTAGTGATTGGGTGTGGTATTATATATATAGACTGGTTCCCTATTATTGTTAGTGATTGGGTGTGGTACCGGTATTATATATATAGACTGGTTCCCTATTATTGTTAGTGATTGGGTGTGGTATTATATATATATAGGCTGGTTCACTATTATTGTTAGTGATTGGGTGTGGTATTATATATATAGACTGGTTCCCTATTATTGTTAGTGATTGGGTGTGGTATTTATATATATAGACTGGTTCCCTATATTTTTGTCAGTGATTGGGTGTGGTATTATAAATATAGACTGGTTCACTATTATTGTCAGTGATTGGGTGTGGTATTGTATATATATAGACTGGTTCACTATCATTGTTTGTGATTGGGTGTGGTATTATATATATATATAGACTGGTTCACTATTATTGTCAGTGATTGGGTGTGGTATTATATATAGACTGGTTCACTATTATTGTTAGTGATTAGGTATGGTATTATATATATAAACTGGTTCACTATTATTGTTAGTGATTGGGTATGGTATATTGACTGGTTCCCTATTATTATTAGTGATTGGGTATGGTATTATATATATAGGCCTAGACTGGTTCACTATTATTGTTAGTGATTGGGTGTGGTACCGGTATTATATATATAGACTGGTTCCCTAATATTGTCAGTGATTGGGTATGGTATTATAGACTGGTTCCCTCTTATTGTCAGTGATTGGGTGTGGTATTATATATATAGACTGGTTCCCTATTATTGTCAGTGATTGGGTGGTATTATATATATAGACTGGTTCACTATTATTGTCAGTGATTGGGTGTGGTATTATATATATAGACTGGTTCCCTATTATTGTCAGTGATTGGGTGTGGTATTATATATATAGACTGGTTCCCTATTATTGTCAGTGATTGGGTGTGGTATTATATATATAGACTGGTTCCCTATTATTGTCAGTGATTGGGTGTGGTATTATATATATAGACTGGTTCACTATTATTGTCAGTGATTGGGTGTGGTACCGGTATTATATATATAGATTGGTTCCCTATTGTTGTCAGTGATTGGGTGTGGTATTATATATATAGACTGGTTCCCTATTATTGTTAGTGATTGGGTGTGGTATTATATATATAGACTGGTTCACTATTATTGTCAGTGATTGGGTGTGGTACCGGTATTATATATATAGACTGGTTCCCTATTATTGTCAGTGATTGGGTGTGGTATTATATATATAGACTGGTTCCCGATTATTGTCAGTGATTGGGTGTTGTATTATATATATATAGACTGGTTCCCTATTATTGTTAGTGATTGGGTGTGGTATTATATATATAGACTGGTTCACTATTATTGTCAGTGATTGGGTGTGGTATTATATATATAGACTGGTTCACTATTATTGTCAGTGATTGGGTGTGGTATTATATATATATAGACTGGTTCCCTATTATTGTCAGTGATTGGGTGTGGTATTATATATATAGACTGGTTCCCTATTATTGTCAGTGATTGGGTGTGGTATTATATATAGAGTGGTTCCCTATTATTGTCAGTGATTGAGTGTGGTATTATATATAGACTGGTTCCCTATTATTGTCAGTGATTGGGTGTGGTATTATATATAGACTGGTTCCCTATTATTGTCAGTGATTGGGTGTGGTATTATATATATAGTCTGGTTCCCTATTATTGTCAGTGATTGGGTGTGGTATTATATATATAGACTGGTTCCCTATTATTGTCAGTGATTGGGTGTGGTATTATATATATAGACTGGTTCACTATTATTGTCAGTGATTGGGTATGGTACCGGTATTATATATATAGATTGGTTCCCTATTGTTGTCAGTGATTGGGTGTGGTATTATATATAGAGGCTGGGTGCCTATTATTGTTAGTGATTGGGTGTGGTATTATATATATAGACTGGTTCACTATTATTGTCAGTGATTGGGTGTGGTACCGGTATTATATATATAGACTGGTTCCCTATTATTGTCAGTGATTGGGTGTGGTATTATATATATAGACTGGTTCCCTATTATTGTCAGTGATTGGGTGTGGTATTATATATATAGACTGGTTCACTATTATTGTCAGTGATTGGGTGTGGTATTATATATAGACTGGTTCCCTATTATTGTCAGTGATTGGGTGTGGTATTATATATATATAGACTGGTTCACTATTATTATTAGTGATTGGGTGTGCTATTATATATATAGACTGGTTCCCTATTATTGTTAGTGATTGGGTGTGGTATTATATATATAGACTGGTTCCCTATTATTGTTAGTGATTGGGTGTGGTATATATATATATATATAGACTGGTTCACTATTATTGTTAGTGATTGGGTGTGGTATATATATATATATAGACTGGTTCACTATTATTGTTAGTGATTGAGTGTGGTATTATATATATAGACTGGTTCCCTATTATTGTCAGTGGTTGGGTGTGGTATATAGACTGGTTCCCTATTATTGTTAGTGATTGGGTGTGGTATTATATATAGACTGGTTCCATATTATTGTCAGTGATTGGGTATGGTATTATAGACTGGTTCCCTCTTATTGTCAGTGATTGGGTGTGGTATTATATATATAGACTGGTTCCCTATTATTGTCAGTGATTGGGTGTGGTATTATAGACTGGATCCCTATTATTGTCAGTGATTGGGTGTGGTATTATATATATAGACTGGTTCCCTATTATTGTCAGTGATTGGGTGTGGTATTATAGACTGGATCCCTATTATTGTCAGTGATTGGGTGTGGTATTATATATATAGACTGGTTCCCTATTATTGTCAGTAATTGGGTGTGGTATTGTATATATAGACTGGTTCACTATTATTGTCAGTGATTGGGTGTGGTATTATATATAGACTGGTTCACTATTGTCAGTGATTGGGTGTGGTATTATATATATAGACTGGTTCACTATTATTGTCAGTGATTGGGTGTGGTATTATATATATAGACTGGTTCACTATTATTGTCAGTGATTGGGTGTGGTATTATATATAGACTGGTTCACTATTATTGTCAGTGATTGGGTGTGGTATTATATATATAGACTGGTACCCTATTATTGTCAGTAATTGGGTGTGGTATTGTATATATAGACTGGTTCACTATTATTGTCAGTGATTGGGTGTGGTATTGTATATATAGACTGGTTCCCTCTTCCAGGTATTGGCAATTTGGTTCCACTCCACCATTCTTTCCTCTCTTCCAGGGTCTTCCCCGTATAGTTCCCCCTACACTTGCCAACTCATCCACAAGGCTAACACTCTATACCACACCACTTAGGCCTATTTAGTTCAAGGGGGAAGGGTTTATTTTTTGGGACGATTATTTCATATATTTATTATTTATATAGTTTCCTCCCTAGACCTCCATCAAACTAAAACAAAACATATCCATTAGATCCACCCTCTAGATTAATTTGTACATTTTTGGTAGACAAATTATCCGGCCAAAGGCCGGTTCTTTCAAAATTACAGGCTCACTTGCGTTCGCCAGGGAAGATATCGACACTTGTAAATAGCACGAAAGTTCTTAATACCCGGTAATGAAAAATAAATTGTTCGAAAAGGCTTAAAATCGCCAAACTAATGGGCCGAACGTCATAAAATCTGAAAACTAGGGGCTAGTCTATAAAAACTACCCATCTTCCGTTAACGTTAGCAACTCTAATTTGGCCACTGCACCAAACTCATCACCTTTCATAATAGCCAAAGTTTAACTATCTGTACCGGTATACACACTTTGTAAGACTACCGGTACTTTTTTCATATTCTTTAGACTACGATTATAAGATAGTTCAGTGTTAGCCCTTTGTGCAGCTTAATCTCTATTTTATTAATTTCACCACAACACCAAACCCCCCCAATGAAATTAATTAAAGTATATATGATCCACCGGGATTCGAACCCGGGTTATCACACACAGATTTTTGCCACCTCAATCATTACACTACCAGGACGGTTAAAGGTTTATGCTCACGCCTACGACTTATTATCCATTCTCGAATACTGGGTATTAATCTAATCAACCGCGCTATGGTACCGTAGGCCTAATGTTTAAGTGAAGAAAGATCTGTGGTACGGTAGTAGAAGAGGCTACGTGAGATAGTTCGATGCCTGTTAATTGCTGGAAGCCCTTTTTAAAGTGAATATATAATCGTGTTATAGTAGCCAGAATAAGGTACAAAGGACGTTACCGGGTTAATTGTACAAGAAGTTACTTGAGATATATAATATTTTGACTATGAGACAACTTCTCTAATAAGGAATAAACTAGTCTCATGCTTACTGGTACGGTACCGTACCTAAATAAACTGGAAAAGGCATCATTCGTACTGCAAGGATTAACACTATCTGATCCGAAGTCTTGGGTGCATATTATTGTTTCGTGTCATTTTTAGTAAATGTCTCCACACCAGCCCGACCTTCCCCTTATGACTCCTCAAATTTACCTGGACCTCGGCCTGTTACTCTTACTATCAACTTTTGCAAGATTCGCGGTCTTTCCTCTAATGTTCCCTCTGTTGAACACCATCTCTCCTCCTACAAACCTGATCTTCTTTTCCTCACTGAAACTCAAGTGTCTGAAGCAACTGCCAGCAGCCCCTTCTCTGTATCCTCCTACTTTCTCTATCTTAGTTTCAAAGCCAAAGGCGGATGTTGTGCATACGTGCACAACAAACTCACTTGCTTCCCGATTTCGACTCCTGAATTCTCAACTTTTTGGCTCAAACTTTCCTGTCATTCTCACACTAAATATTTCTGTGCTGTCTATCTTTCCCCTAACTCTACCGACTTTCCCAAATTCTTTGACTATCTAAACTCTAAGTGGAACACATTCTATCCATTTCTCCATTCTCTAAGATTTCAATGTTCACCACTGCCAATGGCTCTCCTCTCATTCTACTGACCAACCTGGTTAACAAGCCTACGTCTTTTCTATCCTAAATGACCTAGAGCAGTTGGTTCAGCAACCCACCCGTATCCCGGATCGCCTTGGAGATCGGCCCAACATTCTTGACTTGTTTCTAACTTCTAACCCTTCTTCTTATACTGTCGATCTTTTCTCTCCTTTTGGGTCCTCCGACCATAAACTTATCTCTGTCACCTGTCCTATCTCTCCAGTACGGCCACCCGATCCTCCCAGCCGGCGGCGCTTGTGGAATTTTGGCGCTGCCGCCTGGGAGGCTCTCTGGCAGTACCGGTACTTCTTTGATTTCCCATGGAATTATTTTTGCTTCCGTGGCCGGGGACCCTCGGAGAGTGCTGAGCGCATTAACGAGGTAATCCTATCGGGCATGGAGGCATACATTCAATTTTCTTTCTCTAAGACTAATGCAATGCATATATTGGCTTAACTCACGCCTGTTCTATTGCTGTCCGCAATAAGGACCGCAAACGGTACCGACGCCTTCAAACTCAAGAATCACATTCTTCCTATGTTTCTACCCGGAATCAAGCCAAATCTATTCTTCGACTTGCCAGACACTTTCATCAATAATTAGATGCACTGAACTATCCAACTCTAGGTGATGGGCTGGTCTATCAGAGTGAGAACTGAGCGATCTCTGCCATACCCATAGCTTTCTCTGACTGTTCCTTTTACTTGTATATTGTCTAGATCTCAAGTGACGCCGTCTCTTCCGTGGATTGACCTCCCAATCTACCAAGATTGGAAGCCAAAGCGTCACATTTTTCCTTTGCCCCTCAACTTTCTCTTCATAATTGCTGAGGGGCACAGAGCCCTGGGTGGGGCTTTGGCTTCCCGGGTGTTTCCGCACCCTCCTCAGCTCCCCGTCATGGAGTGGCTTCGGTCACCCAGGCTTTATTGTGGTCGGCAGGGAGGGTTCTGTGGGGGCACTCGGTTATGGCCTTGGCCTTGCTCGGGGCCTTGGGGCTGTTCGGCCAGGCAGCTTGGGGAACAAGAACAACAACAACTCTAGCTCTTCCCAAGCTTTCTGGCATCTAGCCAAAAACCTCTCCACAAATTTTCTTCCTCTTCTTCCCCCCCCCCCCCCCCTTTCTACTCTGATGGTACACTACCAAAAAAAAACAATCTTTACACTGGTGAGCTGTAAATAATCTAGTGTGAACGGAATGAATCGGGTGAAACATACGTCTGTGAGGTATTATCAGAAGATTTCGACCCACTTCCAGAATGTTTAGAGCGTTAGTGTAAAGAATGTTTTTTGGTCGAGTGTACAACCATCACTTCTTCCTCTGACAAAGCTGAACTCTTCGCTAAAACTTTCGCTAGAAACTCCACCTTGGATGATTCCGGTGCTATCCCTCCCTCTCTCCTACTTATGCCTAAAATCCTAATCTCTTCTAAAGCTGTACTTTCCACCCTCTGGGCTTAATACTAAGAAGGCGTACTGTCCGGATTGTGTTCCTCTTGTACTAAAACTGCTTCCGTGCTGACTCCCTGCCTAGGCAAACTCTTTCGTCTGTCTCTCCTCTAACTTCTTCCCTTCCTGCTGGAAGTTCGCTCTCATTCAACCAGTCCCAAAGAAGGGTGACCGCTCTCAACCCTCCAACTATCGTCCAGTTGCTCTCATCTCTTGTATATCATAAGTTTTTTAAACAATTCCTACTTTCAAATTTCTTAAGCATTTCTCTTCTCATAGGCTAATCTACTCTCAGATCGCCAGTGTGGTTTCCTTAAAAGTCGCTCTACTGGAGATCTTCTTTCATATCTTACTAACTCCTGGTCATCCTCCTTTCGGGACTTGGTGAGACCTTTTCTATTGCGCTAGACATATCAAAGGCCTTCGATAGAGTCTGGCACAAATCTCCAATTTCTAAACTACCCTCCTTCGGTTTCTATCCCTCCATCTGTGCCTTTGTCTCTAATTTTCTTTCCGGTCGTCCCATAGCTGCGGTTGTGGATGCCCATCGTTCACTTCCTCATCCTATCAACTCCGGTGTTCCTCAGGGTTCTGTCCTATCTCCAATTCTCCTTCTAATTTTCATAAATGATCTTCTCAACTGTACACTCAGTCAAAAAAGTATCTTACGCTGATAATCTGGTGTGTACAGCTCAGTAGGGTTGGCACCTCTGCCTGCAACTATATCCATGTGTCAGAGAGGATCATCTCTGACACATGGATATAGTTGCAGGCAGAGGTGCCAACCCTACCTAGCTGTACACACCAGATGATCAGCGTAGGGGTGCAGATACTTCTTTGACAGTGTACCTCCAGTCCTATCCATTCATATGCAGACGACTCTACCTTACACTACCGGTATTCAATTAGTTTCCCAGAACGCCCAAGCAAGCAATCTCTCAAAAACAAACTTAATGAAGCCATAGAACACTTATCTTTTGATCTAACTACCATTTCCAATTGGGGCAAAAAAAACATTGTTGTCTTCAATGCTTCCAAACCCCAATTTCTCCATCTATCTACCCGTCATGAACTCTCAGAGGACTATCCCTTATACTTCAACAATACAAAAATCAACCCTTCATCTTCTCTCAGTATTCTCGGTGTCTCTTTTTCTTCTGGTCTCTCTTGGAAAGACCATATTACCACTCTTGCTAAGGCGGCTTCCCAGAAGCTGGGTGTGCTCAACCGCCTCAAGGGGTTCTTTACCCCTGCCCAGCTTCTTGCTCTGTACAGGGGCACAGTGCGTCCTTGTATTGAGTATTGTTCACATGTGTGGGAAGGATCCTCTCACACCGCACTTCTAAACAAAGTAGAAAGGAAAACCTTTCATATCATTAACTCCCGACCACTCACAGAATCTCTGCAATCTTTCTCGCTTCGCCGCAATGTTGCATCTCTCTCGCTATTCTATCGCTACTACAATAATCAGTGTGCCTCAAAGTTCTCTCAATGTATACCACATCCTCTATGTATTGTAGGGTATGTAGCACCCGTCTTGCAAGACACCCAATCCCACCCCTACTCTGTGCAACTATCCAACTCAAGAGTGAAACGATACTCCCAATCTTTCTTCTATTCAACGGCTGAGCTCTGGAACTTTCTTCCTGAATTTATCTTTCCTTCATCCTATGACTTAAATTGCTTCGAACTCCGTGTGTCCAGAAATTTTGTGTCGAACATTCCTTGAGTTCGGCCCTGTCACGCTTTCAACTCTGGGGGAGGCACTCTTCACAGGCAGTTTTGCCTTTTGTCTCTCTCATCCACATATAATAACAAAATAATTAAAAACCCACCTCCCCAGACCGCCTTCAAGCTTAAACAAAATATTGCAGGCTGGCTAGCGCTCCCCCCCCCCCCCCTTAGATTTTGTTTTATTAATATATCTATCTATCTATTGCCGGACGCCTTATTACTCCCCTTAATGAGGGTGGTCATACACAGAAGGCCCCCAAGCGGAACTATTCCCTGTAAGAGGGACAACCCGTGCCAGTTTACTGAAGGACTTACAGGATTGACCACTCAATTTAGGATCCGTCCGACTTCGAGACCTTCTATGTATCTTTGTAGCACTATTTTTCTACAGTGGTGTTCGGCTAGTCCATCCACTAACCTGCCTTACACTTAGATAAACAGTACGGATTTGTATCAGGTTTACTCCCCTAGACAGGTTGCCGACCAAGGCTGACGAGTCTAATATATTAATATATAAATATATATAAATTTATATATATATATATATTAATATATAAAATAATAATAATAGCCTAATAATAATAATAAATGTATACATACCATTAATTAAATACATACACAAATTTATAGATAAGCGAGTATAATTATATAAATAAATAAATAATTAAATATTAAACACAAACACAAAAATACCTGATTGGGGTGCAGTGTCTCTGACGGTTCAACAGTTGTTTAGTAGAACTGGTCAAAAGGTGATGAGACTGGTCCTTCTGGACCAGGGCGTCTCGGCAGCTTATAACCACATTTAGCAACAGCTAAACTTCAGGGTCGTTATCCTAATCTGCATCAGGCTGGGTAGGCGGTTGCCTGATTGTTCTTTCCAGGGCTGCTTGCGGGTTTTGGGTACCTTCTCAACATGCACATTTATATAGATATGCATACCGGTATTAGAATTAAGGATTTGTGAGCTTAGAAATGCAAGAAGAAATTCTCGAGAATGTCTAATATCAGTATTTCATAGACATATGCAGAGTACGGTGTATTGTAAAGAATAGCTACCGTACTATCGGTATGTAAAACGTTATTGACAACCTTTAAATTGGGAAAACATGTTATATGACAATAAAACTAAACTATATTATAAGAGAGAGCGAGAGCTATTTAGTATTTAATTCATGTTACGAGGGCTAGGAAAAGTTTGTTGGTGGAGGAGTTGGTTGGTTCTAGCATTGGTTAGTTTGTATACTTAGTGGTATGATTATCTAATCGATAGTGATTATTATCTCGACAATTAGTTCAATGATTCTAGGTTGCCAATGTACGATAACCATATGATCAGAGAAAGAACTAAGTATACCGGTATCTGTGTGTGTGTGTGTGTGCGTGTGCGTGTGCGTGTGTGTGTGTGTGTGTGTGTGTGTGTGTGTGTGTGTGTGTGTGTGTGTGTGTGTGTTCGTGTGTGTGTGTGTGTGTGTGTGTGTGTGTGTGTGTGTGTGTGTGGTGTGTGTGTGTGTGTGTGTGTGTGTGTGTGTGTGTGTGTGTGTGTGTGTGTGTGTGTGTGTGTGTGTGTGTGTGTGTGTGTGTGTGTGTGTGTGTGTGTGTGTGTGTGTGTGTGTGTGTGTGTGTGTGTGTGTGTGTGTGTGTGTGTGTGTGTGTGCGTGTGCGTGTGCGTGTGTGTGTGTGATATTACGGAAACACAAATCTTCATACATTATTTATTTTTTCCATAATAACAGCCATTTTCCCAAGTGGTTCATTGTAATTTATCCAGAAGTTTCCGAAGTATATATGTATAATAACTGCACAAACTCTGTGGGCTATACCATATTGGACGTCGAGACAGTGCAGGTAGATACAGGTGAGGCTAGTACTAATGAAGCGATCAGTATGCTGGTGTGTGTGTGTGAAGGTGGGTATATATGTGGGCGTGTTTGTGGGTATGTGTGTGTGTAGACTGGACTAGACTAGAGATTCTGCCACTTGTTTACTTACACCCAACGAACCAAGACACCCATTCCCCCTCCAGACCGTCTCGTAACACCATACCATCCCATCCCAAAACCACATCCTTATTTCCCCCACACCCTCCCCCTCCCAGACCCAGCATAGCCCACCACATACCCGTCTCAGCCACGTACACCTACAAAGGCCACCCAAAAATTTGCAACATACCCGCTACTGATCAGTAATGGAGAATGCAGATTTGGTGAACAATGCATATACCACCACCCGTCCATCTGAAAGCAAGACTTGCTATGATATAAACTGCCACGATGTTCATAATAGATGTACAGTACAGTACACGGAGGGATGCTATAAACATCACAAATGGTACCGGTAAAAAAAAAAAAAAAAAAAAAAAAAAAAAAAAAAAAAATCCAGTTATGAGAAGACGAGACAGAGGAAGAAGATAAGGAGGGCGCTGGCAGATGAAGATGAACAGAATGAAAGTGCTAAAAGAACACGTAGATCACCTACAGCATCCCCTTGGCCTCCAAGGAGTGGCTAGTACATCCCACAGACTATTAAGTGGGTACCGGTACTACTCGCTTTTTCTGGACCCCCTTCTCCCTTATGCCTAGCATATTAGTTTTCAGGTTTTAAGACGTTCGCTCCGTTAGTTTGGCGACTTTGAGACCTTTCGCCTATTTTTTTTGGTCAATATTAATACCTTTCGTGCCCTTTAGGTGTCGATATTTTCCTGGTGAGCGATAGCGAGCCTCTAATTTTAGAAGGAATCGGCCTTCGGCCGGGAATTTTTTCTACCGAAATATGTACAAATTTATCTTGAAAGGGGGTCTAGGCCCTAGACCCCCTTTCAAGATAAGTTTGTAGTGATTGGTTTGGTGTATATATTTATTTATTTATTTATTTTTGAGTGTCTTCGCTAGACCTCCATCAAGCTTAGAAAAACACCCCCTAGACTCTAGGGGATGTTTTTCTAAGCTTGATGGAGGTCTAGCGAGGACACTCAAAAATAAATAAACAAATAAATATATAGACCAAACCAATCACTACCCCCTTAATTAAGCACTCATAGTATTCCGAATAGCGTCTCTCCACTCCTGTTTGCAAATATCCAAGGTTTAAAAAATAGAACTATATAAAAAGTATGGTACCTTTTATTAGGGGCCTGCTAGAAGAGGGAAACGCAATCATTGCGGCCCTCACAGAAACTCACATTAAGGGGGGTCATGGTCTCTTGTGTTATACTTCTCTCCTTTTCTCTCTTTCCCTGGCTTGTATCCATTCGGCCCCATTCAGCCACCTGTTTTAAGACGTTTATCCCCATCCAGGTGTCGATTTTTTCCTGGCGAGAGATAGTGAACCAGCATTGTATAGAGAAATGCGGCTTCGCCGGAGAATTTTTTCTATCGAAAAAGGTACAAATTTAGCTTGCTGCCAAAACAAAAAATATATACTGGCTCGCTACCGCTCGCCAGGAAAATATTGACACCTGGATGGGGGTAAACGTCTTAAAACAGTAGGCTGAATGGGGCCGAATGGATACAAGCCAAAGATAGAGGGAAAGAAAGATTAAAAAAGCGAGGTGGGCTCCCTTAAGGACAACGAAGATAGTAAAGTATAGATTCAGGGTTATAACCTACATTGGGTGGACAGAACACAGAGCACGCGTGGAAGTGTAGCTTTGTACTGTACGGTCACGCTAATAAGTCATGGCCAAGCTGTCATTACGTTTGGCTGGCTCTGTGCTGTATTAATGTCTGTCAGATGTTGAATAGGGTGGGTAAGTGTAGGAACATGTTTGTATATTTCACTCAATATGAAGAAATGAAGCTTAGATATTGCTGATGCCAATTATTGATCAAAACATACTTGGTGCCGAGCCATCACTTATTAGCGCGATTGTACATTCATGACTCGCTGATCTGTACTGAATTTCTAAATAACAATAACGAAGTGGTGGAAATACTTGGAGTCAAAATATAATCCATTAATAATTTAGCAGTTATTGTCACATACAGACCAAATATCGCCTCTTTTCAAATTCTACAGTCCCCATTGTCCCCCATAAAAGTTCATATTCTGCACAGCCATATCAAATATTGTATACATTATTTTCACTCCTGTTTCCTTCTTACTTAGCTAAATATTTATATGGAATTAGTTTTCATTTTTCGTATGTGATGACATTATGATATTCATAATAGGGTTTATTTGTATTTTTTTTTTTTTTTTTTTAGGCTTGATAATGACACGAGAAGTGTTGAAACGTAGCCAATAAACATGTTTATATTCCCTTTGCTCTTCTTAATCATTATATATATATGTTTCTAGTCTCTCAGTGGGGATCGAACCATCGACCATCAGGATGATAGCCGACGCTTTAATCAATTACACCACGGCAGTCTGATTTCAATTGATTAAAGCGTCGGCTATCATCCTGATGGTCGATGGTTCGATCCCCACTGAGAGACTAGAAACATTTAGTGGCTCACGTGTATTTGTGATATATTCTCAATATATATATATATATATATATAGGCCTATATATATACGGGTATATATTTATTTATTTATTTATTTATTTTGTCTTTAAGGGGAGGTTTCTAGTTTGTTTCCTACTTCTCCAGCAATCTTAAAATGTCACCCCCTTGACCCCCTTTCAAGAAAAATTTGTAAATTTTTCGGTAGAAAAATGTCCCGGCGGAAGGCCGATTACTCTTAAATTACAGGCTCGCTATCGCTCGCCAGGATAAAATCGACACCTAAATGGCACGAAAGGTCTTAAAATTGACAGAATGGGGCGGAAATTCTTAAAAATCACCAAACTAATGGGGCAAACGTCTTAAAATCTCAAAAGCAATTGGGCTAGACATGAGGGAGACAGGGGTCAAGAAAAAAGTCCCTCAAGTGGAAATCTCCCCTTAACACGGGATTAGGCTACAGCATCCTAAAAGATTCAGCAGATACATATTATAATCTACTCGTTGACTGTTATACAGATTACTTTGCACTCTACAGCACCGGTCGATTATCCTTCCACCATCCCCAAGCTCTTAGACATTAGTACCGGTATATAATTATATCTGCCAAACAAACGATGCTGACATTGTGATTTCTTGCTGTCTGTTTGTTTATCTGGGTCTGAATATTGTAAGTAGGATTTCTAAAACAAATAATAACTGATCAAGATTAAACTACGGGAGCGCCATTAATTGGTACAAGAATAGAAACCATTCAACTTTAGAACAACATTTTGACCCCCCAGAACCCCGCTCCCTTATAACAAAGGTTTTGGTCAGTGAGACATACTGGTTAAAGTGCCGTACCTAGAGACTTTACACACAACTATTGGGTGATGATTCAGACTCCGTGACCCTAGTTAGTAGTTGGGGGTTTTGGACTTACCCATTATAATATAATATACCATTATCTCGAAAATGCATAAACGAAATTGAATGCAATTTGGTGACCTATACAGGTATATATGCCACAGACCAAATCGGCCTTGGGCCAAACTGGCCATGAAACAAAATAGCTACAGCAAAAACGGTCATAAAACAACATTGATCATGAGATTAGACCACTTGCCCATATCGGCCATGGACCAAAATGTTCATAAGCGAAAATAACCGCTGACCCAAACGTTCACTTTGGACATTTCTGATCAGATTCACTGGAGCACTCGCTTCAGTCCACAGGTTTACTCTCCAGCTGACCAATACAGTTGTGAATGAAAACGGATGCAGACCAAAACAACTGCAGAAGATGGCCACAGATCAAAATGACCAATCAAATTAGAACCCTAGCCCCATATCGGCCGTGTAATAAAACGGTCTGGAACCAAGGAGGCCCCACCCTAAAATGGGCCGAACCAGTATTTCCTGGACCAGGACTCTGACATTACTGACTGATTAAGTTCGCATACTCTTCTCTGCCCGTAGCGGCACCAGACCAGCACGACCCATAACCAAATCGGTCGCGGACCAAAACTGCTGTGGACAGGACGAATATTACTTGCTGTTTGTGCGCATGACAGAGTTTATGCTATACAGTACTGAATACGCCTGTTATTATATGCAGCAGTCAAGTAAATTGAAGACTATAGTGCCGTGATTGTACATAATTCGTGTCCGTGAGTGTACTGTAGGGGTGTATGTGGTTGTGTACGTTACTGGTGTAGGGGTGTATAGTGTGGTGTACGTGTGTGTACTGTAGGGATATATATGATAGTGTATGTTACTGGTGTACATGAGTGTACTGTATTGGTGTATGCTATGGTAGTGTACGGTACGTTACTGGTGTACGGGAGTGTACTGTAGGGATGTATAGTGTAGTGTACGTTATTTGTGTAGGTAACGTGAGTGTATACTGTAGGTATGTATGTGGTAGTGTACTGTAGTGGTGTACCGGGTATATGGTAGTGTACGTTACTGGTGTACGTGAGTGTACTGTAGGAGTGTATATGGTACTGTACCGTACGTGAGTGTGCTGTAGGAGTATATGGTAGTGTACGTTACTGGTGTGCGTGAGTGTACTGTAGGAGTGTACGTTACTGGTGTACGTGAGTGTACTGTAGGAGTGTATATTGTAGTGTACATTACTGGTGTATGTGAGTGTACGGTAGGAGTGTATATGGTAGTGTACATTACTGGTGTACGTGAGTGTACTGTAGGAGTGTATATGGTAGTGTCCATTACTGGTGTACGTGAGTGTACTGTAGGAGTGTATATGGTAGTGTACATTACTGGTGTACGTGAGTGTACTGTAGGAGTGTATATGGTAGTGTACATTACTGGTGTACGTGAGTGTACTGTAGGAGTGTATATGGTAGTGTCCATTACTGGTGTACGTGAGTGTACTGTAGGAGTGTATATGGTAGTGTACATTACTGGTGTACGTGAGTGTACTGTAGGAGTGTATATGGTAGTGTACATTACTGGTGTACGTGAGTGTACTGTAGGAGTGTATATGGTAGTGTCCATTACTGGTGTACGTGAGTGTACTGTAGGAGTGTATATGGTAGTGTACATTACTGGTGTACGTGAGTGTACTGTAGGAGTGTATATGGTAGTGTACATTACTGGTGTACGTGAGTGTACTGTAGGAGTGTATATGGTAGTGTCCATTACTGGTGTACGTGAGTGTACTGTAGGAGTGTATATGGTAGTGTACATTACTGGTATACGTGAGTGTACTGTAGGAGTGTATATGGTAGTGTACATTACTGGTGTACGTGAGTGTACTGTAGGAGTGTATATGGTAGTGTACGTTACTGGTATACGTGAGTGTACTGTAGGAGTGTATATGGTAGTGTACGTTACTGGTGTACGTGAGTGTACTGTAGGGGTTGTATATGGTAGTGTACATTACTGGTGTAATGAGTGTACTGTAGGAGTGTATATGGTAGTGTACATTACTGGTGTACGTGAGTGTACTGTAGGGGTTGTATATGGTAGTATACATTACTGGTGTACATGAGTGTACTGTAGGAGTGTATATGGTAGTGTACATTACTGGTGTACGTGAGTGTACTGTAGGAGTGTATATGGTAGTGTACGTTACTGGTGTACGTGAGTGTACTGTAGGAGTGTATATGGTAGTGTACGTTACTGGTGTACGTGAGTGTACTGTAGGAGTGTATATGGTAGTGTACGTTACTGGTGTACGTGAGTGTACTGTAGGAGTTTATATGGTAGTGTACGTTACTGGTGTACGTGAGTGTACTGTAGGAGTGTATATGGTAGTGTACGTGAGTGTACTGTAGGAGTGTATATGGTAGTGTACGTGACTGTACTGTAGGAGTGTATATGGTAGTGTACGATACTGGTGTACGTGAGTGTACTGTAGGAGTGCATATGGTAGTGTACGTTACTGGTGTACGTGAGTGTACTGTAGGAGTGTATATGGTAGTGTACGTTACTGGTGTACGTGAGTGTACTGTAGGAGTGTATATGGTAGTGTACGTTACTGGTATACGTGAGTGTACTGTAGGGGTTGTATATGGTAGTGTACATTACTGGTGTACGTGAGTGTACTGTAGGAGTGTATATGGTAGTGTACAATACTGGTGTACGTGAGTGTACTGTAGGAGTGTATATGGTAGTGTACGTTACTGGTGTACGTGAGTGTACTGTAGGAGTGTATATGGTAGTGTACATTACTGGTGTACGTGAGTGTACTGTAGGAGTGTATATGGTAGTGTACATTACTGGTGTACGTGAGTGTACTGTAGGAGTGTATATGGTAGTGTACATTACTGGTGTACGTGAGTGTACTGTAGGAGTGTATATGGTAGTGTACATTACTGGTGTACGTGAGTGTACTGTAGGAGTGTATATGGTAGTGTACGTTACTGGTATACGTGAGTGTACTGTAGGAGTGTATATGGTAGTGTACATTACTGGTGTACGTGAGTGTACTGTAGGAGTGTATATGGTAGTGTACGTTACTGGTGTACGTGAGTGTACTGTAGGAGTGTATATGGTAGTGTATGTTACTGGTGTACATGAGTGTACTGTAGGAGTGTATATGGTAGTGTACGTTACTGGTGTACGTGAGTGTACTGTAGGAGTGTATATGGTAGTGTACGTTACTGGTGTACATGAGTGTACTGTAGGAGTGTATATGGTAGTGTACGTTACTGGTGTACGTGAGTGTACTGTAGGAGTGTATATGGTAGTGTACGTTACTGGTGTACATGAGTGTACTGTAGGAGTGTATATGGTAGTGTACGTTACTGGTGTACGTGAGTGTACTGTAGGAGTGTATATAGTAGTGTACGTTACTGGTGTACGTGAGTGTACTGTAGGAGTGTATATGGTAGTGTACGTTACTGGTGTACATGAGTGTACTGTAGGAGTGTATATGGTAGTGTACGTTACTGGTGTATGTGAGTGTACTGTAGGAGTGTATATGGTAGTGTACGTTACTGGTGTACATGAGTGTACTGTAGGAGTGTATATAGTAGTGTACGTTACTGGTGTACGTGAGTGTACTGTAGGAGTGTATATGGTAGTGTACGTTACTGGTGTACATGAGTGTACTGTAGGAGTGTATATGGTAGTGTACGTTACTGGTGTACGTGAGTGTACTGTAGGAGTGTATATGATAGTGTACATTACTGGTGTACGTGAGTGTACTGTAGGAGTGTATATGGTAGTGTACGTTACTGGTATACGTGAGTGTACTGTAGGGGTTGTATATGGTAGTGTACTTTACTGGTGTACGTGAGTGTACTGTAGGAGTGTATATGGTAGTGTACATTACTGGTGTACGTAAGTGTACTGTAGGAGTGTATATGGTAGTGTACGTTACTGGTGTACATGAGTGTACTGTAGGAGTGTATATGGTAGTATACGTTACTGGTGTACTGTAGGAGTGTATATGGTAGTGTACATTACTGGTGTATGTGAGTGTACTGTAGGAGTGTATATGGTAGTGTACATTACTGGTGTACGTGAGTGTACTGTAGGAGTGTATATGGTAGTGTACGTTACTGGTATACGTGAGTGTACTGTAGGAGTGTATATGGTAGTGTACGTTACTGGTATACGTGAGTGTACTGTAGGAGTGTATATGGTAGTGTACATTACTGGTATACGTGAGTGTACTGTAGGAGTGTATATGGTAGTGTACATTACTGGTGTACGTGAGTGTACTGTAGGAGTGTATATGGTAGTGTACGTTACTGGTATACGTGAGTGTACTGTAGGAGTGTATATGGTAGTGTACGTTACTGGTGTACGTGAGTGTACTGTAGGGGTTGTATATGGTAGTGTACATTACTGGTGTAATGAGTGTACTGTAGGAGTGTATATGGTAGTGTACATTACTGGTGTACGTGAGTGTACTGTAGGGTTGTATATGGTAGTATACATTACTGGTGTACATGAGTGTACTGTAGGAGTGTATATGGTAGTGTACATTACTGGTGTACGTGAGTGTACTGTAGGAGTGTATATGGTAGTGTACGTTACTGGTGTACGTGAGTGTACTGTAGGAGTGTATATGGTAGTGTACGTTACTGGTGTACGTGAGTGTACTGTAGGAGTGTATATGGTAGTGTACGTTACTGGTGTACGTGAGTGTACTGTAGGAGTTTATATGGTAGTGTACGTTACTGGTGTACGTGAGTGTACTGTAGGAGTGTATATGGTAGTGTACGTGAGTGTACTGTAGGAGTGTATATGGTAGTGTACGTGACTGTACTGTAGGAGTGTATATGGTAGTGTACGATACTGGTGTACGTGAGTGTACTGTAGGAGTGCATATGGTAGTGTACGTTACTGGTGTACGTGAGTGTACTGTAGGAGTGTATATGGTAGTGTACGTTACTGGTGTACGTGAGTGTACTGTAGGAGTGTATATGGTAGTGTACGTTACTGGTATACGTGAGTGTACTGTAGGGGTTGTATATGGTAGTGTACATTACTGGTGTACGTGAGTGTACTGTAGGAGTGTATATGGTGTACAATACTGGTGTACGTGAGTGTACTGTAGGAGTGTATATGGTAGTGTACGTTACTGGTGTACGTGAGTGTACTGTAGGAGTGTATATGGTAGTGTACATTACTGGTGTACGTGAGTGTACTGTAGGAGTGTATATGGTAGTGTACATTACTGGTGTACGTGAGTGTACTGTAGGAGTGTATATGGTAGTGTACATTACTGGTGTACGTGAGTGTACTGTAGGAGTGTATATGGTAGTGTACATTACTGGTGTACGTGAGTGTACTGTAGGAGTGTATATGGTAGTGTACGTTACTGGTATACGTGAGTGTACTGTAGGAGTGTATATGGTAGTGTACATTACTGGTGTACGTGAGTGTACTGTAGGAGTGTATATGGTAGTGTACGTTACTGGTGTACGTGAGTGTACTGTAGGAGTGTATATGGTAGTGTATGTTACTGGTGTACATGAGTGTACTGTAGGAGTGTATATGGTAGTGTACGTTACTGGTGTACGTGAGTGTACTGTAGGAGTGTATATGGTAGTGTACGTTACTGGTGTACATGAGTGTACTGTAGGAGTGTATATGGTAGTGTACGTTACTGGTGTACGTGAGTGTACTGTAGGAGTGTATATGGTAGTGTACGTTACTGGTGTACATGAGTGTACTGTAGGAGTGTATATGGTAGTGTACGTTACTGGTGTACGTGAGTGTACTGTAGGAGTGTATATAGTAGTGTACGTTACTGGTGTACGTGAGTGTACTGTAGGAGTGTATATGGTAGTGTATGTTACTGGTGTACATGAGTGTACTGTAGGAGTGTATATGGTAGTGTACGTTACTGGTGTATGTGAGTGTACTGTAGGAGTGTATATGGTAGTGTACGTTACTGGTGTACATGAGTGTACTGTAGGAGTGTATATGGTAGTGTACGTTACTGGTGTACGTGTGTACTGTAGGAGTGTATATGGTAGTGTACGTTACTGGTGTACATGAGTGTACTGTAGGAGTGTATATGGTAGTGTACGTTACTGGTGTACGTGAGTGTACTGTAGGAGTGTATATGGTAGTGTACGTTACTGGTGTACATGAGTACTGTAGGAGTGTATATGGTAGTGTACGTTACTGGTGTACGTGAGTGTACTGTAGGGGTTGTATATGGTAGTGTACTTTACTGGTGTACGTGAGTGTACTGTAGGAGTGTATATGGTAGTGTACATTACTGGTGTACGTAAGTGTACTGTAGGAGTGTATATGGTAGTGTACGTTACTGGTGTACATGAGTGTACTGTAGGAGTGTATATGGTAGTATACGTTACTGGTGTACTGTAGGAGTGTATATGGTAGTGTACATTACTGGTGTATGTGAGTGTACTGTAGGAGTGTATATGGTAGTGTACATTACTGGTGTACGTGAGTGTACTGTAGGAGTGTATATGGTAGTGTACATTACTGGTCTACGTGAGTGTACTGTAGGAGTGTATATTTGTACGTGTGTACGTGTGTACTGTAGGAGTGTATATGGTAGTGTACGTTACTGGTGTACGTGAGTGTACTGTAGGAGTGTATATGGTAGTGTACGTTACTGGTGTACGTGAGTGTACTGTAGGAGTGTATATGGTAGTGTACGTTACTCTGGTGTACGTGAGTGTACTGTAGGAGTGTATATGGTAGTGTACATTACTGTACGTGAGTGTACTGTAGGAGTGTATATGGTAGTGTACGTTACTGGTGTACGTGAGTGTACTGTAGGAGTGTATATGGTAGTGTACATTACTGGTGTACGTGAGTGTACTGTAGGAGTGTATATGGTAGTGTACATTACTGGTGTACGTGAGTGTACTGTAGGAGTGTATATGGTAGTGTATGTTACTGGTATACGTGAGTGTATATGGTAGTGTACGTTACTGGTATACGTGAGTGTACTGTAGGAGTGTATATGGTAGTGTACGTTACTGGTGTACGTGAGTGTACTGTAGGAGTGTATATGGTAGTGTACGTTACTGGTGTACGTGAGTGTACTGTAGGAGTGTATATGGTAGTGTACGTGAGTGTACTGTAGGAGTGTATATGGTAGTGTACGTTACTGGTGTACGTGAGTGTACTGTAAGGGTTGTATATGGTAGTGTACATTACTGGTGTACGTGAGTGTACTGTAGGGGTTGTATATGGTAGTGTACATTACTGGTGTACGTGAGTGTACTGTAGGAGTGTATATGGTAGTGTACATTACTGGTGTACGTGAGTGTACTGTAGGAGTGTATATGGTAGTGTACGTTACTGGTGTACGTGAGTGTACTGTAGTAGTGTATATGGTAGTGTACATTACTGGTGTACGTGAGTGTACTGTAGGAGTGTATATGGTAGTGTACATTACTGGTGTACGTGAGTGTACTGTAGGAGTGTATATGGTAGTGTACGTTACTGGTATACGTGAGTGTACTGTAGGAGTGTATATGGTAGTGTACATTACTGGTGTACGTGAGTGTACTGTAGGAGTGTATATGGTAGTGTACGTTACTGGTGTACGTGAGTGTACTGTAGGAGTGTATATGGTAGTGTACGTTACTGGTGTACGTGAGTGTACTGTAGGAGTGTATATGGTAGTGTACGTTACTGGTGTACGTGAGTGTACTGTAGGAGTGTATATGGTAGTGTACGTTACTGGTGTACGTGAGTGTACTGTAGGAGTGTATATGGTAGTGTACGTTACTGGTGTACGTGAGAGTACTGTAGGAGTGTATATGGTAGTGTACATTACTGGTGTACGTGAATGTACTGTAGGAGTGTACGATACTGGTGTACGTGAGTGTACTGTAGGAGTGTATATGGTAGTGAACATTACTGGTGTATGTGAGTGTACTGTAGGAGTGTATATGGTAGTGTACATTACTGGTGTACGTGAGTGTACTGTAGGAGTGTATATGGTAGTGTACATTACTGGTGTACGTGAGTGTACTGTAGGAGTGTATATGGTAGTGTACGTTACTGGTGTACGTGAGTGTACTGTAGGAGTGTATATGGTAGTGTACGTTACTGGTGTACGTGAGTGTACTGTAGGAGTGTATATGGTAGTGTACATTACTGGTGTACGTGAGTGTACTGTAGGAGTGTATATGGTAGTGTACGTTACTGGTGTACGTGAGTGTACTGTAAGGGTTGTATATGGTAGTGTACATTACTGGTGTACGTGAGTGTACTGTAGGAGTGTATATGGTAGTGTACATTACTGGTATACGTGAGTGTACTGTAGGAGTGTATATGGTAGTGTACATTACTGGTGTACGTGAGTGTACTGTAGGAGTGTATATGGTAGTGTACGTTACTGGTGTACGTGAGTGTACTGTAGGAGTGTATATGGTAGTGTACATTACTGGTGTACGTGAGTGTACTGTAGGAGTGTATATGGTAGTGTACGTTACTGGTGTACGTGAGTGTACTGTAGGAGTGTATATGGTAGTGTACATTACTGGTATACATGAGTGTACTGTAGGAGTGTATATGGTAGTGTACATTACTGGTATACCTGAGTGTACTGTAGGAGTGTATATGGTAGTGTACGTTACTGGTGTACGTGGGTGTACTGTAGGAGTGTATATGGTAGTGTACATTACTGGTATACGTGAGTGTACTGTAGGAGTGTATATGGTAGTGTACATTACTGGTGTACGTGAGTGTACTGTAGGAGTGTATATGGTAGTGTACGTTACTGGTGTACGTGAGTGTACTGTAGGAGTGTATATGGTAGTGTACATTACTGGTGTACGTGAGTGTACTGTAGGGGTTGTATATGGTAGTGTACATTACTGGTGTACGTGAGTGTACTGTAGGAGTGTATATGGTAGTGTACGTTACTGGTGTACGTGAGTGTACTGTAGGAGTGTATATGGTAGTGTACATTACTGGTGTACGTGAGTGTACTGTAGGAGTGTATATGGTAGTGTACGTTACTGGTGGTACGTGAGTGTACTGTAGGAGTGTATATGGTAGTGTACATTACTGGTGTACGTGAGTGTACTGTAGGAGTGTATATGGTAGTGTACGTTACTGGTGTACGTGAGTGTACTGTAGGAGTGTATATGGTAGTGTACATTACTGGTGTACGTGAGTGTACTGTAGGAGTGTATATGGTAGTGTACATTACTGGTGTACGTGAGTGTACTGTAGGAGTGTATATGGTAGTGTACGTTACTGGTATACGTGAGTGTACTGTAGGAGTGTATATGGTAGTGTACGTTACTGGTGTACGTGAGTGTACTGTAGGAGTGTATATGGTAGTGTACATTACTGGTGTACGTGAGTGTACTGTAGGAGTGTATATGGTAGTGTACATTACTGGTATACGTGAGTGTACTGTAGGAGTGTATATGGTAGTGTACGTTACTGGTATACGTGAGTGTACTGTAGGAGTGTATATGGTAGTGTACATTACTGGTGTACGTGAGTGTACTGTAGGGGTTGTATAGGGAGTGTAGCGTCACCTTGAAACACTTAAGTCACAATTGAAGGTTGTATAGCAGGATCCTACTTACCTCACGCTGCCCACCAACGAATCTACCGAGCACATACTTACATCACTCTTGCCCCAGTTTATCTGACTTTACTTTGCCTACGTTAATGACTGCCTATCTTGTTTAACTCGCTCTTCCTTCTTACTTAAGGGGGTTGACCTGCTTGTTTCTCTTTCTTGGTTGTGTCCATTCGGCTCCATTCAACCTACTGTTTTAAGGTGTTGATTTGTTTTCCATATTTTGGAGAAATCTGGCTTCGCCAAAGAAATTTTTCTATCGAAAAATGTACAAATTTAGCCAGCTGTCTAATCATTATCCTAAATATGAAGGCTCTCTGTCGCTGGCCAGTTATAAATCGACAACTGGATGAGGATAAACGTTTTAAAACAGTAGACTGAATGTGGCCAAATGGATACAACCCAGAGAGATAAACAAAAAAGCATGTTACCCCCCATAACTACTGTTGGTACATGCTTACCAGACTCTGAATAGCCTCCTCATATGACTCTACCTAACCTAATTATCGTAACTATTTATCATACTTACAAATAACTTTAACAGGTTGACTGACTCTTGCTTTTCAGGCGTCTAGTCAATGGGCCAAATCACGTAGTCGGCACGTAATTGGTGCCATCCAAGGGAGTCGAACTTTCAGCATATTCTCCAATAAATGGCTATACAGTGATGAGTGAACTCAATGACCACGGTTGTAATTTGTATTTATTTATTTATTTATATATATATTTGTATGTGAATGAAGGAGCCAAAAAGCAAAGCTGCCTGTAACAAGTGTCTCTCCCAAAGTTGAAAGAGTGACCGAGCCAAAATAAAGGTATCATGATTGAGTTAGAGTCAACATGTCTGTACACACGGAGCTTGAAGCAGTTTAAGTCATAAGATAAGGGAAAGACATTTTGAGGGAGAGAGTTCTAAAACTTGCTTGTTGAGTAGAAAAATAATTGGGAAGATCGGTTCAATCTTGGGGTTGAGAGTTGGACAGGATATGGGTGGGAGTGTGTTGAAAGGCGGGTGCTCTCACTTTCCGTAATGGAGGGGTTATATACTGAGAGAGCTCTGAAGAACATTGATTATTGTAATAGCGGTAGAGGAGTAAGAGAGATGTAATATTGCGGTGTGTAGAGAGAGATTGTACGGAATTATGAGAGGCGAGTTGATTAGACAAATCGCTTTTGACTACCCTTTCGAGAAGTGCGTTATGGGTTGAACCTCCCCGAACATGTGAACAATACTCGATACATGGGTGCACTGTGCCCCTATACAGAGAAAGAAGCTATTCGGGGGTTAAGAACCCACAGAGACGGTTGAGCACACCTCTCACTACTAGGCTACAAGAATGTCCACGATTCCCAGCGGAACCCCACTTCAACTCGGGCCCACGTCTGCTCTTTATCCTCCACAGGTCTACACGAAATATGGTGATCGCTCTCTGTACAGCCACAACCACCACCACTACAACTACCATAACTGACCACCACCCCTATTCTCTCCCACAGGTCTATAAGAAGCATGTTGATCGCCCTCTCTACAAGCACAACCACCACCACTACAACAACCATAACTCACCACCACCCCTACTCTCTCCCCCACAGGTCTACACGAAGCATGGTGGTCGCCCTCTCTACGACCACAACCATTACCTCTACAACTACCACTACAACCATAATTCGCCACAACCCCTATTCTCGCCCACAGGTCTATAAAATGTATGGTGGTCACCCTCTCTACAACTATAACCACTACAACTACCACCACAACCATAACTCACCACAACCCCTCTTCTCTTCCCCAGGTCTACAAGAAGCATGGTGGTCGCCCTCTCTACAAGCACAACCACCACCTCTACTACTACCACCACAACAACCACCACATCTACCACAGTATAATCATCATCACCACCACCACCACCGTTGTTGAGGTAAGTGTTGTAGAGACAATTTATAGTAAGAGACAACATTACTTTCTTTAGACGTCATTATGGTGAAAGGGATGATATATTACGTTTGCCTCTGACGGGAATCGACGAGAGGCTTATCACCGCTCGTCTCACTCTTGTTGATGTTGGACTGGATCAGCCGAACGATTTGTCAGTGGGGAGGGAGACTAGGGAGAATGGTTAATGCGGCTGGGTGATTGACAGCGTATGACTGAGGCCTTCGGTGCTTTGTAACGCTTGTTGATTCTGTATAATTTAGATTGAAAGACGAAAGTACATACCCTGTACCGGTATGGCCGAAAGTTTAACCCTTTCAGTTAGCGAGGATGCTTTTCACTCACTGTTGGCTAACGTTAGACGAAATGACTAAGGTTTGAAAGGTCCTCTAGAAATCATATGGGTAGAATTATAAAATATATCTAATTTAACCCTCTGGCTCCCACAAATCCATCGTAAACTGAATAAAATTGTCTACTAATAGCCAAAATTAACCCCTTCAGTACCGGTGGCGTCTGTTTTGACTTCTAGCTACATTTAGAAGATTTTATGAAGCTTCGGTAGGGTATATGGTAATTGCGATAATCTGTAGCCTTCAAATTGGTAGACGTCCTTCTTAAGCTGAATAAAATCGTCTATTAGTTACCAGAATATAATGAAAGGGACGTAATCGGTAATGAAGGGGTTAAGCAAGAATCGCGTCCTCCTCTCTTGGAGGAGTTAATGTGCGTTATGGACATATTTGCCTGTGAAGAGAAGCTAATAATGACACCAGTGGCACCAATAGGGCGGAGGTTGGTCGATCTCTGTTACTATAGGGTCTCTAAGTGTGGGGATTATCCTGGGAGTGTAGGAGCTCATTTGTTGTAGACCTTGTGTTTAGGACGAGTTGGTTTTGCAGGGGTAAGTGAGGCTGGCAAATTAGGTGAGTGTGTGTGAGTAAGAGTGATTAAGAGTGATTGAGAGAGTGAGTATAAGTGAGTGAGAGATTGAGTTTATATCTGCTTGTGTTATTGTTCAAGACCTTGTATTTATGCCTCCATTGATTTGGATTGGTAAGTGATTGGCTGATATATATGTGTGCGCGCGCGCGTGTGTCAGTTTGTGTTATTACCTCAGCCAACGAAGTTGGAGATTGTTTTTGCCTCCGTTTATTTGTTTGTTTGATTGACTGTAAAAACGATATCTCAAAAGGTTATGAACCAATGTTCACGAAATTTAGTGGTAGATAGGCTATGTGCCAAGGAAGAAGTGATTATATTTAGGAGGTAATCGGTAGAGCTCATACCTCTGCCAGTGTAGGCGGATATATACTGTATGCTCTCCCGCGTGCCCCTCTAGTTACGTAATTGATAGACCTTGTTATTTTGATATCTAGATTTTGTATTGGCTAGTATAATACTGGGATAATAGGGTGTGTAATTCACTTGCTTGTTCGTCAAGGGGAATCCACGCAATGCGAGCTAAGCTCATTATTATCGCGCCTCCTTAACTGGGAATGTATTGCGTGAAATGCATGATAAGTGTTTATGTATCGTTGGAATGGCTGTGGATGTGTGTGTAGTCTGTATTTTAGCCAATTGGCGACATCTGGAAACGAAGGCTTAGGGTTAATCTGTACGGTACCATTCTCACTACGGTACCAGTCTCACCCGAAGGCTTAGGTTGACCAGTAGCTTCGGTTGACCAGTACGATACCCATCTCACCTTGTAACCGATCACCAACCCCAGATGGGACGTCACAACTTCGTCCACTTATACCAGGTTCCTATTTATACTGCTAGGTGAACAGAGGCTACACCGTTAGGAGACTTGCCCAAATGTCTCTTCCCCACCCGGGTCTCGAACCCGGGACCTTCTGGTTGTGAGCCAGACGCGCTATCAGTTACGCCACGGGGAGGTATGTGTGTACTTACTCTAGTACTTACTCTAGTTGTATTGCGGGAGTGAGCATGCTCGTTATTTCCCGCCTCCTATATGTGTAGGCGTTATATGTATCGTTGGTATGGCTGTGGATGTGTGTGTAGTCTGTATTTTTAGCAAATTGGCGACATCGGAAACGAAGGCTTAGGGTGGATCTGTATGGTACCATTCTCACTATAGACGGTACTGTCTCGCCCGAAGGCTTAGGTAGCCATCAGCTTAGGTGAACCATATGATACCCATCTCGCCTTGTACCATTTTTGCCAACCCCAGATGGGACGTCACAACATCGTCCACTTATTCCAGGTACCTACTTACAGCTAGGTGAACTGAGGCTAACACATGAAAGGAGACAAGCCCAATTTGTCTCCGCCCGGCCGGGGATTGAACCCCCGACCCCTCGTGTGTGAGACGAGAGCTCTACCTACTAGGCTACGGGCTCTGTGTGTGTGTGTGTGTGTGTGTGTGTGTGTGTGTGTGTGTGTGTGTGTGTGTGTGTGTGTGTGTGTGTGTGTGTGTGTGTGTGTGTGTGTGTGTGTGTGTGTGTGTGTGTGTGTGTGTGTGTGTGTGTGTGTGTGTGTGTGTGTGTGTGTGTGTGTGTGTGTGTTTGTGTTGTGTGTGTGTGTGTGTGTGTGTGTGTGTGTGGTGTGGTGTGTGTGTGTGTGTGTGTGTGTGTTGTGTGTGTGTGTGTGTGTGTGTGTGTGTGTGTGTGTGTGTGTGTGTGTGTGTGTGTGTGTGTGTGTGTGTGTGTGTGTGTGTGTGTGTGTGTGTGTGTGTGTGTGTGTGTGTGTGTGTGTGTGTGTGTGTGTGTGTGTGTGTGTGTGTGTGCGTGTGTGTGTGTGTGTGTGTGTGTGTGTGTGACCGACCTTACCACCTTTCAGAATTTCAACAAAGACTGAGGATATGCTGGCTTGGTATCTGTTACATCACTATTTCCTATCTCTCTCTCTCCTCTCACTCTCACTCTCACTCTCTCATTTATCAAGCTCAAGTGATAAACCCCCCATTCAATGTAAACCAATGCCACAGCCCACCAGCAGACAATTAACCCTAAACGTTAAATATCCCGGGAAAGGTCAGAACGGAGGCTTCACTGTTAGGTGGGGATACGGTAGCGGTGACAGATGTAAATGTTAATGTGGCAAAGGTATTAAGTTGGGTCACCGGCTTTTTTTTGTTTTATCTTTCTCTCCTTTTCTCTCTTTCCCTGGCTTGTATCCATTAGGCCCCATTCAGCTAACTGTTTTAAGACGTTTATCCCCATCCAGGTGTCGATTTCTTCCTGGCGAGCAATAGCGAGCCAGCATTGTATGGAGAAATCCGGCTTCGCCGGAGAAATTTTTCTATCGAAAAATTTACAAATTTAGCTTGCTGTCAAAACAAAAATAATATATGCTGGCTCGCTACCGCTCGCCAGGAAAATATTGACACCTGGATGGGGGTAAACGTCTTAAAACAGTAGGCTGAATGGGGCCAAATGGATACAAGCTAAAGAAAGAGGGAAAGCAAGAGAAAAAAAGCGAGGTGGGCTCCCTTAACTCATTCAGTGCGCGGACGGCATTTTCATTTTTATTCTGGCTATCACCCAACCCACCTCGTCCATATGCCTATCTATTTTTTTCTTAAAGCTCTCTATCGTTCTCGATCCTACCATATCACTCGGTACCCTATTCCACATGTCTTCAACTCTGTTACCAAACCAATATTTGCCTATATCTTTTCTGAAACGAAATTGATCTAATTTGAAACCATTTGTTCGATATTTTTTGTCGCTATCACTGAGCTTCAGTACATCTTTCATGCCCCCCCCCCCCCCCCCCCGCCACCCCATCCCACCTCCACGCCTCTGATGCCTAGAAAACAATTTTTTGTATCCATTCCATATGGATGCTTAAGAGGCAAGATACTGTAAAAAGGGCGAAAAAGTAATCAATCTGCATGTAAGGAGTAAAACTGGTTGATGGTTTTATGGCAACACTACATGTGATTGCCCAGAAAAACGGTTGTGAAGTTTTCCTATCAAAGTTTCTTAGTCATACATATCTTTGGGATTACTCTATATACATTTGAATGGTCAAGCCCTATTTTGAACTTAGATTATTCCCCCCCCCCCCCCCCCCTCACCGTAGCATTGTCAAGGGGGCGTGCCCCCCAGGTTGGGAACTGCTGTATAGAGTCATAAGTAGGTGATTTTTGCCTTTCTTAATTTTGCTATATTTTCCTTTCCTTTTTCCTAGATCTATTAGTTTATTATTCATCCATTTTTGGTTGGTTCTGTGTCGATCTATATCTTTTGGGGATATATATTTGTTTAGCATTGTGGAGTGACGCAGTAAAACGTTCATATGTAGCTGTCAAGTTTAACTCTGGCTTATCCTGATTTAAGACAGGTATCTGAGAGGGGGTACATTCATTAACACACCTGGATCTGAGAGGGGGGTACATTCATTAGCACACCTGGATCTACTTAATTGTTTAACAATAGGGTCCACCCTTAAGGCTCTTCTTAGCCCACCATAATCGGCTTCTCTGACATTCTGATTAACTTGATGGCATGCATGTTAATTGTGATGCACTGCTATGGACAGAGTTAGCGCAATAGCTCTATAAATTAGCTAAATTATTTTATATAAAATCAGATGAGCTTTATTTGTAATTTTTGAGGTATTTCAACTTACCATGGTAATGTGAACTATAGCGATTAAACCTTGGCAATCCTGGGTGAGGATTGTATCAATACAATATGTTTGATACAACCTTACCATCTCCCTGGTTCATATAGTAGTGTGTTTTGAAGTATAATAAGTTAGAGATTGACCTTGTCCATTGGAGAGTTGCTATTAGGTATATTCAGATACTTTTTCATGTCTCGTACCATAACTGAAAAACAATGACTATTATTATGATTCTGGTTAACCTCGGTAAGCTCCAGTGGCATTTTGTCATAACATACTGTACAGGTAGAGAGAGATTTGGGTTATAATACAGCTTAATACAATAATCAACTCTCTCTCTACCTTTATGTCATGTGCTATCTGTTTTTATTCCTACAGGCCCTACCTACGCTGAACACATTATTATAGATTACAAAATGCCACAGAGAGAGAGAGAGAGAGAGAGAGAGAGAGAGAGAGAGAGAGAGAGAGAGAGAGAGAGAGAGAGAGAGAGAGAGAGAGAGAGAGAGAGAGAGAGAGAGAAGAGAGAGGAGAGAGAGAGAGAGAGAGAGAGAGAGAAGAGAGAGAGAGAGAGAGAGGAGAGAGAGAGAGGAGAGAAAAGAGAGAGAGAGAGAGAGAGAAAGAGAGAGAGTGAGAGAGAGAGAGAGAGAGAGAGAGAGAAGCGAGAGAGCAGAGAGAGAGAGGAGAGAGGAGAGGAGAGAGAGAGATAGAGAGAGAAGATAGAGAGAGAGAGAGAGAGAGAGAGAGAGAGAGAGAGAGAGAGAGAGAGAGAGAGAGTTGGGGGGGGGGGGGGGTTATGACGGTTATGACAGGTATCCTGGTCCTGGGGCTTGGCTGGGGTAGCTGTTAACGGCGCGGGTTCGAGTCTCTCCCAAGACACGGTAAAGAGAGACACTTTTTTCTGAGTACAGTATGTTTTCTTTTATTTTCTTTCTTTAGTACGATCGAGTCATTAATATTTTATTTAGGATTGTGAGATTCATCCTATATTTAGTAAGAATTTTAAATAATAATAATAATAATAATAATAATAATAATAATAATAATAATAATAAAAAAAAATATAATATAATATAATAAATAAACAAAAACAAACAAACAAACAAAATAATATAATATAGTATAACAAACTATATATAATATAAACACATACATAATCTACAATATACAGTAAGTAAAACTTCTATTACAAAATGACTGATCCTTGAAGTGTACAAAAAGTGATGTTTTAGTAGTTACTCCTCGGTTAGGGAGAGGTGAGGTCTGTTGTCTCCCTCAATTAAGATAAGCTAAGCTAAGTTTTTCTAACCCCTACAGACACGGCTCTAAGGCCAACCTAACTTTATGGTTGTAACCCATCACTCCCCAGATGGAACTTCACAAAGGTCCACTAACACTGGGTCCCTAGTCGCTGCTAGGTGAACAGAGGCTCGGGTGTTGAGAGATTGCCCATCTATCTCATCCTGTCCCGGGATTCGAACCCAGGTCCTTTCGGTTGTGAACCGACTGCGCTGACCACTACGCCACAGGCTACCCGTATTGGGAGGGTGAACCAAGAAGGTTTGGTTTGACTACCTGACTGTTTAACTAGGGAGGGGAGTGATGGAGGGAGGGGGGGAGTGGGTGTTGGTGATATTTGAGAGGGAAGCAATACAGATTACTGACTAACGTAACTCTTGTATAATATGTTTTGTATTGACTTATACTGATTGAGTTAACCCTTTCAGTATCCCGAGGGTTTGATTCAATTTTGACTCGCATTAGACGACTTTATTCATTAAGAATATAAATTTATTGGAAGTTAAATTCCCCTTTGACCCTCATAAGTGCTCCCAGATCTGCAGACAATCTGACACCCACACGCGTCACTTTTACGTCTAATTGTACATAAACATTAATTTAACATACACCCCTCACTAGAAACACACGCTTACCAATTCGAATTAAGCCACACAAAAGTTATGGTACAGTACAACGGTTTTAGACATACCACAGCGGATAAGCCGACGTTATTAATTCTGATATTCAGACTCTCCAAAGAGATATAGATGCCCTACACGAATGGCCAGGAAATTGGCAGATGAAGTTCAATGTAGATAAATGCAGTGTAGATCAATTTGGAGAAAATATATAAAATTAAGGCATACAGAGTTCTTGGATTTATATCGAGAAGCGTGAGTAACAGAACAGCAGCTGTAATATTGAGACTTTACCTAGCATTAGTGAGGCTGCATTTGGATTATGCAGTTCAATTTTGGTGTACTTATTGCAGAATTAACATAGATTCCTTGGAGGAAATGCAACGGGGAACTACGAAAATTATTGCCGGGAGGGAGGTCGACAACTAATGGCACGAAGGGTCTTAATATGGATAAGGAAATGAGGCGAAGGGTCTTAGATCGACAAACTAGTGGGGCGAACGTCTTGTAATCTGGGAGCTGGTGAGGCTGAACATGAGGGAGAGGGGGATCTAGGAAAACGACCCATCTCACTTAATGTATTTTTTGTAATTAACATGATCAATTGTGTGATTATGAAACATGATGGCTTAATTAATCTGATATAATATCATGGTCACAGAAAACGGGAGACATTTGGTGGTTTTGGCGGGAAACGCGCGACATTTTGGCCGTCTTGGCTGGGTACCCAGAGAGGCAAATCAAATCACCTTCCACATTTAACTCTAGGGGATCGTGATAATTATTTCCACTATCACAAATCAACATACTGATATTTACTTAGAGGTTTAATAGTTTAATTGATTTTTAAGCCGCTTTTTTCTGTTATCGTGTGCAAGTGTCCAGGTGTCCAGGACTATAAACTCTTGCTTGATTCCTAGAGACGGAGACGCTCAGTAGAGATGCGTCGCTCTTCCTGTGGTTATTTTTGCTTTTTTGTGCTCGATATTCGTGTGCCGGAAGTGCGGAAAGAGTCTAGTGTGGCGTTTGACGAATAGCGGACGATCTGGGAGGAGAATCGGAAGGAAATAGGCTGAAATAAGGTGAAATATTTGTGATATACGTAACCCTTTCAGGATACGATGATGCAATCTTTCATTATGCTCTGGCATATATTAGACAATTTTCTGCAGTTTAGGACAGACCGCTAGTTATGAAATGGATAAAAACTATCGTAATTAACCCTTTCAGAGGATTATGATGCGTTTTGACTGTTTCAACTGGCTACTAATAGAAGACTATATTATAATGTGTGGTGTGGATATGGTGAGAGTTACAGAGTTACGCAGATACTCAGAACACTCAGACCTTGCGGTCCCTACAAGGTGGTCTGGCCTTAATACTATTAGACAGAGACAGTTTATAGTAGAACAATAGGACAGCAAAGTAGAAGGCTCTCTCCCCAACCTCCGCTCTCTCCGGCTAACAGAGTTGTAGATAGGTGGAATAGGCTACCAAGTGCTATAGTGGGATCAAGAAAATAGAGTTTTAAGATCAAATTAGATAGGAATATGGACGAGATGGGTTGGGTGTGAGGGCGATCTGCCGGGTGTGGGCCAATCGGCGCTCTGTAGACTCCGTGCGTTTGTGTTAACCTCTGACTGTTTTGGTGAGGTAGGTTCTCATGCTGTTAGTGAGCTGGGCCTATAATTAGGCCTTATAAATGGGGTTGGGTGTGAGAAGGATCTGCCTTCTGTGGGCTAATTGGCTTTCTGCAGACTCCCAATTCCTTATGTTCCTTATGTTCTTATAATGTTAGAAATCTTTCATATGAAGAAAAGTTGAAGAAATTAGGCTTGTATTCGTTAGAGAGACACTGAAGTGTTCAAATGGGTAAGTGGGATTAATGAAAGAGACATGAAAGCTGTACTAAAGCTCAGTAATTGTCGTTTCAAAAAAGATATAGGCAAACACTGGTTTGGTGTCAGAGTTGTAGATATGTGGAATAGGCTACCGAGTGCTATAGTAGGACTCACACACACACACACACACACACACACACACACACACACACACACACACACACACACACACACACACACACACACACACACACACACACACACACACACAGAGAGAGAGAGAGAGAGAGAGAGAGGGGGGGGGGGGGGGGGGTTTATGACGGTTATGACAGGTATCCTGGTCCTGGGGCTTGGCTGGGGTAGCTGTTAACGGCGCGGGTTCGAGTCTCTCCCAAGACACGGTAAAGAGAGACACTTTTTTCTGAGTACAGTATGTTTTCTTTTATTTTCTTTCTTTAGTACGATCGAGTCATTAATATTTTATTTAGGATTGTGAGATTCATCCTATATTTAGTAAGAATTTTAAATAATAATAATAATAATAATAATAATAATAATAATAATAATAATAATAATAATAATAATAATAATAATAATAATAAAAAAAAATATAATATAATATAATAAATAAACAAAAACAAACAAACAAACAAAATAATATAATATAATATAGTATAACAAACTATATATAATATAAACACATACATAATCTACAATATACAGTAAGTAAAACTTCTATTACAAAATGACTGATCCTTGAAGTGTACAAAAAGTGATGTTTTAGTAGTTACTCCTCGGTTAGGGAGAGGTGAGGTCTGTTGTCTCCCTCAATTAAGATAAGCTAAGCTAAGTTTTTCTAACCCCTACAGACACGGCTCTAAGGCCAACCTAACTTTATGGTTGTAACCCATCACTCCCCAGATGGAACTTCACAAAGGTCCACTAACACTGGGTCCCTAGTCGCTGCTAGGTGAACAGAGGCTCGGGTGTTGAGAGATTGCCCATCTATCTCATCCTGTCCCGGGATTCGAACCCAGGTCCTTTCGGTTGTGAACCGACTGCGCTGACCACTACGCCACAGGCTACCCGTATTGGGAGGGTGAACCAAGAAGGTTTGGTTTGACTACCTGACTGTTTAACTAGGGAGGGGAGTAATGGAGGGAGGGGGGAGTGGGTGTCGGTGATATTTGAGAGGGAAGCAATACAGATTACTGACTAACGTAACTCTTGTATAATATGTTTTGTATTGACTTATACTGATTGAGTTAACCCTTTCAGTATCCCGAGGGTTTGATTCAATTTTGACTCGCATTAGACGACTTTATTCATTAAGAATATAAATTTATTGGAAGTTAAATTCCCCTTTGACCCTCATAAGTGCTCCCAGATCTGCAGACAATCTGACACCCACACGCGTCACTTTTACGTCTAATTGTACATAAACATTAATTTAACATACACCCCTCCCTAGAAACACACGCTTACCAATTCGAATTAAGCCACACAAAAGTTATGGTACAGTACAACGGTTTTAGACATACCACAGCGGATAAGCCGACGTTATTAATTCTGATATTCAGACTCTCCAAAGAGATATAGATGCCCTACACGAATGGCCAGGAAATTGGCAGATGAAGTTCAATGTAGATAAATGCAGTGTAGATCAATTTGGAGAAAATATATAAAATTAAGGCATACAGAGTTCTTGGATTTATATCGAGAAGCGTGAGTAACAGAACAGCAGCTGTAATATTGAGACTTTACCTAGCATTAGTGAGGCTGCATTTGGATTATGCAGTTCAATTTTGGTGTACTTATTGCAGAATTAACATAGATTCCTTGGAGGAAATGCAACGGGGAACTACGAAAATTATTGCCGGGAGGGAGGTCGACAACTAAATGGCACGAAGGGTCTTAATATGGATAAGGAAATGAGGCGAAGGGTCTTAGATCGACAAACTAGTGGGGCGAACGTCTTGTAATCTGGGAGCTGGTGAGGCTGAACATGAGGGAGAGGGGGATCTAGGAAAACGACCCATCTCACTTAATGTATTTTTTGTAATTAACATGATCAATTGTGTGATTATGAAACATGATGGCTTAATTAATCTGATATAATATCATGGTCACAGAAAACGGGAGACATTTGGTGGTTTTGGCGGGAAACGCGCGACATTTTGGCCGTCTTGGCTGGGTACCCAGAGAGGCAAATCAAATCACCTTCCACATTTAACTCTAGGGGATCGTGATAATTATTTCCACTATCACAAATCAACATACTGATATTTACTTAGAGGTTTAATAGTTTAATTGATTTTTAAGCCGCTTTTTTCTGTTATCGTGTGCAAGTGTCCAGGTGTCCAGGACTATAAACTCTTGCTTGATTCCTAGAGACGGAGACGCTCAGTAGAGATGCGTCGCTCTTCCTGTGGTTATTTTTGCTTTTTTGTGCTCGATATTCGTGTGCCGGAAGTGCGGAAAGAGTCTAGTGTGGCGTTTGACGAATAGCGGACGATCTGGGAGGAGAATCGGAAGGAAATAGGCTGAAATAAGGTGAAATATTTGTGATATACGTAACCCTTTCAGGATACGATGATGCAATCTTTCATTATGCTCTGGCATATATTAGACAATTTTCTGCAGTTTAGGACAGACCGCTAGTTATGAAATGGATAAAAACTATCGTAATTAACCCTTTCAGAGGATTATGATGCGTTTTGACTGTTTCAACTGGCTACTAATAGAAGACTATATTATAATGTGTGGTGTGGATATGGTGAGAGTTAGAGTTACGCAGATACTCAGAACACACAGACCTTGCGGTCCCTACAAGGTGGTCTGGCCTTAATACTATTAGACAGAGACAGTTTATAGTAGAACAATAGGACAGCAAAGTAGAAGGCTCTCTCCCCAACCTCCGCTCTCTCCGGCTAACAGAGTTGTAGATAGGTGGAATAGGCTACCAAGTGCTATAGTGGGATCAAGAAAATAGAGTTTTAAGATCAAATTAGATAGGAATATGGACGAGATGGGTTGGGTGTGAGGGCGATCTGCCGGGTGTGGGCCAATCGGCGCTCTGTAGACTCCGTGCGTTTGTGTTAACCTCTGACTGTTTTGGTGAGGTAGGTTCTCATGCTGTTAGTGAGCTGGGCCTATAATTAGGCCTTATAAATGGGGTTGGGTGTGAGAAGGATCTGCCTTCTGTGGGCTAATTGGCTTTCTGCAGACTCCCAATTCCTTATGTTCCTTATGTTCTTATAATGTTAGAAATCTTTCATATGAAGAAAAGTTGAAGAAATTAGGCTTGTATTCGTTAGAGAGACACTGAAGTGTTCAAATGGGTAAGTGGGATTAATGAAAGAGACATGAAAGCTGTACTAAAGCTCAGTAATTGTCGTTTCAAAAAAGATATAGGCAAACACTGGTTTGGTGTCAGAGTTGTAGATATGTGGAATAGGCTACCGAGTGCTATAGTAGGATCAAGAACGATAAAGAGCTTCAAGATATAATTAAATATGCACATGGACGAGATGGGTTGGGTGTGAAAGTGTGCTATATAGTAGGATCAAGAACGATAAAGTGCTTCAAGATAAAATTAAATAAGCAGATGGACGAGACAGGTTGGTTGTGAAAGGGATCTGCCTTGTTTAGGTCAATCGGCTTGTTGCAAATTCCCGTTTTCTTATGTTCTTATGTGTTGGTGCGATGCCGCGATGGGTGGGGTGGGATTGTGTTGGGTTTGGATGGAGGCTGGGTGGAGGACAGCGGAGGGTTGAGCATGGTGGGGTGAAGAGTAAGGTGTGGGGTGGGGGGTGGGGGAGAGAGAGAGAGTACGGACGTGATAGCCAGCGTTCGAGACTCCTCCGGGGCAGCCAATATTTTTGTTAGTACGGTATTTTGTCATGCGGTTGCTCGTGATGTTGACCAGATATTGTTCTTGTTAATGTGAATACTCATCATATAATGCAGACTAGTTTATGTGTATAATGTCCAGATAGTAATAAACTCTTATTTCATCTGACAATTAGGTTGATAACGTTATTAAGCCTTTCAGTGTGCTCACACGCTTGCATTTTGTTCTGGACAACATTAGACGCCCATGTGGTTTACCAAGGACCCTCGAAAAAAAAATATTACTATCCCAATTAACCTTTTGTCTCCCTTAATTAATAACACTAAACTTGAGACGTATGTTTTTCATTCGGTTAGCAAGTAAAAAAATAAATTAATTTGTTTTATTGAGAGTGTGTACATAGCATGATATCTAGGTGTCGATTTTTTCCTATAGAAGTGGAGATGTTAAGGGGAGGTTTTTATTTTGTTTCCTACTACTCCAGCAATCTTAAAATGTCGCCCCCTTGACCCCCTTTCAAGATAAATATGTACATTTTTCGGTAGAAAAATGTCCCGGCCGAAGGCCGATTACTCTTAAATTACAGGCTCGCTATCGCTCGCCAGGATAAAATCGACCCCTAATTGGCACGAAATTTCTTAAAATTTACAGAATTGGGCGGAAATTCTTAAAATCACCAAACTAATGGGGCAAACGTCTTAAAATCTCAAAAGCAATGGGGCTAGACATGAGGGAGAAAGGGGTCAAGAAAAAAGTCCCTCAAGTGGAAATCTTCCCTTAATCCATCTAATCTCTGTAGACAACACTCATTCCTTCAATAATCGTTCGGTATCAGACGCTGCGAAATAAATCAAGAATACCATCCTCACTGACCTCCACAATGATCAACGGGTAGCCTGTGGTGCAGTGGTCAGCGCATCCGGTTTCTCGACTGGAAGGTCCCGGGTTCGATTCCCGGGCAGGATGAGATGGATAGGCATTCTCTTAACACCCAAAGCCTCTGTTCACCTAGCAGTTAGTAGGGACCCGGTGGATGAGGCAGATAATGTAACTCGAATATATCCGGGGGTGATGAGTTGTGTGGAGAGCCTGGGTCAAGGTGCCGTTACAAAATGGTCAACTCCACCAATTAGTCATTTTAGTTCTTTAACCCAAGTCCTTATATTTATTAGTATGGAATTCTGTTAATGCTGGCCTGTCATAACACGTGCATTAAAAGGACAATACAGAATGGTAAAGTTATAACAAACACTTGCAAACAAACCATACAGTATGACTAATAAATATTAACATATTTGTTACGGTTCTGCAGAACATATTTTTTGAAGCTCATCAAATTGTGATTCAAGATTATAAAAAGTGTTGACAAAGTTGATAGTAGCGAAATGTGTTCAGTGAAATATAACTAGGGTTAGTCTTGATGTTAGCAACAAATAACTAAGGTATTGTGTAATGAAGGAGATGAATAGTCTACCGAGTAAAATGGTGGACAGTAATACATTTGACACAACAACTAAACAATCACCATTAGGATAGTAAAATATTAGTGCAACACGGGATAAATGCCCCTGGTATCAATTAATTCCTACCTTTATACATGAGCTCCCGTTGATGGCCACCAAATGTCTGGCACACCCTGAAGAGATCCACCTATAATAAGTTAAGTATATAGGGGATTATAGGTAATAACACAACACATTAATTATTGGATAAGTGATAATAAGTATAAAAGTACAGGTATATAAGTACAGATATATGATAAGGCTTGTAATAAAAGCCTGAGGAGCAAGGTGATATATGACTTGTGTGGTCTAATATATCTAGGGGATATAGGAGCTTGGCTATAGAGGGTGAGTCTCAGTTTAGAGTCTAGAGGGAGTAAAGAGCTCTGTCTCTCTCTGGCTGAGGTCTGTTGAAGTGTGTCTTGAAGATGCCTGAGTAAGAAGGCATCGCCTGGGTTCAAGGATGTTGATGCAACACAGCATTAACTCAGCATTCTGGTATGACGTATGACCGGATAAATACATTATACAGTTTACATTTACAGAGGAAATGGGTGTTGATTTAAGTGGAAGTATCAACAAATATATTATATGTTAATGAGATAGATAAAGTTATAGGGAGTTCAATGAATTAAGAATGTTTAATATGAATGTTAAGAGTTTAGAAGTTACAGGGATAAAGGCATATAAGCAGTGAGATATATGTATAGCAATATATATGCAGGGCTTATAATGGCATACTACACACCCACGGACATTTAGAAAGTCACCTGCCAACTCCTCAATATTTATCACTGATAAATGATCAACTTTGTTTAAACAGATAATCCACTCTCAAGTAGTATATTTTCTCTTAACTCTCTCTCTCGCTTGGTTGGACTTGAACTGGAAAAAAGAATCCCACAAGATCAAATTATCACATTGAAAACCGATATAATAAGATGTATTATTCTATCCTTTGTCTGAGTATACACACGGTCATAATTTCGTTATATGGTAAGCAATACAAAAGTTTATATTAAGGAGAGATATCCACTCGAGGGATTTTTTTTCTTGACTCCTTTCTCCCTCATGTTTAGCCTCATTGCTTTTGAGATTTTAAGACGTTCGCCCCATTAATTTGGCGATTTTAAGAACCCTCGCCCCATTTCTGTCAATTTTAAGACCATTCGTGCCATTTAGGTGTCGATTTTTTCCTGGCGAGCGATAGCGAGCCTGTAATTTAAGGGGAACCGGCCTTCGGCCGGGACACTTTTCTACCGAAAAATGTACAAATTTATCTTGAAAGGGGGTCTAGGGTGAGTCATTTTAAGTTTGATGGAAGTCTAGGGAATAAACTAAAAACCTCCCCTTAAAGAAGAAGCATATTTAGGGGTTCAATGCAAATGTGTCCACAGAAGAGGTTACGGATAAAGTCTACCTAATATATAATATATATAAAGTGAAGTGAAGTAATAGAGGTAGAGAGAGACACTCGCAATAATTCATGGACCCATCATACTTTTCCCTATGCAAGTGTATTTTTATGTTTTTTTTTTTTTTTTCCACCAACCCACTTCACCTCTAAACTCAATTATAAGGGGAGATCGCCACTTGAGGGATTTTTTTTCTTGACCCCTTTCTCCCTCATGTTTAGCCTCATTGCTTTTGATATTATAAAACGTTTCCCCATTAGTTTAGCGATTTTAAGAACTTTCACCCCATATTAAGGCCTTTCGTGCAATTCAGGTGTCGATTTTATCCTGGCGAGCGATAGCGAGCCTATAATTTAAGAGGAACCGGCTTTCAGCCGGGACATTTTTCTACCGAAAAGTGTACAAATTTATCTTGAAAGGGGGTCTAGGGGGTGTAATTTTAAGATTGATGGAATTCTAGGGAACGAACTAAAAACCTCCCCTTAATGAAATCAACAAATACATGTGGCACTCCAAGGACTCGAACCTAGGGTATACTCACGTCGAAATTCCGCGCACTTATTTATGCATTACGCTATCAAGATTTATATATATAAGGGGAGATTTCCACTTGAGGGCATATTTGTTTGACACCTTTCTCCCTCATGTTTAGCCCGATTGCTTTTGAGATTTTAAAACGTTCGCCCTATTAGTTTGGCGATTTTAAGAAGATTCGCCCCATTTATGTAAATTTTAAGATTTTCGTGCCATTTAAGTGTCGATTTTTTCCTGGCGAGCGATAGCGAGCCTGTAATTTAAGAGGAACCGGCCTTCGGCCGGGAAATTTTTCTACCGAAAAATGTACAAATTGATCCTGAAAGGGGGTCAAGGGGATGTACTTTTAAGCTTGATGGATGTCTAGGTAACACACTAAAAACCTCCCCTTAAGCTGTTGTTTACATAAAGAAAGGCATATGAGATCATTAATGTTTTGTTATGACTGTATTTCCTGACTTATATAACCCCGACTGTCCGTCCGTGCTAGCCCAGGTGAGAGGTTGATATCGTTCATGGGGAGGCAGTTGGTTTTTAGAGTCTTCCTCCTCCATGTTTAGCTCTATTAGTTATGAAATTTAAAGGCCCCATTAGTTAGGCGATTTGCAGACCTTTTCCCCCATTTCTTTGCCAATAATAAGACCTTTCGTGCCATTTAGGTGTCGATTTTTTTCCTGGCGAGCGATAGCGAGCCTGTATTTGAAGAGGAGTAGGCCTTCGGCCGGGACCTTTTTCTACCGAAAAATTTACAAATTTATATCGATGGGGAGTTTTGTGGGTGTTTTTATAAGTTTGATAGAGGTTTAGAGAGCAAATTAAACTCCTTCCTTAAACCACTGAGCCGAACCAGTAAATTATGCTGCACAATACCGTCTGGGCTCCCTTAACTCATGATTTGGGTACACCTGTAATGGAGTGCGTTGAATTGCGTGGCGTTGATTGCGTGTGAGTGTTTGTTTGTGCGTGCGTGTAAGTGTACCAAGATGGGAGGTCATCAGGTGTAATAGAGTCATTCGCTAGGTCATTACTAGGCCACTGTCCGATGTGTGTGTGTGTGTGTGTGTGTGTGTGTGTGTGTTGCTCTGTGTGTTGGTCTCTCTCTGCCTCTGTCGCTCTCTCTCTCGCTCTCTCTCTAGCTCTAGCTCTCTCTGCCTCTCTCTAGCTCTCTTTTTCTCGCTCTAGCTCTCTCTCGCTCTAGCTCTCTCTCTTTCTCTCTTTAGCTCTCTTTTTCTCGCTCTCTCTCTCTCTCTAGCTCTCTTTTTCTCTCTCTCTCTCTCTCTCTCTCTCTCTCTCTCTCTCTCTCTCTCTCTCTCTCTCTCTCTCTCTCTCTCTCTCTCTCTCTCTGTATGTAGGTGAAATACCGTCATTCGGTCGGTCATTGATAGGCCACTGTCCTCTGTGTGTTTGTGTTTGTTGTTGTTGGTGTTGTGTGTGTACCTGAAATAGTCATTCGGAAGGTCGTTATTAGGCCTGTGTGTGTGTGTGTGTGTGTGTGTGTGTGTGTGTGTGTGTGTGTGTGTGTGTGTGTGTGTGTGTGTGTGTGTGTGTGTGTGTGTGTGTGTGTGTGTGTGTGTGTGTGTGTGTGTGTGTGTGTGTGTGTGTGTGTGTGTGTGTGTGTGTGTGTGTGTGTGTGTGTGTGTGTGTGTGTGTGTGTGTGTGTGTGTGTGTGTGTGTGTGTGTGTGTGTGTGTGTGTGTGTGTGTGTGTGTGTGTGTGTGTGTGTGTGTGTGTGTGTGTGTGTGTGTGTGTGTGTGTTTATTGGTACAAATCTCTGGATATTTGTAGGTTTACAGGTACATGAGGTTTGGGGCGACAGTTAATCGGTACACACCTCTTTAAAATACGTTGAAATGGAGTGTTTTCGGTTAGGTTAGGTTAGGTTACGTTAGTGTAATTTAGGTTTAAAAATCGAAAAATGTACTTGTAAGCATGCACCAAATTGATATGTACCGATAAACGCCAACCGCTCGGGTGTATGTGTGTGTCTGTGTGTGTGTTGAGTAGGATTGTTACGTGCGTGTATCTTATGTTGTGTGTGTGTAAGGCGTGCATATGTGTTCCCGTGTAACATTCAGAATGTCACACGTTTCTATAATTCCAAAAAGGAAATGTATTTATCATAATACTAACTAATTTCAATACATGGGCCGTTAAAGTAGAGGATGTCAACAGAATGGAGCGTAATGAGATGAGAATGGTGAGATGGATGTGTGGGGCCAGGCTACAGGATAGAATAACAAATGTTGAGCTGAGGAGACTTTTAGGTATAAAGAGTATTAGCGAGGTGATGCGTACAAGTAGACTGGGATGGTATGGACATGTGGAGAGAATGGATGAACAAAATTGGGTGACAAAATGCAGGTCTGTGATTGTGGAGGGAGCTGCACCAAGGGGTGGACCGAGGAAGACCTGGGATCGGACTATACGCGCCGATCTCAAATCCAAGAACTTGACAAGTGAAGCAGCCCTTAACAGGGTTGCCTGGAACGCCGCCATTAGGACAAGAGACTGAAACTGCACTTATGTGTGGAACACTCAGTCTTAAAATGTTATGTATGTATGTATGTATATGATGGAGAGTATCGATAAAGTATTACATTTTATTCTACCAACTACAAAGACAAATAAAATGTAGGTGTTCGACATTACTGGTAACATAAACCTGAACAGTACTGTAGCAGGATTTGCAATTCAGATATTCGTTCACTAGAGAAATAGCTTTTACATAATCGATCACACGAAACACAAACCAAAAGTAAATGTTATGGCATTTGATGATACGAAAACTATATTTGATATAGAATGGGAGATCGAGCATAAGATATTGCAGATGTTATTAAGGGGGGTCACTGTATTTGTTTTTATGTTTCTCGCCTTTTCTCTATTTCCCTGGCTTGTATCCATTCGGCCCCATTCAGCCAACTGTTTTAAGACGTTTATCCCCATCCAGGTATCGATATCTTCCTGGCGAGCGATAGCGAGCCAGCATTGTATGGAGAAATCCGGCTTCGCCGGAGAAATTTTTCTATCGAAAAATTTACACATTTAGCCTGCTGTCAAAACAAAATATATATATGCTGGCTCGCTACCGCTCGCCAGGAAAATATTGACACCTGAATGTGGGTAAACGTCTTAAAACAGTAGGCTGAATGGCCCTAGGGCCGAATGGATAAAAGCCAAAGAGAGAGAGAGAGAAAGAGAAAAAAAAGCGAAGTGGGGGCCCCCCCCCTCTTAATGCACATAGTCGATGGGCCAGATCCCGAAATCCCCTGTATGGCTTCCATCCAAGGAGGTTAAACTTTCAGCAGAATCTCCAATACATGGCTATTACGGGATATGGGAACTCATTGACCAAGGTAATTATATCGAATTAAGGGGAGGTATTTAGTTTCTTCCCTAGACCTCCATCAAGCTTTAAATTACACCCGCTTGAGTCCCTTCCAAGATAAATTTGTACATTTTTTGGTAGAAAAATGTCCCGGCCGAAGGCCGCTTCCTCTTAAATTACAGGCTCGCTATCGCTCGCCAGGATAAAATAGACACCTGAATTGCACGAAAGGTCTTCATATGGAGTGAAAGTTCTTAAAATCGCTAAACTAATGGGGTAAACTTTTTATAATATCAAAAGCAATGGGGATAAAGATGAGGGAGAAAGGGGTCAAGAAAAAATCCCTCAAGTGGAGATCTCCCCTTGACATCCACAACAAATAAGGAAAATACCTTTGAGATTATATATTTGGGGGCACCGATTTTCTCCCTGTCCATGCCACTGACCATACCTACAACTTCACTGGAGATATAGTTAAATATTTCAGTGTCAGAACGTCTTCCATAAGTTTATTCTGGCTAACCTTATACGATCGATTTAACGGGGATTGGGAGGTAGTTGTGGGAGTTCTATGGTTAATTGAAATAGTTTGTACCCCATTCGATCCCTAGAGTTTTTGCTAAGCTGAATTGAAGCGTCTACTGAAAGCTAGACTAAAATTAATATACGCGTCATCGTCATCGTATACAAAAAGGGTTAACCCATGACAAATACATCTCATCATGTTGACTGAATTCAAGAAATGAGAGCAATTGGACGATAGTTGGAGGGTTGAGAGAGGTCACCCTTCTTTGGGATAGGATGAATAAGAGCAAACTTCCAGCAAGAAGGATTGAAGTTAGAGGAAAATCAGAGATGAAAGAGTTTGCCTAGGTTGGAGTCCGCACGGAAGAACAGTTTTTGAGTATAACAGGAGGAACACCATCCGGTCCGTATGCCTTCTTAGTATTAAGCCCAGAGAGGGCAGAAAGTACATTCTTAGAAGAGATTATGATATTAGGCATAAGTAAGTGAGAGGGGGGTGCAGAGGGAGGAATAGCACCGGAATCATCCAAGGTGGAGTTTTTAGCGAAAATTTGAGCGAAGAGTTCAGCTTTGTCAGAGGAAGAAATGGGGGTAGTGCCATCAAAGTGGAAAAGAGGAGGGAAAGACGAGGAAGTAAAATTGTTGGAGAGGTTCGTGGCTAGAAGCCAGAAAGCTTGGGAAGAGCTATAGTTAGAAAGTTCAGAACATTTGTTATTGATGAAAGAGTTTTTGGCTAGTCGAAGAACAGATTTGGCTTGATTCCGGGCAGAAACATATAAAGTGGAGATTGTTGAGTTTGAAGGCGATGGTACCGTTTGAATGCTTCCTCCTTATTGCGGACAGCAGTAGAACAAGCGTGAGTAAACCAAGATTAGTCCGGGATACGGATGGGGTGCTGAACTAGCTGCTCTAGGTCATTTAGGATAGAAGAGAGGTAGGCTTGTTCACAGGGTTGTTCAGTGAAAAGAGGTAGGCTTGTTCACAGGGTTGTTCAGTGAAAAGAGGTAGGCTTGTTCACAGGGTTGTTCAGTGAAAAGAGGTAGGCTTGTTCACAGGGTTGTTCAGTGAAAAGAGGTAGGCTTGTTCACAGGGTTGTTCAGTGAAAAGAGGTAGGCTTGTTCACAGGGTTGTTCAGTGAAAAGAGGTAGGCTTGTTCACAGGGTTGTTCAGTGAAAAGATGTAGGCTTGTTCACAGGGTTGTTCAGTGAAAAGAGAGGAGAGCCATTGGTGGTGGTGGTGAACATTGAAGTCGCCTAAGATGGAGATTTCAGAAAAGGGAGAGATTGATAAAATGTGGTACCGTACATTTTAGAAGTCAAGATAGTAAAAAAAAAAATTGGATAGTCAGTAGAATTAGGGGAGAGATGAACAGCAGATATATTTAGTGACAGAGTGACAGGATAGCTTAAGGGGGGTGACCTGTTTTGGTTCTGTCCTTTTCTATCTTTCTCTGGCTTGTATCCATTTGGCCCCATTCAGCCTACTGTTTTAAGACGTTTATCCCCACCCAGGTGTCAATTTCTTACTGGTGAGCGGTAGCGAGCCAGTATATTTTTTATTTTTGTTAGACTATTTTTGTTAGGCTAAATTTGTATATCGAAAAATGTCTCCGGCGAAGCCGGATATCTTCATATAATGCTGGCTCGCTATCGCTCGCCAGGAAGAAATTGACACCTAGATGAGGATAAACGTCTTAAAATAGTTGGCTGAATGGGGCCGAATGGATACAAGCCAGAGAAAGAGAGAAAAGGACAGAAATAACAAAAAGCAGGTCACCCCCCTTAAGCCAGATAGTTGAGAATTCAGAAGAGTCAAAGTTGGGAACATGATAGCAAGTAAGATTGTTGCGCACGTACACGCAACCATCCACCTTTGGCTTTGAATTGAGGATAGAGATAGTAGGAGGATATAGAGAAGGGTTTGCTTGAAATGTACAGTAAGAGTAGAAGATAGCGGTCCAGAGTATGTTGATGGGTCGGTATCACGAGGAGCCGGACCAATGGGGGCATTTCTCTCAGTCGGACTCAACCACCGACAGTCAGGACGAGTGTCTATGCTTTAAGGAGAGATAGGTCGCTTTTCTAGACCCCCTTCTCCCTCATCTTTAGCCCCATTAGTTTGGCGATTTTATGAACTTTCGCACCATTTATGTCAATTTTAAGACCTTTTCTGCCAATTAGGTGTCGATTTTTCCCTGGCGAGCGATAGCGAGCCTGTAATTTAAGAGGAACCGGCCTTCGGCCGGGAAATTTTTCTACCGAAAAATGTACACATTTATCATGAAAGGGGGCTAGGGGGAGTCTTATTTAGCTTGATGGGAGGTCTAGCAACGAAACTAGAAAATAATAAATACATTAAATAATCGACCAAGAAGTGAAGGATATCCCCTTAAGCAACTACACAACAGCGTGATAAAGAATAGCTAAACATTCCCTATTTATATTAATGAGCCATTGTGTAGTTGGCTAAAGCATGAACACTCGTCCTGACTGACTCGAGTCCGGCTGAGAGAATAACAAACAAAATGTAATATGTGAGTTAATGTTTGTTTCTCCTGTGGTAGCATAATACCAGTCAACGTTGATGTGACTAATTATTGTTAGTCACGTGATTCAGACCACACCGTAAACATTAGGAGTGCAAAATACTATACCTAAACTTAACATAATGGGCAGCCTGTAATTTATCTACGCGTAATCAAAACTACGCTTGAACCACAATTGAGGCAACACATCGAAAAGTATGCTCAATTATTCAAATGTACGCGCCGAGCGAACGAGCGAGAGTCGATTCGTATCTGTTAGAGAGTTTAGGGCGGCCATATTGGCGTGACGCCCGGCCCTCCGACGTCGTCACTGTTGACTGTGGAGAGAGACACATCTCCCGTACCAAACTATTATGTATCTGTAAAGCACAACAGGATATTATGAATCTATTAAAAGACTGTTCTTCGTTTTACATTGCATGTATCATTTATTGAGCTAACAAAATCGGAAATGGAAAATCTGTTTCTGTTCAGGAGTTGGAGGCGAGATTGTTTACATTTCTTTCGAAAGTCGCTTCAAAGCCCACTGCTCTCCCCTGGCTAAATTATGTGAAGCCTATTCCTTAATATGTAGATGAGCTATTGAACTATCTCACTTGACACTGTGTAGGCTATATGAAACAATAGGCTATACAGGGTGTATTACTTTTCGACTCTAAACTTTACCAGTAAGCCTAGGCGGCTAGGCCTATTATTTCGGTCGATCCGTTTCCGGCGCAGTGCTATCGATCGATGGCGCAGATCCGGCGTTGCTCAACCACTTCCAATGTGAGTTAATTTACGTTTGTGTCTTATTTGTATACATTTGTATACTGTACAATAAATGAATTTTGTGTGGTAGATTAGGTTATGAAAACATATTTGTACAGTAATAAGTTATATATTTGTGGTTTTTAGGTGATGAAAGGTAGAAATAGTACAACTTAAGGTCGGACTCGGCGCCAGTACCTATCCCTATTTTTCCCATATATAATTAACTCCAATGTATGCGCAAACGAACGTACGCACCGACAATACAGTACGCATCCCACGCGTAATTGGGGGTTCACTGTATTATTAACTTGAACACACTAACAAAACTTTATGTATAGTAACTTTATGTGTACCGTAGTAAATTTATGTATAGTAACTTGAACACACAACACTTTATGTATAGTAACTTTATGTGTACCGTAGTAAAGTTATGTATAGTAACTTGAACACAACACTTTATGTATAGTGACCATGTGTACCGTAGTAAATTTATGTATAGTAACTTGAACACACAACACTTTATGTATAGTGACCATGTGTACCGTAGTAAATTTATGTATAGTAACTTGAACACACAACACTTTATGTATAGTGACCATGTGTACCGTAGTAAATTTATGTATAATAACTTGAACACACAACACTTTATGTATAGTAACTTTATGTGTACCGTAGTAAAGTTATGTATAGTAACTTGAACACACAACACTTTATGTGTACCGTAGTAAAGTTATGTATAGTAACTTGAACACACAACACTTTATGTATAGTGACTTTATGTGTACCGTAGTAAAGTTATGTATAGTAACTTGAACACAAAAACTTTATGTATATGTATGTACCGTAGTATGTATAGTAACTTGAACACAAAAACTTTATGTATAGTGACCATGTGTACCGTAGTAAAGTTATGTATAGTAACTTGAACACAACACTTTATGTATAGTAACTTTATGTGTACCATAGTAAAGTTATGTATAGTAACTTGAACACACAACACTTTATGTATAGTAACTTTATGTGTACCGTAGTACAGTTATGTATAGTAACTTGAACACACAACACTTTATGTATAGTAACTTTATGTGTACCGTAGTACACACACAACTTTGTAGTAAACCAAAAGTTATGTATAGTAACTTGAACACACACTTTATGTAGTAACCATGTGTACCGTAGTAAAGTATAGTAACTTGAACACACAACACTTTATGTATAGTAACCATGTGTACCGTAGTAAAGTTATGTATAGTAACTTGAACACACAACACTTTATGTATAGTGACCATGTGTACCGTAGTAAAGTTATGTATAGTAACTTGAACACACAACACTTTATGTATAGTGACCATGTGTACCGTAGTAAAGTTATAGTAACTTGAACACACAACACTTTATGTATAGTGACCATGTGTACCGTAGTAAAGTTATGTATAATAACTTGAACACACAACACTTTATGTATAGTGACCATGTGTACCGTAGTAAAGTTATGTATAGTAACTTGAACACACAACACTTTATGTATAGTGACCATGTACCTTTATGTATAGTGACCATGTGTACCGTAGTAAAGTTATGTATAGTAACTTGAACACACAACACTTTATGTATAGTTACTTGAACACACTTTCAAAACTTTCACTATTTGGTATTTATTAATAAATATTTGTTAATACAAATTACAAATGTGTTCTAAAAGCTACACATATGTGTTTGGGAGTTCTGTTACAGTTTATTTGATATATTTTGCAACACCAACTTTGTGGATTTTTATTAAGCTTACTTCAGCTCCAGGGCATCTGAGCAATTTTGTTTGAAGACTAGCATGAATATGAGAAGGAATACAAGAAATTTAACATGAAATAGCATTGTTTTGGACACTAACAAAAGCAAAACATTATAAAAAGATCCATATATGAGCAAATAAATACTCCCCTCTCCCCATATTCATAAGGAACAAGTGAATGTATAGCTTGACATTTGCCCAGCTTATAAGTGGGATGTTTTGGGTAGTGGTTATAACATCCTTGAGAGTTTAAAAGAAGTGTTATTTTAGTAGGAATCTAGGTTACCGGTATGTGTCTCTTCACTTGGTTGTGTGTGTGTGTGGTTATAACATCCTTGAGAGTTTAAGAGCAGTGGTGTTTTGGTAAGAGTCTAGGTTATGTGTCTCTTTACTGTGTTGTTTGTGTGTGTCTGAGATTATGTAGGAGTGTATATGTGTGAGTGAGATTGTGTGTGTATTAGACTGTAAACGTGTGTGTGTGTGTGTGTGTGTGTGTGTGTGTGTGTGTGTGTGTGTGTGTGTGTGTGTGTGTGTGTGTGTGTGTGTGTGTGTGTGTGTGTGTGTGTGTGTGTGTGTGTGTGTGTGTGTGTGTGTGTGTGTGTGTGTGTGTGTGTGTGTGTGTGTGTGTGTGTGTGTGTGTGTGTGTGTGTGTGTGTGTGTGTGTGTGTGTGTTATACCTAAGTCAGTATATAGCAATAGAATTATAGTATTGCTAACACTTAGTTGATATATATATACACTGTATAGAAAAAAATATGTAGCTTAACTGCATAAAGTGTTAATTGTGTAATGCACCTAATGTCTGTAGGCTAATTATAAACCATTAATATATACCGATATATATATATATATATATATATATATATATATATATATATATATATATATATATATATATATATATATATACCGGTATATATATATATATATATATACCGGTATATATATATATATATATACCGGTATATATATATATATATATATATATATATAGATATATATATATATATATATATAACGGTATATATATATATATATATATATATACCGGTATATATATATATATATATATATATATATATATATATACCGGTATATATATATATATATATATATATATATATATATATATATATATATATATATATATACCGGTATATATATATATATATATATATATATATATATATATATATATATATATATATATATATATATATATATATATATATATATACATACTCTACACGGCTAATTTGTATATAATTATATTTCCACATACAGATACCTACTTAACCTTATTTGGTTGGAGGGGGGGGGGGGGGAGATTTGAAGACGTTTCACCCCATTCAGTGGTGTCGAAAACATTTTTGGCCGAGCAATAGCGAGCCTATAACTTAGTAAAAATCAGCCTTCAAGGCAGAAACATTTACAAATTTAGTTTGAAGGGGTTCTGGGTGGGCATTTTTGAGTTGAGTTTTTTGTTATCCTAGGGGGTAAAAAAAAAAAAATGCTCGAAAATGGAAAAAGCCAGCAAAATATTTTTCTGTGATGACGCTAATATTGTCTTATTTTGTCTAACTATAGATAATTTCATTCAACTTAGGAAAAACCTCTAGGAATCAAATGGTCAAAACACTCTCTCACTCTCACTCTCACTCTCACTCTCACTCTCTCTCTCTCTCTCTGACCTCTATCTACAGAGGGCTGGGGTGATATGGAAAAAAAAAAGTATGTATGTATGTGTATGTGTGCACTGTACAGTATGTATATATATATGTATATATATACTGTATATGTATGTATGTATGTGTATAATTATATATATATATATATATATATATAGTTAAGGGCAGACTGCCTAGTAAGGACCTTGAGGTCTGTGTATCCATGTAGCTCTATGTAGCTCTCTCTCTCTCTCTCTCCCTCTCTCCCCCTAAGTGTCACAAGGTCGTATAATATAACTGTACACCATGATAATCAGCTGTCCTCCCTGTGTTGGTTTGTGTGCTCTACTTGTCTCTGTGTTTCTGTGGGTGTGTGTGTGTGTGTGTGTATATACAGTAGCCTGCAGTATGGTATAGACTACTGTAATACATCTGGACGTAGTTGTATATTTACATTTAGTTGTGCCCTTCAACACTGCATAATATATAAATTTATTGTGTGTGTGTGTGAGTGGTGGTAGTAGTAATAGTAGTAGTAGTAGTAGTAGTAGTAGTAAGTTTATCTAGATGCATATTAGCTAGTTAAAACATATATGATGTTTATAACACATATACTAAAACACTCGTTATATTGACATCTATATCATTTTGCTGTATATTATATAGACACAAATATAGGTTTAGATATGAATTATACCTCGATATACAGTTCTGCATTTTATTCAGCATTTGTTTTTACTTAACTCTGCCTAACAATAGAAGATTTTATTTATACCAAGACTAACCCGTGGGAATATATATGCTTAAGGGGAGGTTTTTAGTTTGGTCTCTAGGTATCCATCAAGCTTAAGATTACACCCCCTTGAGCTCCTTTCAATATAAATTTTTACATTTTTCGGTAGAAAAATGTCCCGGCTGAAGGCCGGTTCCTCTTAAATAACAGGCTCGCTATCGCTCGCCAGGATAAAATCGACACCTAAATGGCACGAAAGGTCTTAAAATTGACAGAAATGGGTCGAAAGTTCTTAAAATCGTCAAAATAATGGGGCGAACGTCTTAAAAATAGAAAAGCAATGGGGCTATACATGAGGGAGAAAGGAGTCAAGAAAGAAATCCCTCGAGTGGAAACCTCCCCTTAATACCGTCTCAATTAACACACTCTCGCTCCCCCAAGTCTTTCCTATAACATCGTCTACTGATAACCAGATTAAGTGAAAATGCATCTTCGTTTACTGAAAGGGTTTGACATAGCTAAACATTTAATACACTGCCAAAATTATCAGCTTAAGGGGAAATTTCTACTTGCGGGAGTTTTTTCTGGACTCCTTTCTCCCTCATGTTTAGCCCCATTGCTTTTCTAATTTTAATACGTTCGCCCCATTATTTTGATGATTTTAAGAAATTTTAACCAATTTCTGTAAATTTTAAGACCTTTCGTGCAATTTAGGTGTCGATTTTATCCTGGCGAGCGATAGCGAGCCTGTAATTTAAGAGGAACCGGCTTTCAGCCGGCACATTTTTCTACCGAAAAATGTACAAATGTATCTTGAAAGGGGCTCAAGGGGGTGTAATCTTAAGCTTGATGGATATCGGTGAATTGCCTATGATAACGCTCTTCAAATCTCTAGTGCTACCGCGGCTTGAATACTGTAGCGTATTAACATCCCCATACAAAGCAGGTGAAATAAATGACGTAGAGAGTGTACAAAGAAATTTCACTTCGCATATAAGTTCGATAAAACATCTACACTATTGGGAGCGTTTAAGAGCACTGAATCTGTACTCACTGGAACGTAGAAGAGAACGTTACCTAATAATATACACATGGAAAATCGCAGAGGGTTTAGTACCAAACCTACATACTCCGATAGTCATGAAATTCAGTGATAGGAGAGGCTGGGAATGCGAAATCCCCCGGATGAATAACAGGGGTGCTATGGGCTCTCTGCGAGAGGGCTGGTTATCACACAGAGGCCCACGTCTCTTCAACAAACTCCCACGGCGAGTAAGAGACATGAGGGACATCTCGTTAGACAACTTCAAGAGAGCCCTAGATGTCGAACTGCAAAAAGTGCCAGACGAGCCCATCCTCGCAAGGGAGCGAACTGTCGCTTCAAACAGTCTACTGCACCAAATCACCACCCATAAAGAGGGGCGTCGCGCTCCTTGGTGCCGCTAGAAGAGCGGCGAACACATCAAAAGGCATCAAAAGGCATCTAGAAACCAAACTAAAAACATCCCCTTAAAGAAGATATGAAAATGATAATATTAAAATCTATAAGAATTTACCCCAATAGTATCAGTCCTGTTATATACCGGTACCTTTTGTATACCCTTGGTGTTTTATTTGTGGATTTTTTGTTTTTTACAGTAACTAAAACATTAATGAGGAGGTACTCGTATTTTTTGACTTCCTTCTCCCTCATGTTTAGCCTCATTAGTTTTTTAGATTTTAAGACGTTCGTTTCATTAGATGGCAATTTTGAGACGTTTTGCCCCATTTTTTGTCAATATTAAAAAATGTCGTGCCATTTTGGTGTCTATTTTTTCCTGGCGAGCTATAGCGAGCCTGTAATATTAAGAGGAATCGGAAAAATGTACACATTTATCTTGAAATGGGGTCTGGGGATTTATTTTGTTTTTTCAAGTTTGATGGAGGTCTAGGGATGAAAACAAACAAATAAATGAATACATAAACAAACAGACCAAAAACCAAGCACTACCCTCCTTAAAGCACATAACAGCTAGACGCATATATTCCAGACACATATATTCCAGACACATGAAGGTTTAAACACACTCACACCTCCATCAAAGCCTGGAGGTGGCGTATTGGCTGGAGAGAGAGAGAGAGAGAGAGAGAGAGAGAGAGAGACGATGACGATCTGTATGTGTTACGTGTGCGTGAGGTGATGTGTGTTTAAAGATGATGTGTGTGTAATGATGTGTATGTGCGATGTTGATGTGTGTATGTGTGAGAGAGAGAGAGAGGATGAAGTTGAGTGTATGTGCTGGTGTATTGGTGGGTGTGTGAGGATGCCAATAATATGTGTAATGTGTATGAGTGATGATGGTGTGTGTGTGTGTGTGTGTGAATGATGATGATTGTGTGTGTGTGTGTGAATGATGATGATTGTGTGTGTGTGAATGATGATGATTGTGTGTGTGTGTGTGTGTGTGTGTGTGTGTGTGTGTGTGTGTGTGTGTGTGTGTGTGTGAATGAGTGATGATGGTGTGTGTGTGTGAATGATGATGATTGTGTGTGTGTGTGTGTGTGTGAAGATCTGTGTGTGTGTGTGTATGCCAACTTACATGATTTTTACCCTTTTTTCTACCCAATTTCCTGCCTTGTCACGCTTACCTTCATTTCGGTATAGTCTCTGCCTGACCTCGCTCACAATCAAGGCCGGACAACTTCTTATGTCTCGCGGGGTCTGTGTGAGGCTAAGGGGATATGGTCGGTTTTTCTAGCACCCCTTCTCCCTCATGTGCAGCCCCTATATTTTTTAGATTATAAGACGTTCGGCCCATTAGTTTGGCGATTTAGATATTTTTAGCCCCATTTTGTTGTCAATTTCTAGACCTTTCATGCAGTTTAGGTGTGGATTTTTTCCTGGCGAGCGATAGCGAGCCTGTAAATTAAGAGCATCCGGCCTTCGGTCGGGACATTTTTCTATCGAAAAATGTACAAACTTATCTTGAAAGGGGTCTTGGGGGTGTTTTTTTAAGGTTGATGGAGGTCTATGGAGGAAACTAAAAATGAAATAAAAACATCATTTTGGTATATAGCGGTCTCTTTCTGACCTCGCTCACAAGCAAGGCCGGACAACTTCTTATGTCTCGTGGAGTCTGTGTGAGTCTTATTATAATATACCCTTTCATCCTTCCTCTCTTTACTTCTTTCCTTATTATTTATTTTAGTTGCTATGTGTATGCAGGAGATAAAGGACAAAACCGCCTGCAACAAGTGTTTCCCCCAAAGTTGAAAGAGTGTGGGAGCCAAATTTAACTTGTGTTATTTGTTTATAAATTAATTAAATGATTTTATTTATTATTATTATTATTATTATTATTATTATTATTATTAATATTATTATTTATATATATTATTTTTTTTGGTACAGTATTGGAAAAAGTTGTGTTTGTTTAGTGTAGTGAAATGGAGAGGAGGTGTGTGTGAGAACTAGTTAGATAGAATACTGTCTGTGGAGGGGAGAGACAAACAGAAACAGTGAGGGAAGCCAGACAAATGAAACAGGAGTTCCAGCAACTCCTTATCACATGCCTATGAGGCCTCCCCCTGGGTATTGTCTTGCTCGATTGGTGTCTATAATCTCTCCAAGCAATGCATTCCTTAAGGGAAGGTTTTTAGTGTGTTTCCTAGACTTCCATCAAGCTTGAAATTACACCCCCTTGACCCCCTTGACCCCCTTTCAAGATAAATGTGTACATTTTTCTACCGAAAAATGTTCCGGCCGAAGGCCGGTTCCTCTTAAATTACAGGCTCGCTATCGCTCGCCAGGAAAAAATCTATACCTAAATGGGACGAAAGCTCTTAAAAGTGACATAAGCGGGGTAAAAGTTCTTAAAATCGCCAAACTAATGGGGCGAACGTCTTAAAATCTAAAAAAAACAATGGGGCTAAACATGAGGGAGAAAGGGGTAAAGAAAAAAATCCCTCGAGTGGAAATCTCCCCTTAACTCCTTCATTTCCTTAAGGGGAGATGGGTGTATATATTTGCTTACTGTTTTGTCTTTATATTATTTTTAGTTTCCTCCCTAGACCTCCATCAAGCTGCAAACAACATCCCCTAGACCCCCCTTCAAGGTAAATTACTGAAACATTTATCGGCCGAAAGCCGGTTACTCTTAAAAATACAGGCTCGCTATCGCTCGCCAGGATTTGTTTTATAACAAAATAGCACGAAAGATCTTAATATTGACAAAAATTGAGCCGAACGTCTTTGAAATCTAAAAAAAAACAATGGGGCTAAACGCGAGGGAGAGGGGGGTGGGGCGGGGGGGGGCAGACAAAAACGGCCCATCCCCTCATACTTATTCCTTCATATCTTCATTCCGTTCGTGTCTTCCTTTATCACTTTCCATCTCTCGTTCCAATATTTATTACGTCGTGCCTTCCAGTCGGTCTCTTCCTTCACTCTTTAACCCCTTCTGTACCGGCGACGTCTTTTCATCATCTTCTGGGTGTTACTAGATGATTTTGTTCAGTTTAGGAAGGACCTTTTAGCAATAAAATAGTTACCTACTACCTCAATTCACCATCTTAGCTACTACAGATCCTTCCTAAGAGGCTAAACATCGTCTAAATATAGCTAGAATAGATTACAATAGACGTCACCCGCATTAAAAGGGCTAACCTCCCCCCACCTCTCTCTCTCTCTCTCTCTCTCTCTCTCTCTCTCTCTCTCTCTCTCTCTCTCTCTCTCTCCTCTCTCCTCTCTCTCTCTCTCTCTCTCTTTCTCTTTTTTGTTTAACTTATATCCTTGCAGCCTTCCTCTCTCTCTCTCTCGTTAACTTATATCCTTGCAGCCTTCCTATCTCCCCCTCTCCTTTCTCTCTCTCTCTCTCTCTCTGTCCATTTCGAGTGTGCCATGTTTTATTTATCTCTTTCACTCTTTATTCCAGGTGTTCTAGTTTTCCTTTTGTCTCTCTTTTCTTCCTCCATTCGTTTAACCCTTTCAGTACCGGTGCCGTCCTTTTAACTTTGTTCTGGCCTCTAATGGACGATTGTATTCAGTTTAAAAAGGGCCTCCAGCAATTAATAGGCTTCGAACTATCTCACTTAACCCTTTTTACTACCACAGATATTTTTTGAACTGCACAAAATCGTCTAAATATAGCTAGAATAAAATTGAAAAGACGTCGCCGGTACAGAGGGGTGACCTGCTTTTTGTTATTTCTGTCTTTTTCTCTCCTTCTCTGGCTTGTATCCATTTGACCCCGTTCAGCCAACTATTTTAAGACGTTTATCCCCATCTAAGTGTCGATTTCTTCCTTGCGAGCGATAGCGAGCCAGTATTATATGAAGAAATCCGGCTTCGCCGGAGAAATTTTTCTATCGAAAAATGTACAAATTTAGCCTGCTGTCAAACAAAAATAGAAAATATGCTGGCTCGCTACCGCTCACCAGTAAAAAATTGACACCTGGATGGGGATAAACGTCTTAAAGCAGTAGGCTGAATGGGGCCAAATGGATATAAGCCAGAGAAAGATGGAAAAGGACCGAACCAAAACAGGTCACCCCGGTTACTATGTTATTCTTTGTTTCTTTCCTACCTTTTCCAGTTCCCTCATTATCATCGTTGTTTTCCAGTTCCCTCATTATCATCGTTGTTTTCCAGTTCCCTCATTATCATCGTTGTTTTCCAGTTCCCTCATTATCATCGTCGTTTTCCAGTTCCCTCATTATCATCGTCGTTTTCCAGTTCCCTCATTATCATCGTCGTTTTCCAGTTCCCTCATTATCATCGTTGTTTTCCAGTTCCCTCATTATCATCGTCGTTTTCCAGTTCCCTCATTATCATCGTCGTTTTCCAGTTCCCTCATTATCTACGTCGTTTTCTAGTTCCCTCATTATCATCGTCGTTTTCCAGTTCCCTCATTATCATCGTCGTTTTCCAGTTCCCTCATTATCATCGTCGTTTTCCAGTTCCCTCATTATCATCGTCGTTTTCCAGTTCCCTCATTATCGTCGTCGTTTTCCAGTTCCCTCATTATCATCGTCGTTTTCCAGTTCCCTCATTATCGTCGTTTTCTTCTATACCACCTCTTCTGCCTTGTTTACAGAATGTTTACAATATCTTCCTTTACTTTAATATTAAAACTTGATTATCCGCAACTCCCTATGGCACTTTCCTACTCGCTATTTAACTCCCCCACCCCTATTTCACTTTCGCTCTCCCTATTTTCCCCATTTCACTTTTCCACTCCCTAATTCACTCCCCCACTCTCTATTTTACTCTGCTACTCCCTATGTCACTTCCCCACTCCCCATTTCACTCCCCCACTCTATTTTACTCCGGTACTCCCTATTTCACTCCGCTACTCCCTATTTCACTTCCCCACCCTATTTCACTCCCCTACTCCAAATTTCACTTCCCCACTCCAAATTTCACTTCCCCACTCCCTATTTCACTTCCCCACCCTATTTCACTCCCCTACTCCCAATTTAACTCCCACTCCCTATTTCACTACTACTCCCTATTTCACTCCCCCACTCCCTATTTCACTCCCCCACTCCCTATTTCACCCCCACTCCCTATTTCACTCTCCCACTTCCCATTTCACTCCCCCACTCCCTATTTCACCCCCACTCCCTATTTCACCTCCACTCCCTATTTCACCTCCACTCCCAATTTCACTCTCCCACTCCCAATTTCACTCTCCCACTTCCCTCCCCCACCCCAATTTCACTCTCCCACCCCCAATTTCACTCCCCCACTCCCTATTTCACTCCCCACTCCCTATTTCACTCCTCCACTTCCTCACTCCCTATTTCACTCCTCCACTCTATTTCACTCCCTATTACACTCTCCCACTTCCTATTACACTCCCCCACTCCCTATGTCACTCCCCCACTCCCTATGTCACTCCCCCACTCCCTATGTCACTCCCACTCCCTATGTCACTCCCACTCCCTATTTCACTCCTCCACTCCCTATTTTACTCCTCCACTCTCTATTGTACTACTCTACTCTATTTCACTCCTCCACTCCCTATTACACTCGCACTCCCTATTTCACTCTCCCACTCCCTATTTCACTCCCCCACTCCCTCGCTTCCTCTTTCATCTCCCTCTGTCTTCGCCAAACCCTCCCCCCCCTATTACACTCTCCCACTCCCTATTTCACTCCCCCACTCCCTATGTCACTCCCCCACTCCCTATGTCACTCCCCCACTCCCTATTTCACTCCCTCGCTTCCTATTTCATCTCTTTCTGTCCTCGCCAAACCCTCCCCCCCCCCCCATCCCCCTTTGTTTTGTTGAGGGACCACGTGTTAACGGGGGTGGGGGGTAGAGAGAGAGAGAGAGGTGCTACCGCGGCTTGAATACTGTAGCGTATTAACATCCCCATACAAAGCAGGTGAAATAAATGACGTAGAGAGTGTACAAAGAAATTTCACTTCGCATATAAGTTCGATAAAACATCTACACTATTGGGAGCGTTTAAGAGCACTGAATCTGTACTCACTGGAACGTAGAAGAGAACGTTACCTAATAATATACACGTGGAAAATCGCAGAGGGTTTAGTACCAAACCTACATACTCCGATAGTCATGAAATTCAGTGATAGGAGAGGCTGGAAATGCGAAATCCCCCGGATGAATAACAGGGGTGCTATGGGCTCTCTGCGAGAGGGCTGGTTATCACACAGAGGCCCACGTCTCTTCAACAAACTCCCACGGCGAGTAAGAGACATGAGGGACATCTCGTTAGACAACTTCAAGAGAGCCCTAGATGTCGAACTGCAAAAAGTGCCAGACGAGCCCATCCTCGCAAGGGAGCGAGCTGTCGCTTCGAACAGTCTACTGCACCAAATCACCACCCATAACGAGGGGCGTCGCGCTCCTTGGTGCCGCTAGAAGAGTGGCGAACACATCAAAAGGTATTAAAAGGTAAGGGTGTATATAAAGGAGGCGGGGTGTAGAGGGACGGGGGGGGGAGGAGGAGTAAAGGGGAGAGGAGGGTGTGTATATATAAAGGAGGAGGGGTGAAGGGGAGGGGAGGGGGGTGTATATAAAGGAGTACAAAGGAAATCAAGCAACAAGAGGTCTAGTGACCCTTCTAGGCTGCTTGTCCTCCAAAACACTGAGGATCAAGTGTCCAAACAGTGGTTTAGAGTGGGTAAGGGAACATTGGAAAGGGAAACTACTGACCTGGAACTAATGTCCGTGGCAGGATTGGGAAGTTAGTAGGGGACAGATGGGTTAGTAACTGAGGGGAGGATAAAATAAAGTTATTCATTTACAAACGCAGTCAGTCGCGGGTTTGATGCGAGATATTTTTCTAGGCGAAGTTTAAATTAATCAACGGTGCTGCAGTCTATAACATCTCGGGGAAGTTTGAAGAGGGGTGGAAAGGGACGGTGGGGGTGAAGGTGAGGGAGGGGGGTGATGTATGGGGAGAGTAGGGAGGCAGGGGAGGGGGGTGATGTGTGGGAAGAGTAGGGAGGTAGGGAAGGGTTGGGAGGGAGGGGAGGGTTGGGGGGAGGTAGAGGGGATAGCAATACGTATGGGTGAGGGAAGGAAGGTAGAGAGGTGTAGAAAAGATTGATTTTGATTTTGCCCCGAGGGGCGAGTTTATTGAGCAGCGCCCCCCATCCTGTGAGGGGACAACCACTAGTAAGGCGATACATACTGCTCAAAGAGCCATTATTCCACTGAAACAACAGCATCGTCGTCTGGTTACATTCATATTTGTGTTTATAAGTCAGGTTGGCATTATTCAGATGTGTTATTATAGTTTCCTCATTTAATTGTCACATGGTCTGTATATACGTATCTCATTAAAAAACAAAAACAAAAAAAAAACAAGCAAGCTTGTAGTGACTGAATTATTAAGTGACAGGTTGTAAATAATAGCACTACATAACTAGTGCAATCGTATGAGGAGCTATTCATATTTTCATTACATCAATGGTTATTGAGATCATAGTTAGCTGAATACAATTATTACAAAAATAGGCAATGGTATAAATCAACATAATACATAATTTAATACAGGCGGACTTATATACATAAGTCCTTATACATAAATGACCTAATGACCTAATGACATAAATTAAATGACATAAATTATATACATAAATGACCTAGATTTAGGTATAACTAGTAGGATAAGTAAATTCGCAGACGATACTAAAATGGGGAGATCAATTGATTCAGATAGCGATATAGAGTGCCTCCAAAGGGATCTAGATACCTTACATGAATGGTCAGTAAATTGGCAGATGAAGTTTAACATTGACAAATGCAAGGTATTAAAGATAGGGAAGATGCAAACAAATGTTAAATATAAACTAGCTAATTTAGAATTAGAAAATTCAGACTGCGAGAAAGATCTAGGTGTGTTTGTTAGCAATGATTTGAAGCCTAGAAAACAGTGTATAGGCGTTCGTAATAAGGCAAACAGGATTCTCGGGTTCATCTCTAGGAGTGTGAGTAACAGAACTGCTGATGTTATCCTAAAACTTTACTTGTCATTAGTGAGACCCCATATGGATTATGCTGTCCAATTTTGGTGTCCTTATTACAGAATGGACATAGATTCATTGGAGAGAGTACAGCGTAGAATGACAAAAATGATCCATAATATTAGAAATCTTCCGTATGAAGAAAGGTTGAAGAAATTAGGTTTACATTCGTTAGAGAGACGCAGAGTTAGAGGGGATATGATAGAGGTGTTCAAGTGGGTTAGTGGGATTAACAAAGGGGACATGACAAATGTACTAAAGCTCAGTGATAGCGAAAGAACTCGTACCAATGGTTTCAAATTAGATAAATTTCGTTTCAGAAAAGATATAGGCAAATATTGGTTTGGTAACAGAGTTGTAGATGGGTGGAATGGACTACCAAGTGCTATAGTGGGATCTAAAACTGTAGGGAGCTTTAAGATAAAATTGGTTAAGCATATGGACGAGAAGGGTTGGGTGTGAAGGGGGATCAGCCGGGTTGGGCCAATCAGCGCTCTGCAGACCCCCATAATCCTGCGTTAATCTCTAACCGTTTTGGTAAGATGATCCTCAGGGTATTAGAGTGTTGAGCCTATAATTGGGCTTTGTAATTGATTTGGGGTTGTGTGGGACAGGGATCTGCCTTGCTTAGGCCAATCGGCTTTCTGCAGACTCCCATTTTCTTATGTTCTTATAATCATGATCCGGTTCGTTGTGCACTGGGAGCTAAGGTGTCTTGAGATCGCCTCGTACCCATACACAACGAACGTATTATAGTCTGCATGGTTGGTATCTAATTGAATATACTTAGTGGGTATTTCAAGAATGTCAGGGGATAAGGAAATGTGATTTGTATATTAGAAGACTGCGACTAACGAGATGTGTAACATGTGGAGGGAGGTGGTAGAAAGAGAGGGATCTCGTTGGGGGTGGAAGTTTCGCTCCCAGGAATTTTCGTTCCTGTGGTATTTCAATAATAATAATAAAATAATAATAATAATAAGGGGACAACCACTGGTAAGGCAATACATACTGCTCAAAGAGCCATTATTCTACTGTAATAACAGTATCGTCGTCTGGTGTTATTATAGTTTCCTCATTTGATTGCCACATGTGCTGTATATACGTGCTCAAAAAAAAAAAAAAAAAAAATGTGACTGAATTATTAATTGACAGGTAAATAATAGCACTACAAAACTAGTGCAATCATATGAGGAGACCATTCATGTTTTCTTACATCAATGGTTATTGAGATTATAGTTAGCTGAATACAAGTATTACATACATGATGTGACTAATATTTCGAACTACATAAATTATTATGCAATAATAGTACGACAATACAATCATATGAGGGACACTTCACATTCTTCATTACATCAACGGTTATTGAGGTCATAGTTAGCTGAATACAAGTCACATACATAATGTGACTAATAATACCAACTACCGAAGTTATAATGGAATTATAGTAATTCAAATATTTTACAAACATGAGTTACATGGTTCAAATTCTTATTACAATAATGGTTATTGAGGGGATAGTTAGCGCAATATGACCAGTGGAGAAGTTTACATGCTGATAGTAATATAATATTTAGTAGGGTGTGTGGTTATGGGAGAGAGGTAGGGGGGTTGTAGGAGGTAGAGGAATGGGTGGGAGAGGAGGAGGAGTAGGGGGGCGGGGGGGAGGGAGGGGGAGGAGGAAAGTGTGAGAGGGGAGGTGTGTGTGTTGGGGAGGGTGGGACATACTACATACAAATAAGTTGTTTAAGGCCAGCCATAGTACTGAAGATAAATATGGTAGTAAAAAAAAAACATCTTAAAAGGGAAAGTTTGAAATTCAACGCAAGTCTACAGATATCAGCAGTATCGCTTCATCGTACCTGACACAACATATCAATAAGTAAGGAAGGAAACTGTATACGTGCAAAGATCAAGATTCAATTAAGTTTAGTAGCAAAACAATATTCAGAAGGAAGATACTAGTAGTCCTCCGGGATGGATATGCCGCATATCCGAAGGTACTTAATTGTAGATCAAACCATTAGCAAAGAATATTGAGGACAATTATGTTGCTTACATATGCAAGGGTCATGTATATTGGCTTGCAAAAGGATATGAATTGGCACTTAACAGATTATTTAAATAAATGCTGTGTTAGAGGCTCAGAGGGATATGTATATACTGTACATTGTCAATCTATTAAATGAGAATAGCAGTGATAAGTAAAGAAATACTGACTGGTATTATAAGTGTGACATGATCAATGAAAATATGAAATCGTGTAGAGGGCGTTACAAAGGGTTTAATTGTGACCTTGTAAGAAAGAAGAGATGTGTGGAGGGCAAGGGGTGCATACTTATAAGGTTCATGTTTCATGTTTACAGTACATATTATTGTGGGGGGGGGGCAAAGTTCTTTTGTTTTTTTAGTATGTTATTGATTACGTTATTCTTTAGCATGTATATTGCTTGATCCTCAATTGTGGTTAACTGATTATTCCTGTATTCCCTAATCATTGGGCATTCCAAGATATAGTGCTCGAGAGAGTGTTTGTTGGGAGCTCTGCAAACCCTACATTGCCTGTGCTCTTCTTCTACCTGCCAATTCAGCTGCCATGGATAACAATAGCCAAGCCTTATTTTTGCATGTACTGAGTCTACCCACCTACTCGTTGTACGTTTACCATAGGTGTATTTGGTCGTAAATGTTACTTTATTGTAGTAGTTTATAGATCGGCTGGTATTATGATGTCTAGCTCTGTCTTCATCCCACTCTTTCTTCTTGTGTCTTTTTAATTATAGTTCTCATTTGTTTCAATGACAGTTCAAGAATATGATCAGGTTCTTCTTTCTCTGAGGCCTCTTTGGCAAGCTTATCTGCCCTTTCATTGCCGGGGATGCCTACATGTGAAGGAATCCAGGCAAATTTGACCCCTAGCCCCTTCTCCCCTACACATTTTATCCCCCGTCTGATATCGTGTACAAGGAAAGGATAGGTACAAAGGAGTACAAAGGAAATCAAGCAACAACAGATCTAGTGACCCTTCTAGGTTGCTTGTCCTCCAAAACACTGAGGATCAAGTGTCCAAACAGTGGTTTAGAGTGGGTAAGGGAACATTGGAAAGGGAATTACTGCCCTGGAACTAATGTCCGTGGCAGGATTAGGAAGTTAGTAGGGGACAGATGGGTTAGTAACTGAGGGGAGGATAAAATAAAGTTATTCATTTACAAACGCAGTCAGTCGCGGGTTTGATGCGAGATATTTGTCTAGGCGGAGTTTAAATGAATCAACGGTGATGCAGTCTATAACGTTTCGGGGAAGCCCATTCCACAAGTTGACAACTCGATTGAAGAAGAAATTCTTAGATTCGTGTGAGTTAAAAGATTTACCAATAATTTTGCAACCGTTTCCCCGCGTGTAATTAGATTGTTCGATAGTGAAGTACTTACTACAGTTCATATTGTCGATGCCTTTGATGATTTTGAACACTTGAATTAAGTCACCTCTTAATCTGCGCTGGGTTAAAGGAAATAGATTTAATTATCTAAGACGCTCTTCGTATGGTTTGTTCTTTAGGCTAGGTATAATTTTGGTAACTCTACGTTGAACTCGTTCTAGCTTGTTTATATCTTTTTGGTAATAAGGGCACCAGGATTGAACGCAGTATTCCAGAAGAGGGCGGACTAAGGAATTGTAAAGGGTTAGGATAACTTCTTTGGATTTATGCTCTTTGTGACCTGCCTATAAAGCCAATTATTTTGTTTGCCTTCTTAACAACTTCTGAACATTGTTGACTCGGTTTTAGGTTACTCGATATTGTTACTCCCAGATCGGTTTCTCTGTTTACATTCTTAAGCTGAGTGCCATTCATCGAATAGTTTGCTTTCTCATTTAGGTATCCGATATGTAGTACTTTACATTTATCCGCATTGAAACTCATTTGCCAAATTTGGGCCCAACATGACAATTTATCTAGATTGTGTTGCATATCGTCAACTTGTTCTTTTGAGAGTACGCTATTTGCAATTTTTGTATCGTCAGCAAATTTTGAGATTGTACAGGTGAGACCCTCATCTATGTCGTTGATGTAAATTAGAAAGAGAATAGGTCCTAGTACCGATCCCTGGGGTACCCCGCTACTTACATTGGTCCATTTAGATGCCTTACCGTTTATGACTACTCTTTGCTTTCTGTCACTGAGCCAATTTTCTATCCATTTCAACACACCGTCTTGTATTCCATGCGCTTTTAGTTTTAGCAGTAAACGTTTGTGGGGAACTTTGTCAAAGGCCTTTTGAAAATCAAGGTATATAATATCTACAGCTTTACTCTCATCGTAGAGGTTGAGGATATCGTGGAAGAAGTCTAAAGGTTTGTTAAACAGGAACGTTTTTTACGAAAGCCGTGTTGAGTATCTTTAAGTATGTTATTTTCCTCTTAGTGATTTACGAGTCTGTCTCGTATGACCGTTTCTAGCATTTTACATACAACTGAGGTTAAGCTAATTGGACGATAGTTACTGGGTAGGGATTTGCTGCCTTTTTTAATATCGGTGTTACGTTGGCTAGCTTCCACTGATCGGGCATAGTTCCAGACTGCAAGGATTTATTGAATAGTAATGTCAGTGGTTTGGAGAGCTCATCCTTAGCTTCCTTTAGAACTCTAGGCGAGATTTTATCAGGTCCAGGCGTTTTATTTACCTTGAGTTTATCTAAACAATTCAATACTTCTCTCTCTGTAACGGTGATATTGCTTAGAACTTCTGAATTATCAATCTGAATCGGCGATGGTGTAGGGATATCACTGAGGTCTTCTGTTGTAAAAACTGATGCAAAGAAGGTATTGAGGGCATTACTCATTTGTACTTCGTCTTTGGTGTATTCTCCATTTTCATCGACTAACGGTCCAACAGTTGAAGTAACTACTTTTTTCTTTCTGATATAACTATAGAATTCTTTCGGGTTTGTTTTACTTTGATTCGCAATATGTAACTCTAAGGTCTTTTTACTTTGCTTAATTAACTTTTTGGCTTTGCGTCGTAGCTCTACAAATTTCAGCCGTTCTTCGTCATTTTGTGAGGATTTTAATCTATCATTAGCAAATTTTTTAGCAAGCAGGCAGTTTGAAATATCTTTATTCCACCATTTGGGCTTATTATTATGGCCTGGACGCCGTATTTTCGATGGTATGCAGTCTTGCACTGCTTTTAGGTAAGTGGCTTCGAATAACTTCCAAGATGTATTTATGTCGTTATTGTGAATTAAAAAGCTCCAGTCAGGTTCTTTAAACATAGCTCTAAGTTTATGGAAGTTTGCTTTCTTGAAATTAGGGACTTTTTCGATGCTACTATTTGGTTCGTTACTAGTAAACTTTAAAGTGAAAGTTATCGTACGATGGTCGCTGTTACTGAATTCATCACCAACATTCAAATTCTCTATTAATTCTTCTTTTGTTGCAAGTACAATGTCAAGAACGTTATTACCACGGGTTGGCGTTCGAACAAATTGATAAAGCGAACTCTCTTGCAAGTTCGTATACAAGTCATGTCCGGAGTGTGAAGTAAGAGTATCGCCCCACTTGGTCACAGGTAAATTAAAGTCGCCAAAAATTACGGTATCTTGTGAGTTACTTACATCTGCAATTTGTTCGTAAATTTCTCGGTAGTTTGCACTGATTGAGCTGGAGGTCTGTATATTAATGCAAGTATTATTTTTGTACCTTTATTATTCTTTATTAGCACAAAAGATGCGTCGACGTTCACAATTTGAGGTTTTGACAAGAGGGTAGGGTTAAGACTTTCTTTGATATAAAGTAAAACGCCACCTCCATTTCGATTTATTCGGCTTTTCTCAAACATTACATAACCGGGAAGTGAATACTCTGCTAAAAAGTCTCTATCTTCTGTATTGAGCCAAGATTCTGTTATGCCAATCACATCATAATTTTCTGTAAACACTAGCTCCTCTAAATCTGAAAATTTATTGCGTATGCTACGAGCGTTTGCATAGAAAACCTTTAAATTTGTTATTTTAGAACTCACGGAACGCTCTTTAATAATATTTTTGGTTCTTGTCGGATCTACATTTATGTTCATGGCTGTCCTCGGTCCTCGCTGTCTTCGGTCCTTATCGCTGGTGGTCCTCGGTTGCCTCTGTTTTTTCTTGGCGTTGGATGATTTATGTCACTGCTGCTTCTTCTCGGATGGCGTTTTTTGATCCATGGCTGCGGACTGCTTCGTGTAGGAGACGACCCATCCGTGCTGAACCCACAGGGTTTAGATGAGTGCCAGCCTTGCGGAACAGAGTAGGCTGGTTGTAGAAGTTGTCCCAGAGGTTGATGAATTCAACTTCTTCCCTCAGACACAAATATTTTAGTCGGCTATTTGTGCTGAAGGCCTTGTCGTAGAATTTGTGAGGTGCGTCGATCTTGGGGAGAATGCCTGAGATGATGATATTCCTTGACTTGTTTTTGTAGTGCTGGATCATCTTGCGATATTTCTCCATCAACTCTTCGGATCTGGTGCGCATGACGTCATTTGAACCAGCATGGATGACAAAAAGGGTATTTTCATTTGCATCCTTTGTGGTATCTTCGAAGGCTTCCACAATGTCGTCCAGTCCAGCTCCTGGGATGCAAAATCTTTTTCGTTGATTTGGGACTCTGTCGCAGAACTCTTCGACCTGTCCTCGTAGGATGGAATCCCCAACGAGCCTGGTCTCCTCTGGTTCGTCTTCCATCTCTACCAATATCTCAAATCTGTTTGACATTGTGACTGGTAGATGAGACCTTTTCTGCGTTGGCCGTGCACCGTTCCTCACTGGTGTAAATCCGGAAACCTGTGGTGGCGGGACTCTACGTACAGGTCGGGGAGAGGAGTGGTTAGAACGGGGGCGAGGGGGTTGGTACTGTTCGTGCTAGCAGGCTTCTTGCACGAGGAGTGGGGGAGAGACTAAGGTGAACAGGGCAGCTGTCCTGGTTTGATGTCGGCTCAGGTTCGTCAGAAGCATCTGCTGCAGTGTCTACTGCAGGTGTTGGATTGTTGGCAGATGACGTTGGGGCGGTGGTGGATGCTGGAGTTGAAACAATTGGAGTTAGTGATACTCCAACGTTGAGTGTTACAAACTCTTGGAGTGATTCCAGCTTCCTGGTGAGGGCGTTGATCTTGTTGTGGGCTTCATCCAATTTTTCTGTCAAATCCTCTCGTTGCTGGCAGAGTCAGCAGACTTGTGGATCGACAGGAGCAAACATGGAAGCACCAAACCTACCGGCGCAGTTCGTACAGGCACGAGGCATGGTGACGATCACTTTCTTCAGATCACTTCACTCACTTAAAAACACTTAACTCACTTTAAAAACACTAAACTCACTTTAAAAACACTTCAGGTGGGTTGGGGGCTAGAGATAGCTTCCAAGGCCGCCCTGCTGTCAGATAGGATGAGAATATTCTTTCCCCTTCGAAAGATACTCCCAATTCCCATCGCTATTGCCACCAGCTCAGTTTGAGTGGAGGAGGCCCAGTCCTGTAGCCTGGATAGTTCATCGTCTTCCTGAGCAAAGTTGCCACCACTCATAATAGTGATGGCAGCTCCTGCCCTCCCAGTTACGGTGTTAAGTGAGCCGTCACAGTATACCTGCTCAGTGTTCTCATCTGTCATATCTTCTATTAGTGACATAAAGTTCGTCTTCAGAGCGTAGGACGGGATCTCAGACTTTTTGTGTCGAGTTGAGTCACTATAATCTCAATAGTGGCCTCTTCCCAGGGCGGAAGGGGGACACTCAATTGCCGGTCATCTGGATGGTAGTCTGTAAGCTGGCTGGGCGGGGTGGGGTCAGTCAGTTGCCAGTCACCGATATAGTAGTCTGTAAGCTGGTAGTCAAGAATGTCAGCAGCAGTTACATGTGGCCAGTCCCTGCCTTTTAAGTCATCTATTCTAAGTAGCTCCATTAGTGCAGTCTTAGGTCGTGTTTCTCTGTCGTCTCTCAGTGTTCGTATGCCTATTATCATATTTGTTTCTGTTATTCTATCAGTGATGGAAGATAGATTTAACTCCTATCTAAGATTTTTTACCTTGACATTTCTCGGACATCCAAAAATAAGTCTCATGGCCTCATTTTGCAGTTTGTCAAGTTTTTCGATCTGATTAGCAGGTAGACAGGAGAGAGCAGGTGCATGGTAGTCAATTACTGATCTAATATAGGCAATGTACATGGTCCTGAGGATAGTGATGGAGGCACCCAAGCCTTTCCATGACATTACTTTAAGGGGCCTTAGTCGTCTTGTACAGGTGGTCATTACATGATCAAATTCAGCATTATTACCCTGTAGTCTCCCAACATACACTCCCAGATATTTATAATAGTCTACCCTCTCCAGTACATTACCATGGAGATGTAGAGGCTTGTTACGATGCCAACCTTTTGTTATGGCTTTTGTTTTGTTTGTTGATATTACCAGGCCTAATTGGTCACAAGCTTCTCCTACCAAGTCTAGGGCACGTTGCATGTCCTTGTGACTATCGGCCTGGATCAAAATATCATCAGCATAGCTTTCACAGATCACTCTTCTGGGAAATTTGAGTCTAACAATAATGTGCATTAATATGTTGAATAGTATTGGACTTAATACTCCCCCCTGTGGTGTACCCAGCTCAAGCTTACGTACTTCAGACTTTTTACCTTGAAAGACGACATATGCACTTCTATTGCTGAGGTATTCCTTGATCCAGCCCAATAGTTTATCTTTTACACCCATTTTCGCCAACTCGCAAAGTATTACATCCCTGTTTGCTACAATTAGGTGAGATGATGAGAGCACAAATAAATGAGGTGATGAAAATGGTACTCGCATGTGTAGCCAACAAAATGAACAATAACCAGGCGGAGAACAATAGTGACAATGCGAGTAATATTACAAACTGTAAGCAGGGGGAATATCACAGTGTTAGAGGGGAACAAACTGAACTTCTATTAGTAAGAGACGATGTTTTAAACAATGCTTCCCATGCCTTGCCAAGAAAGGTCACGGTTAAATCAACAAGGGAAAAACTAGAAAAACTTACAGAAGGGGATGGTATGCGCCTCCTCTCTGCTGTTTCAATAATGAAAGAGACAGCCAAAGTAATTGAGGGTATGGTAGACTCGGTAGAGACAGCTAGTGTTGTAGAAAAGAGAGAGAGCTGAGGTAAGTCTTTTTAATATTATTCTGGCTATATTTAGAGGATTTTGTGCAGTTTAATAAGGATCTGTGGTACTAAAAAAGGGTTATGTGAGATAGTTCGAAGCCTGTATTATTATGGACACTTAACTAACCCTCTTCGTACCCATAATTATTGACAGTATAGTTGGCTTCGGTTATCCAAGTTACCCAAATGGTGTCAATGTTAAGGGAGCCCACCTCGCTTTCTTTCTCTTTCTCTCCCTCTCTCTTTGGTTTGTATCCATTTGGCCCCATTCAGCCTACAGTTTTAAGACGTTAAACCCCATCCAGGTGTCAATATTTTCCTGGCGAGCTGTAGCTAGCCAGCATATATATATTTTTTTTTTGACAGCAAGCTAAATTTGTACATTTTTCGATAGAAAAATGTCTCCGGCTAAGCCGGATTTCTTCATGCAATGCTGGCTCGTTATCGCTCGCCAGGAAGAAATCGACACCTGGATGGGGATAAACGTCTTAAAACAGTTGGCTGAATGGGGCCGAATGGATACAAGCCAGGGAAAAAGAAAAGGAGAGAGAGAAAAAAATGCCGGTGACCCCCCTTAATGCAGTTTTTAATGCTACCTGTACCTGTCACCTGAAAAATAATCGGAGTTTCACTACTAGAGTTACAAGCTATTACAATCATATTGATAACAAATAGAAAAAACATTTAGTAAATTATTTCATGTTTATTTTATGTGCACATATGTGCGTATGTGTGTGTTCATTCGTGTGTGTACTGTACACTTGTATATATTTACGTGTGTGTGTGTGTGTGTGCGTGTTCGTGCGCGTGTGAAATAATGATAATAATATAAATACTAATATTAATATTAGTAATAGTGTTCACTTGCAGCTGTGAGGTTGAAAATCTTATTCTACTTGAACTATTTTTTGTTTTTCTTCTTACGAGGTGACAAGGGACCTTTGGCGACCATGAGGTGCCGAGTTCCCAGCATAGTGCACATGCAGATGCACTGGTACGTGTACGTGTAGGGCCACTGTAGGCTAACACAAGCTGATAGTTGTATAGCTTGGCTAAGGAGGAACCACGATACAATCCTCTCCTTCGGGATAGCTGAAAACAAACTTTATGATTCTAAGGGATTCGAACCATCGATCTTGCGGTCAGCGCACAGCGCCTCGGCTATCCCAAGATCTATATATATAGATATAGATATATGTGTATATAGATATTGGGCTAACCCAAGTGCGTGTGCGCGTAAGTGTGTGTCCCGTGCTGAAATGATAAATAGCCTCAATTTACCGCGGCAAAGAAAACCTGTTCTCCACGAAAAAAAATACAAACAAAAGTGATGGGCCATTACAGTACATAACAAAAAAGGGTGATGGTGCATTACATAAGAGGCCGGCCGTCTATCGCAGGTACAGAAATAGCCACTGTAATAAAGGTAAAGGTGTAATAAAGATTAACTGTTTTTGTTTGTTATATACAATCAGGCTGGGTGTGTTGGTAGTGGTTTACTTATAATTATTTAGTGTACCTTTCGGTAAAAAAATGTCCCGGCTTAACAAAATTACAGGCTCACTATCGTTCGCCAGTCCTTTGGCAAGACCACTCCACCAAACCTCCCCTATATATACAGTATATATATATATATATATATAGAGAGAGAGACAGACAGACAGACAGAGTGAATGAGAGATATTGTGAGTGAGTGGGTGTGAAGGAGAGATAAGTGAGTGGAAAGGAGGTCACTGGTGGAGGGAAAGGAAGGAAGGGGGAGCTACAGTATAATAGTTTGGCCTTGTAACTTTCTCTTACCTTTCTTTTCCTTTGTCCAACCCGTACTTTCTCTCTCTCTCTCTCTCTCTCTCTCTCTCTCTCTCTCTCTCTCTCTCTCTCTCTCTCTCTCTCTCTCTCTCTCTCTCTCTCTCTCTCTCTCTCTCTCTCTCTCTCTCTCTCTCTCTCTCTCTCTCTCTCTCTCTCTCTCTCTCTCTCTCTCTCTCAACACATTCTGTGTACGAAGTAGACAAAAGGCAATGCTGCTTGTATAAAAAATCCACCCCACTCGACCTAAAAAAATATATATACAAATAGAATAAGTTGAAAGAATGACAGGGAGCCAAACTAAATGTGTGTTAGATTCAAAATGTGTGGAGACACGGAGCTTGCAGCAGTTTAAGCCACACGATGAGGGAAAGACAGATTAAGGGAAAGAGTTCTGGAATTTACTTGTTGAATAGATTAAAGAATGTGCGTAAGGGAGGAGGTATACACTGAGAGGTATCTGTAGAACATTGATTATTTTAATAGCGGTAGAAGAGTGAGATAGATGCAACATTGTGGCGTGTAGGAGTACAAAGGAAATCAAGCAACAACAGTAGATAGATTGTAGGGAATTAGTAAGAGGAAGCGAATTGATGAGAAAACATGTTTTTGACTGTACCTTTTCGAGAAATGAGGTATGGGTGAAACCTCCCCAAACATGCGAACAGTACTCGATATATGGGCGCACTATGCCCCTGTACAGACCAAGAAGGTGTGCGAGCCTGTGGGGGTAAAGAACGCCCAGAGACGTTTGAGCACACTTAACTTCTGGGAAGCTGTTTTAGCACCAGTGGTGATATATTGCCTTTCCGAGATAGATCAGAAGAAAAAGAAACTCCACAAACATTTAGAGAAGATGAAGGATTGATCTGTGTGTTGTTGAAGAGTGATAGTCGTGTGAAAGATCGTGACGGGGAGATAGATGGAGAAATTGGGTTTTGGAAGCATTAAAAGCAACAAGATTTTCTCTGCCCCAATCGGTAGTTGATAGATCAGAAAATAGGTGTGATGGAGTGATTGCATGGTGGGACGTTGTAAAAAACTAATTGAGTAGTGTAAGGTAGAGTCCTCAGCATATGATTGGATAAGATTAGAGGATTTAGAGGTACCGTACACTTGAGGAGATCATTAATGAATATTATAAATATAACTGGAGACAGGACAGAACCCTAAGGAACACTGAGAGTTGATAGGTTGAGGAAGTGAGCGATGGCCATCGCCAACTGCAACTATGGAACGGCCAGAAAGGAATATGTATATGCCTCTATCTTATATGTATTGAATTATCTCAATGTCAGCCTATGCACAGTTCTATATTTAGATGATTCATCCTTGTGCTACTCTTCTATAATATTTATCATCCTCTTCCTCCATTCTCCCTCTCTCCAATCATCCTGTTTTGTTGCTACCCTATATTCGTCTACAGTATCTATCTTTCCCTCTACCCCTCCCCTGCCTTAAGTTTTTTTGTCTAGACCTCCATCAAGCTTAGACCCCTCTTCAAGATAAATTTGTACATTTTTCGGTAGAAAAATCTCCCCTTAAGAGTAGAGTAGTAGCCAGCGTTTTTGTGGGTTGCGTACAGTATAGGGTAATTGTTAAGTCACCGTTGGCCTTCCTTCCTTCCTTCACCTGCGTCACTTTCAGATATTGCGCAATCACCCCCTTGTCCTGCCTTTCTTGGGGTGCAGTCACGCGATCTACTTTACCGATCATTCTGGTAGGGTAGGTTGTATGTTAAATTGTGTGTGTGTCTGTGTGTGGGTGGGTGTGTGTCTGTGTGTGTGTTTCGTATCTCTAGGCAATATTTCTATATGAGATTTTCTTCACGTATATTTCCTTTCTCTTTGTGTGTCCCCTGTTGCGTGTTTCGGTTAACCTTGGAGGTCGTCTTAGGTCCTTTCTCCTTTGTCCTTCATTTACGTCTATATATTCAAAGGCATTGATGCCATCATCATAATATGAATGTATCATTATGAAGAGACACATTGTTGTAGCAGACAACGACATGACATGAATATAGGAAAGGTGAGACACGTAATAATTGTCATCACATAATGCCTCGAAGCAAGGAAGGGTAAAAAGGAAGTAGTAGGGGATGAGGTAGGGAGGGGGAGGATAGAATGAAGGAACAAATGGATTCTCAGGTTGAAGAATATTTTAGAATGAAGAATAGTGTGGAATGAAGAATAGTGTAGAAAGGAAGAAGGGAGTAGAAGAATGAAATGTGAGGAAGCTACCCACTGACAAGTCTTATTTCAAGTTAACTGATGGTCCATCCTCATCAGGGTGTATTCATCATTGTTGGTATTTAGGTGTGGTCCATCGTTCGTCTTCCACATCAGCCATTTGTCTTAATATCTATATGATCTATGTAAACTTTGTATGCCTTTCAAGTAGTTATTACACTGTGCCCTACTTTCTTAAAGATGGAGAGAGAGCTTAGTTTATGTTTAGTACTGTACTTCCCTTGATTTGTTAACCCATTATGTGTGACGTCCTTTTAATTTTATTCTGGCTACTATTAGATGATTAGGGCCTCCAATACCTTTTGATGACCTTTTGATGTGTTCGCCACTCTTCTAGCGGCACCAAGGAGCGTGACGCCCCTCGTTATGGGTGGTGATTTGGTGCAGTAGACTGTTTGAAGCGACAGCTCGCTCCCTTGCGAGGATGGGCTCGTCTGGCACTTTTTGCAGTTCCACATCTAGGGCTCTCTTGAAATTGTCTAACGAGATGTCCCTCATATCTCTTACTCGCCGTGGGAGTTAGTTTGAAGCTTAATCCCATTTTACTACCACAGGTCCTTCTTAACCCTTTGGCTGCGGCTATGTTTGGGCTATTTAGGGCATATTCAGGCACTCCTGAATGATAAATTAAGCATCTGCATTAAATAAAGTGTATTCTGCCAAAAACTAGACGAAAATAGCTTCAAAATGACACCAGAACGGACCCTGTACGTGGTCTGGTTCACCCGCAGTGGTCCCAGTGAAACGCGGGAACCCCGCTATTATGTAACACTCGCTCGCTTGGCTACACTGGTGAGAGAGGCAGAGAGAGACCCGCGCGAGACACAGCCTAGCTCAGTGAGCCGCTCGGTGCTCTGAGGTGGGCCCCTCACGCTCCCGCCCACTGACACTCTATTTTTATGTTTTTTACAGGCTTTTAAAGCCTGGAAATTGCTGTAACTTGCCAAAACATTCCAGAACGTCACCCGCAGCGAAAGGGTTAAACTGCATAAAATAGTCTAAATATATATACAGTATATATATATATATATATATAGAAGAGGTAAATGTCCCTATTAAGAGGGTAGTGCTTGTTTTTTGGTCTATATATTTATCTATTAATTTATTTTTGAGTTTCCTGGCTATACCTCCATCAAGCTGGAAAAAAAAACCTAGACCTCCTTTCAAGACAAATTTGTAAACAATTTGGGATAAAAATAGCCCGGCCAAAGGCCTTTAAATTACAGGCTCGCTATGCACTGATAAAAATCTAGCTCTTAACCCCCAAATGTGGACCCAATTAACTGCTTTTATAAATGAATAGCCTCCTAACATTGTTTTCCACATTGACTAGGTAGGTTAGATACAAGCAGCCTGTTGTTGCTTGTTTTCCTTTGCACTCCTTTGTACATACCTGTATATGTTGTATTGTGTGTCTTCTCTGAGTGCATTATATTGTTAGAGGCCCTTGCATGTATTGACTATATTTATTGTCAGTGTTTGCATTCCACAGGTTGCACTTCTCTCTCTCTCTCTCCCACACACACACACACTGTCACACACACACACAAACACACACACAAACACACACCCACACACACACATATACACACATATACTTACATACACACTCTCTCTCTCTTTCTCTCACTCACTCATTCACTCACTCACTTACACTCACTCACTCACTCACCCTCTCTCCCACCCTCTCACCCTCTCTCCCACCCTCCCACCCTCTCTCCCACCATTTATATTCCTCCTCCTCCCCCATGGCCTTCAGATTCCCCGTCGTCCCTTTCATATTCATAAACCTTTGTGTTTATCTGGGGGGCCTCTTATCTCGACCCTCATTTCTCACCCACAAATATAATACGGGGTTTTCTACAGGGTCGTGGGATTATAGGCAATTTAATCTATAGGAAATTTAATCCGGGGTGTTCTGTGTGTTAGTAGGATTATTGGAAATTTAATATATAGCAAATTTAATCTATAACAAAATTATCTATAGGAACTTTATTCTGGGGTTTTCTATGGGGTCGTGGGATTAGAGGAAATTTAATCTATAGGAAATTAAATTCGAGGTTTTCTATTGGGTCATGGGTTTATAGGAAATTTAATCTATAGGAAAATGTATCTGGAGTATTCTATGAGGTCATGGGATTATAGAAAATTTAACCCGGGGTGTTCGTGGGATTATCGGAAATTTAATGTCTAGGAAATTTAATCTGGGATGTTCTCTGGAGTCATGGGATTATAGAAAATTTAATCTGGGATGTTCTGTGGAGTTGTGGGATTGTAGAAAATTTAATCTGGGATGTTCTATAGAGTCGTGGGATTATAGAAAATTTAATCTGGGATTTTCTGTGGAGTCGTGGGATTATAGGAAATTTAATCTGGGATGTTCTGTGGAGTCGTGGGATTATAGGAAATTTAATCTGGGATGTTCTGTGGAGTCGTGGGATTATAGAAAATTTAATCTGGGATGTTCTATAGAGTCGTGGGATTATAGGAAATTTAATCTGGGATTTTCTGTGGAGTCGTGGGATTATAGGAAATATAATCTGGGATGTTCTGTGGAGTCATGGGATTATAGAAAATTTAATCTGGGATTTTCTGTGGAGTCGTGGGATTATAGGAAATTTAATCTGGGATGTTCTGTGGAGTCGTGGGATTATAGAAAATTTAATCTGGGATTTTCTGTGGAGTCGTGGGATTATAGGAAATTTAATCTGGGATGTTCTATGGAGTCTTGGGATTATAGAAAATTTAATCTGGGATGTTCAATGGAGTCGTGGGATTATAGAAAATTTAATCTGAGATGTTCTATGGAGTCGTGGGATTATAGAAAATGTAATCTGGGATGTTCAATGGAGTCGTGGGATTATAGAAAATTTAATCTGAGATGTTCTATGGAGTCTTGGGATTATAGAAAATTTAATTTGGGATGTTCTAGGGAGTCGTGGGATTATAGGCAATTTAATCTGGGATGTTCTGTGGAGTCGTGGGATTATAGGAAATTTAATCTGGGATGTTCTGTGGAGTCGTGGGATTATAGGAAATTTAATCTGGGATGTTCTATGGGGTCGTGGGATTATAGGAAATTTAATCTGGGATGTTCTGTGGAGTCGTGGGATTATATAAAATGTAATCAGGGGTGTTCTTTAGGTTTGTGGTTTTATAGGAATGTAATCAGGGGTGTTCTTTAGGTTTGTGGTTTTATAGGAATGTAATCAGGGGTGTTCTTTAGGTTTGTGGTTTTATAGGAATGTAATCAGGGGTGTTCTTTAGGTTTGTGGTTTTATAGGAATGTAATCAGGGGTGTTCTTTAGGTTTGTGGTTTTATAGGAATGTAATCAGGGGTGTTCTTTAGGTTTGTGGGTTTATAGGAAATTAAATCTATAGAAAATGTAATCCGAGGTGTTGTATGGAGTTGTGGGATTATAGAAGTATATTTATCTTGTCCTTTAGTCATTCGTGTTCTATTTATAGTCAGTCATTAGAAATGTTGACATTCTTTCAGTTAGGCCTTTTATTTATTTGTTTATTTATTTATTTATTTATTTTATTATTTTGTTTAGACGATTGTATGAAACTTAAGAATATCCTTTAAGTAACGAAGGAATATTTATATTATTATTAATAATAATAATACTAACGTTGGCAGCCAATCCACGATCGGCATTTGACTAGAACACCTCATCCGAAGTTTATCAGAATCCCGACCTAAGTAAGAGGAGATGTGGTGCCAAACAAACAACCAATCAGCATCCAGCGTAGGATATGTGTTCATTAAAATGTAAAACTTGCAAACAAAGTCAAACCAAAACTGGGACAAAGACAATATAAAGTCAAAACAACATATCAAAATCGCTATGTGGAAACAACGCTTACTAAATTAAAATTTTATGAAATGAAAGAACACAATCCACCACATAGGGTGTACATTGCTACATGAGCAAGTTAATCTGGTTCCCAAGCAAACTAATCGCACATATAACAACGCACTATCGTCACGTTCAGGGAATTAGTCAAGTTGGGAAGTCCCGGACGTTCTGGCAAATATTACTAAACTCTGCATGAATAAAAGAAACTACAAATAGTGTTAAAATGTTATATTAAAATCAAATTTGCAACTTGACAAGACATTAACAATAGTACAAAATAAAAATTAATAAGATATATATAATATTACAAAAAATACATATATAGCACTCACTAACGATAGTGCTATCGGTAGGTACCTGTAAGCATAGCATGCCTCAAGTGACCCCTATCAATAACTACCCTACAAATAACCTACATTTATCGTACAAATAAACTAAGGAAATAGCAAAAGCAAGCAATTGATACTATCGACAATGAATACATATAATATAAAGACAAATAATTGCAAAATATGAAGAAGTAACAGCAGATTTAAACAAAGAGTAGGCTACTCTTTTAACAAGAACAATTAATTTTAAAAAATCATCAATATTAATATTAATAATAGAAAAAAAAAATAGATAACCAATAAATACAGACAAAAAGTAAGCAGAGGTTATACAAGAAACTTCAAGTTTAAAATGTTTGATTAAAATTATTGATGTCAAATTTTAGAATACAGTCACAATAATTGACCCTAAAAAGATTAAATTTATGTAACAATTTACTTGCCTCAAAACCTCTGTCCACTAAGAGTTTGTATAGTAACCTAGCTCTAGCCCAAAAGTCATCTACTTTAGT
>CM064530.1:15931277-15941277 GCA_032716605.1 Paralithodes platypus
AAATAAAGACATTAGTTCAAATCTCACCTGAAGATATATTGATGGGATTCACACTGTTTAAGGGGAGATTTCCACCTGGAGGATTTTTTCTGGACCCCTTTCTCCCTCATGTTTAGCCCCATTGCTTGTGAGATTTAAAGACGCTTGCCCCATTAGTTTTGCGATTTTAAGAACCCTCGCCCCATTTCTGTCAATTTTAAGACCATTCGTGCCATTTAGGTGTCGATTTTTTCCTGGCGAGCGGTAGCGAGCCTGTAATTTAAGGGGAGCCGGCCTTCGGCCGGGACATTTTTCTACCGAAAAATGTAAAATTTATCTTGAAAGGGGGTCAAGGGGGAGTAATTTTAAGCTTGATGGAAGTCTAGGGAATCAACTAAAAACCTCCCCTTAATGGTGCCTTACACAGTATTATTGCCGTAATTTAGAGGTATAATAATTATATGGTTCCATGTCATCTCAACCAGTAGACCATTTCAACCAGTTGCTCTCAACCAGTGCCAAATTAACCCAGACCAACCAAACCAGTGCCAAATTATAGTACTAACCTAACCTAACCGTATTGGTTGATTTGGTTCTGGTTGAGAGCTACTGGTTGAAATGGTCTACTGGTTGAGTTGACCGGCCACCCTAATATATACGGTAGTCCAGAAGCTATAGTGCTAAAGAAAGGGTTAGAGAAATGTAGGGTGTACTGTGGTGTTAATTGTACGTTGTTGTTGTTGTTCTTGTTGTTATTGTTGTTGTTGTTGTTCTTGTTCTTGTTGTTGTTGATGATGCTTTGAAGTGTTCCCTTGACGATTTTGTTTTTATTTTATTTATTACAGGCTCGTTTTCGCTCGCCAGAAAGAGATCAACACCTAAACAGCACGAAAGGTCTTAACATTGACAAAGACATAGGGCGAACGTCTTAAAATATCAAAAGTAACGTGGCTAAGCATGAGGGAGAATTTTTTTTTTTTTTTTTTTATATCTTGCTCTTCTCTCTTTCTCTTCTCTCTTTCTCTGGCTTGTATCCATTCGGCCCCATTCAGCCAACTGTTTTAAAAAGTTTATCCCCATCCAGGTGTCGATTTCTTCCTGGCGAGCGATAGCTAGCCAACATTGTATGGAGGAATCCGGCTTCGCCGGAGAATTTTTTCTATGGAAAAATGTACAAATTTAGCTTGCTTTCAAAACAAAATACATATACTGTATGCTGGCTCGCTATGGCTCGCCAGGAAAATATTGACACCTGGATGGGGGTAAACATCTTAAAACAGTAGGCGGAATGGGGCCGAATGGATACAAACCAAAGAGAGAGGGAGAGAAAGCGAGGTGGGCTCCCTCAATAATGTGAGTGTACAACCGCCAGTACAAGTAGCTCCTATTCTACTATATTACAGACTTTTGTGCCATTTAGGTGTCGGTTTTATCCTGGCGAGCAATAGCGAGCCTGTAATTTTGGAGGGAGCGGCCGAAACATTATTCTATCGAAAAATGTACAAATTCATGTTGAAGTGGGATCTCGGGGGTATTTTTTAAAGCTTGATGGAGGTCTTGGGAGGAAAAAAATATTAGGTAAATAAATAGATAGATAAATAAATTAACAAATACATAACAATAAATTAAAATCTCCCCTTATGGAGGTTCTTTTGTCTGGACCTCCTTCTCCTTTATATGCAGCCCTCTTGATTCTGAGATTTTAGGACTTTTACTCCATTAGTTGGGCTATTTGTTTAGCCTTTCACCCCATTTTGTTGTCTATTTTACGACCATTTATGCCATTCAGGCGTTGATTTTACGACCATTTATGCCATTCAGGCGTTGATTTTTTTTCCTGGCGGGCGATAATGAGCCTAAACTCTCTTGACCTTGCCCGAGACCTGCTTTGTTCTCTTTCTTGGTTGTATCCATTCGGCCCCATTCAGCCTACTGTTTTACGACATTTATCCCCATATAGGTGTCGATTTTGTCCTGCCGAGCGATAGCGAGCCAACATTTTATGTAGAAATCCGGCTTCACCGGAGACATTTTTCTATCGAAAAATTTAGAAATTGAGCCAGATGTCTAACTCATTATCTAAAATATGTTGGCTCGCTATCGCTCACCAGGTATAAATTGACACCTGGATGGGGATAAGGCCTTAAAGGTGGGGGTGCATGGGTTGAGGTAAACATGGCAAAATAATCGCCAACCTGCATATAATTATCTTGTAAAATGCAATGTCACAGAAAATAATTATTAACAATAGTATAAAGGATTTTGCGGATCGTCTATACCAGGCCTGTGACGTCATAGTGACGTCACACCAGTATCCTCATCCTGGACTGGATGGTGGACTTGCACTCCTGTGACGTCAGAGGCCCGGTGTAGACGATCCACAAAATCCTTTACTACCATTGTTAATAATTATTTCAGTGCCATTGCATTTTGCAAGATAATTATGTACAGCTTGGCTATTATCCTTCCATGTTTATCTCAACCCATGCACCCCCACCTTTAAAACGGTAGGCTGAATGGGGCCGCATGGATTACAACCCAGAGAGAGAACAAAAAGCAGGTCACCCCCCTTAAGCTTCCCAAATCATTGCCATTGGAGCGTCGTGTTGGTGTTGAGCTCTCTCTCTTCCATTCTGGTTAGCCACCCCCCCCCCCTCCCCCCCCCCTCCCCCCTGATTGGCTGTATAAAGACCTTGTATTTTGTGAGGTGGCGATGGAGGCTTGGAGGCCATCGTTGTTTGGAGAGCTATTGCTCGCCAGGACAAAAAAATTACACCTAAATGACACGATATTTGGTAAAGAAATGGGGCGAAATTTCTTAAAATCGCCAAAGCATAGGCCGAACATCATAAAATCTGAAAACTAATGGGGCTAAACATGAAGGGAAAATTGAACCATCTCCCCTTAACTATACCATGACTAGGTACAATCGCGCTAATAAGTGATGTCTCGGCACCAAGTATGTTTTGATCAATCATTGGTATCAGCAATGTCTAAGCTTCATTTCTTCATATCGAGTGAAATATACAAACATGTTCCTACACTTACCCACCCTATTCAACATCTGACAGACATTAATACAACGCAGAACAAGCCAAACGTAATGACAGCTTGGACATGACTTATTAGCGCGACCACCGTACACCAGTAGCTATTATGGTAATGGTCCTCAGTGTCGGTGTATGTAGTTACTGCTGACTTCCGGGGAGTGTGTCTGATGGCCCGGGTGTATCTAGGTCAGTATGGCTGGCATGCAACACCGCTTCACAGGATTACACACATTTAGGGTGGAAAACCAGGACATATCGTTGCAATACTGGAGTGAATATGTGAAAGAATGTGGGATAATTGACATAACATTGCATGGTGTTGGCCTTTTGATCACTTCCAAAGACGTCATAAGAAGTGTTAACCATTATTTTTACTTTCCATCTACAATAATACGAATAAAGCAAAGGCCATTAGTTTTCAGTTAATAAGACGTTAGGCCCATTAGTTTGTCGGTTTTAACACATTTTGCCCCATTTCATTGTAAAATTTAAGACCTTTCGTACAATTTAGGTGTTGATTTTTTTCCTGGCTAGCGATTATCGCTCGCCTGTAATTTTAAGAGAAATCGGCCTTCGGCCGGCATTTTTTATATCGAAAAATTTACAAATTTTGTCTTGAAGAGGGGTCTAGGGGATGTTTGACTAAGCTTGATGGAGGTCTAGCGAGGACATTATTTCAAGTTTCTATTATTGTTTATGCAAAGATAAAATCGTAGTTTATATAGTTATTTTTTCCCAGCTGAGGGTAAATTGTCATGTTTCTATGTGTGTTACTCAGCTATAAGGTAAATTTGATAGCGAAATATGATGTTAAGAATGAAAACTTGGCATTAATACGACACACAGCCATAGTAGTGTCATATATTTCCACTAAGTATCGATAAATCAGCTACTAAGGGATTCAATTTACCCTCAGCTGGACAAAAATAGAGTATAGTTCAAAATATGTCTTTACAAGTGATACAATTACCAAAACCAGGCTATTTCAGTTTAATGGTATGCCTTCTCCTATGCATTCACTTCCAAAGACGTAATAACAAGTGCAAACCAACATTTCCACTTTGCATATACAATAATACAAATAAGGCAAAGGCCATTAGTTTTCAGATAATAAGACGTTCGGCCCATTAGTTTGGCGATTTTTATACATGTTGCCCCATTTCGTTGTCAATTTTATGACCTTTCGTGCAATTTAGGTGTCGATATTTTCCTGGCGAGCGATAGCGAGCCTGTAATTTTAAGAGAATTCGGCCTTTGGCCGCGACATTTTTCTATCGAAAAATGTACAAATTTATCTTGAAGGGGGGTCTAGGGGGTGTTTTACTAAGCGTGATGGAGTTCTAGTGAGGATATTATTTTAAGTGGATAAGAAACATCATCTGAGGAAGAGCACTTTATTGACAACGTTTCGCAGATAGCTTCATCAGGTCACTAACAAATGCCCCCTCCCTGTCCTGCCTCCTTCCTCCCTCCCAACCCCCACCTCCCTCTCCTCCCCCGCCACCTGTCTGGACGGATATTTAAGGCCTCCTATGTACCAGCATTTGTTAGTGACCTGATGAAGCTATCTGCGAAACGTTGTCAATAAAGTGCTCTTCCTCAGATGGTGTTTTTTTTATCCATTCTGTCTATTTTTCAAGTACCACTCCACATATTATTTTCAAGTACCACTCAACATATTATTTTCAAGTACCACTCAACATATTATTTTCAAGTACCACTCAACATATTATTTTCAAGTACCACTCAACATATTATTGTTAAGTACCACTCAACATATTATTTTAAGTCTTATTACTGTTTAAGCAAAGATATAATCGTGATTTATAGTTCAAAATATGTCTTTACAAGTGATAAAATGGCCAAAGACGTAATCAGCAGTGTAAACCATAATTCCGTTTGCATGTCCAATAATACGGACACAATAAAAGGGTCCTTGGTGTTCGTTTGACACACTGTACAACAACACATGGTTCACATAAATGGTCTTCTCATCAGTATCCTTGGCCATTTCTCTCCTTTTCTCTCTTTCCCTGGCTTGTATCCATTCGGCATCATTCAGCCAACTGTTTTAAGAAGTTTATCCTCGTCCAAGTGTCGATTTCTTCCTGGCGAGCGATAGCGAGCCAGAATTGTATGGAGAAATCCGGCTTTGCCGGAGAATTTTTTCTATCGAAAATTGTAAAAATTTAACTTGAAGGGGGGTCTAGGGGGTGTTTTACTAATGTTGATGGAGTTATATCTATCTATCTATCTATCTATCTATCTATCTATCTACCTATCTATCTATCTATATACTCAGGCCCAATCCCTACTTTTCCTTTATTTTTTTTTTATTGTTTTATTGTTTTATTTTTTTAGTGAGGAAATTATTTTAAGTTTCTATTACGGCTTATGTAAAGATATAATTCAGTTTGCATGTCCAATAATAGGGACACAATAAAAGGGTCCTTGGTGTTCGTTTGACACACTGTACAACAACACATGGTTCACATAAATGGTCTTCTCATCAGTATCCTTGGCCTCTGTCACTACCCTAACGTTATGTGTTTTTTTGTTTTTTTGTATTCATGTTGGTGTTTATAATTATTTGTGTGTTCGCTTAAGGGATAATGCACACGTGTTTATATATTTTATTATTTTAAATTAAAATGTAAAACTTGCAAACATAAGTCAAACCAAAACTGGGACAAAGACAATATAAAGTCAAAACAACATATCAAAATCGCTATGTGGAATTGTAATATAATAGTTGTGTGCTCATATACTGTATATATATATATATATATATATATATATATATATATATATATATATATGCGCAGAGTATGTGTGAGTATTTGTTATGTGTTAGTATGTGTGAGTGTATGAGTGTAAATACTGATATGTGAGTATAAGTGTGTGTGTGTGTGTGTGTGTGTGTGTGTGTCCTCAACACAAGACACACACATACACACACACTGAATGACCTTAGGTGTTGCCAAGGAGGGGGTGAACCATCCCAGACATATCCTCCACCCTTCTCTCTCTCTTTCAAACTCTCTCTTTCAAACTCTCTCTCTCTCTCTCTCTCTCTCTCTCTCTCTCTCTCTCTCTCTCTCTCTCTCTCTCTCTCTCTCTCTCTCTCTCTCTCTCATCTCTCTCATCTCTCTCTCTCTCTCCTCTCTCTCTCTCTCTCTCTCTCTCTCTCTCTCTCTCTCTCTCTCTCTCTCTCTCTCTCTCTCTCTCTCTCTCTCTCTCTCTCTCTCTCTCAACGGGGTAAACTAGTGTGTTCTAAAAAAAAACTGAATCCCCTTAAGGTAGTATTATTTATTGCCATGTCAATTAGGAATAAATTATCCGAACTTCAGGCACTGTTGTCCACATAATGCTTGATGTAGTGGCTATCACTTATAATGGATGAATTGTGTTACCAGAGATTATGTTGGGGAATTTGAAATACCTGGATATAGAATATTCCACAAAGACTGAACCATGCAGGAAGGGGCGGAATTATTTTGTACATCAGAGATTTTCTAAATCCAATTGACTGCAAGATCAGGTCAGAACATGATCTGCTTGGAGTAGAACTCAACCTAGGTAACTCTATCTATAGGATTGTTCAGTTGTACAGACCCCCACATCAAAATGTGGAAAAGGATGAACTTCTGTACACAAGACTGAGTGCTGTTATTGATGGTAAGACCAGTTTGATCTTGGGTGACTTAAATTGCCAAGTAAACTGGGAAGTCAGAACTGCTGATGCTGAAGGTAGGCGTCTTGTGGACTTTACTAATGATAACTTTTTGACCCAGAGGGTGAACGAGCCAACTAGATCTTGTGTTCACCACTGAAGATATACTAGATCTTGTGTTCACCACTGAAGAAGAAAGTGTGACCAGCTTATCTGTTGGGGAATCACTTGGAGGTAGTGACCACAATCTAGTTAGGTTCTCTCTTCGCACCTTTAGCTGCAGAATCACCTGTGATCAGAGTGCAAAACTAGATTTCCGTTGTGCAAATTTTGAAGGCCTTCGGGGAAGCATATCCCAGATCAGACTTGAGGGTGAGGATGTTAATGCAATTTGGTGCTCATCCAAAGAGCAGTTTATGGATCAACAAGCTGCATTCGTTCCTACTAAACTTAACAAATCAGGCTCAACCCAGCCAAAATAGTTTACAAGTGACATAGCTTCAGCAATTAGAAAGAGAAAGGTTGCATACAGAAAGGCCAAAAGAAGTCAAGACCAAGGATATTTTTATTCCTTCAAAAATATGTGTAGAAGAGTGAAATCTTATAAAGCAAGCAAAGCGGAATAAAAGAGCTCAGGGTTGTGGCCCTCTGCAAAGAGAGTCCTTAAGAGTTCTTCAGCTACGTGAACAGCAGGAAGCCATTCAAAAGTAGCATTGGACCTCTAAAGGATCCAACAGGGCAACTACAAACCTCTGACACTGATATAGCTAAATCCCTAAACGACTATATTGTCTCAGTATTCACAAGAGAATATACAAGTGACATGCCAAACACAGGATTAGTACATGAGGGTGAAGTTCTTAGCAGAATTAGACCCCAGAGAAGGTAGCAAACAAATAGATAAGTTTATTAGGTTCAAGTCATCCGGCTCAAATAACTTTCTTCCCCGAGCTGTACGAGAAGTGCGAGATGAAATTGCATCTTTCTTGGCAGATATTTTCATTAAATCCCTAGAAAATGGAGAGGTCCCTCAAGACTGGAAACTGGCCATGTGACCCCAATCTTTAAGAAAAGGGATCAAGAGTGTCCCAAGAATTATCGGCCAATTAGCTTGACTTCTATCATAGTAAAACTCTTAGGTGGTAGAGTTAAACTAGTAGACAAGATAGTGGACTACCTAGAAATCCACAATTCAACTACAGACTCCCAACATGGATTCATGACACCAATCATGTCTTACCAATTTGCTGGAATTTTTCCATGAAATGCTGAGTGAGTATGACAAAAGTAGAGCCATAGACATTCTTTACTTATATTTTCAAAAAGCTTTTGACAAGTGCTTCATTGCAGGCTAATGTCAAAAGTGAGTGCGCTATATATCAATACAGAGGTCACAAATTGGATAGAAAGTTGGCTAACAGGTAGACAACAATGAGTGGTAATCAATGGTGTTTCTTCTGATTGGACTGCAGTCACTTCTGGAGTTCCACAAGTTTGCAGATGATAAAAAGCTTAAAATGAATGTGAAAGACCCCTAAGGGGTTGAACAACTCAGGATGGACCTAATCAGACTGGGTGAATGGTGGAAGACATGGCAGATGCCTCTAAACTTGGAAAAGTGCAAGGTGATGTATATCGGCCGAGCAAAACCTAAGTCAGGCTATTCGGTATTGGGAATGCCTCTGGAAGTGACTGCCTTGGAAAAGGATTTGGGTGATCTGATTAGCAGTTTTCCAAGCAGTATATTGCGGTAGATAAGAAAGCTCAGAAATTAATGGGTTACCGGTATATCAAGAGGCAATTTAACACCTAACGAGCGGCCTAGGCGGTAAATAATATGTAGCCACCAGCGGGGTGTTTTTACCCAAAATAGGGTTGTTTACGTGATCATTTTCATGCCTAAATAAGACCCAGAGCGTAAAACAAGTATCTATCCCTGAAAGGGCATAAACAGAGCTTTCCAATGACACCCCAACGATCCTTGTATGACCGCTCGTTTTCTTGCAACAATCGCGCAACACGAGTGCAAAAACCATGTAATTCGGTACTTTCCCCACACAATTCACTGTGTAGCGAGGGTGGAGGAGGGTGGGATTCATGTCAGTTGGTCCACTGCGGTGGTCTGGAGCAGTCATACGCTCAATACTCTCCTGCCACCACTTGTCTCTCTCTCTCAGCAACATTACGTGCTGAAAATGGCACACGACTTATGTTGTGAGCTGCCACATAGTCCAAATTTCTTTCACTCGACTTATGTTGCGCACCGCCAGTTGAGGGTTAAGTATAGAAATAAGGAAATAGTCCTCACACTTTACAACGCTCTGATACGGCCTCTCCTGGAGTATGCTGTTCAATTCTGGTCTCCAGCACTCATGAAAGATGTAGAGCGACTAGAAAGAGTACAAGTGAGGGCTACAAGGCTTATTCCATCACTTAGAAGACTGAGCTATGAGGACCGGTTGAGAGCTCTTAATTTCTTTCCGTTGGAGACGCAGATTGCGAGGTCATCATGTTGAAGTTTCTAAAATACTTGGTGGGTTTGACAATGTGGATTATTGCAAAATGTTTAGCCTAATTATGAATACAATGCGCAGCCATGGCTGGAAATTAGAATTGAGAAGGTTCAGCACTAGTATTTGTGGACACTTTTTCACATATAAGATTTGTTCTACCTGGAACAAACTTCCCTCCGAAGTTGTAAACAGTTCTTCAGTAGAGCAGTTCAAGAAGAGAGTAGATAGTATTTTGCATACTCTGTAATGAGTGTAGTATAGTGCATTAAACAGTCTCTCTCCTTCGACTTCGAGTATCTCCTCGGAATGGACCGCAAGGTCTTTGAGATACTAACTATTCCAAGCAACTCCTTGTGATCATCAATCTGACGCCCCGCTTCCAGTGGAAGCGCCCCAAAAGGGATGGCCATGGCAGAAATTGCCTCCAGGCTCCCAGACATGCTCCCACTGCCCCACTCCATAGTGCCATTTCCACAAAGTGGATTATGAGCCTTAGCACTGAAGGAGCAGTCCCTCACCCGGGTGGAATTTCCACCACTGTTTTTCTATTTCATGTACCCCAGATGGGCCCTGGATGGAAGCATACCAAGCACAGGAAATTTCTGAAGATGGGAACCAGTGGTCCACTGCTATAGAACCTGATTGCACCACCAAAGTGGCGGGCGGTGGGGTCGCCGCATCCCTACACCAAAATGAGATCCGTCTCTGAGAGGGCAGCAGGGGATGGGATCATCAACCCACGGGCTTGCACCCCGGGCCAATGCCCCCACCGCCCGCAGCCCCCC
>CM064530.1:15946277-15976277 GCA_032716605.1 Paralithodes platypus
TTATTGTATTTATTATTGTATTTATTTATTGTATTATTGTATTATTGTATTTATTATTGTATTTATGCCAATTGATCACTCTCAAAAATTATGAGTGTGAATAGGATGATTAAAATCTTCATAATAATCATACATATTTTAAGGGGAGATGGTTCACTTTTTGGGCGATTTTTGCATGTATTCATTATTTGTCTAGTTTCCTCCCTAGACCTCCATCAAATTAAAAAAAAAAAAAAAATCCATTAGATCCCCCTTCTAGATTAATTTGTACATTTTTCGGTAGAAAAATGTACCGGCCGAAGGCCGGTTCTTCCAACATTTCAGGCTCACTATCGTTCGCCAGGGAAAAAATCGACACCTAAATAGCACGAAAGGTCTAAATATTGACGAATAAATGGGGCGAAAGGTCTTAAAATCGACTAACTAATGGGGCAAACATCTCAACATCTGAAAACTATAGGGGCTAAACATGAGGGAGAAAGTGGTCCAGAAAAACGACCCATGTCCCCTTAAAGAAGAAGCTGGTGGTGTCCAGGTGTAAGAAACTTGAGAGATATCCAGACAAGAGTTGTTGTGCCAGTAGCTTGTGAAATCCAAGGTTCCATGTCATCTCAACCAGTAGACCATTTTAACCAGTAGCTCTCAACCAGTGCCAAATTAACCCAGACCAACCAAACCAGTGCCAAAATATAGTACTAACCTAACCTAACCGTATTGGTTGATTTGGTACTGGTTGAGAGCTACTGGTTGAAATGGTCTACTGGTTGAGTTGACCGGTCACCGAAATCCAACGGGGTATGATTCAACTGCAAATGATCAATGTTCTGGATGGCAAATTGGATATATATACAGAGCGATCCTTAACCCCTTCTGTACCGGCGACGTATTTTTAAATTTTATGCAAGCTATACTGAGAAGGTTGTGTGCAGTTTAAGAAGGGTCTGTGGTCGCACAAAGGGTTAAGGGGGGTGACCTGCTTGTTGTTATTTCTGTCCCTTTCTCTCTTTCTCTGGCTTGTATCCATTCGGCCCCATTCAGTCAACTATTTTAAGACGTTTATCCCCATCTAGGTGTCGATTTCTTCCTGGCGAGCGATAGCGAGCCAGCATTATATGAAGAAATCCGGCTTCGCCGGAGACATTTTTCTATCGAAAAATTTACAAATTTAGCCTGCTGTCAAACAAAAATAAAAAATATGCTGGCTCGCTACCGCTCACCAGTAAAAAATTGACACCTGGATGGGGATAATTAACGTCTTAAAACAGTAGGCTGAATGGGGCCAAATGGATACAAGCCAGAGAAAGATAGAAAAGGACAGAACAAAAACAGGTCACCCCCCTTAGGTGAGATAGTTCGAAGCCTGTTAATTGCTGGAGGCCCCTTTTAGAGTGAACAAAATAGTCAAGTAGTAGCCAGAATATAGTTAAAAGGACGTCACCGGTACTGAAGGGGTTAAATAATTGGCCATAGGAGGGATTCTCATGTATTTCATTATGGTGATAGAAGTAGTGATGGTGATAGTAGTAGTGATGGTGATAGTAGTAGTGATGATGATAGTAGTAGTGATGGTGATAGAAGTAGTGATGGTGATAGTAGTAGTGATGGTGATAGTAGTAGTGATGATGATAGTAGTAGTGATGGTGATAGTAGTAGTGATGATGATAGTAGTAGTGATGATGATAGAAGTAGTGATGGTGATAGTAGTAGTGATGGTGATAGTAGTAGTGATGGTGATCGTAGTAGTGATTATGGTAATATCTCTTTATAATATAATACATGGGAAATCCCTATGGGCAATTATTTAAGGGGAGGTTTTTAGTTTGGTCCCTAGATATCCTTCAAGCTTAAGATTACACCCCCTTGAGCCCCTTTCAAGATAAAATTTGTACATTTTTCGGTAGAAAAATGTCCCGGCTGAAAGCCGGTTCCTCTTCAATTACAGGCTCGCTATCGCTCGCCAGGATAAAATCGACACCTAAATGGCACGAAAGGTCTTAAAATTGACAGAAATGGGTTGAAAGTTCTTAAAATCGTCAAAATAATGGAGCAAACGTCTTCCAATTAGAAAAACAATGAGGCTAAACATGAGGGAGAAAGGATTCCAGAAAAAAATCCCTCAAGTGGAAATCTCCCCTTAAGGATCGCTCTGTACCGGTATACAACAGCACAACACAACTTACACACACCAATACATGTGAGTGAGTGATTACAACTGACTTTGCTAACTTTGGAGAGTAGATGTTATATAGTTTAGTTATTCCTTAATTAACATTCAGTACAAACCCCAACACTTAGGGGAACATTGTGGTTGAAAGCCATACACAAAAGTAAAAATACAAACACAATAAAAATAATAATAATAATAATAATAATAATAATAAAAACACAAATTTAAAGTAATAATCATGGTTTAACCCGTTCAGTACCAAGGACGTCCTTTTCATCATATTATGGCAACTAGTAGACGATTGTATTCAGCTTAGGAAGGACTTCTAGCCATAATAAGGCTTGACACTATCTCAACCAACCCTTTTACCTACCACAGATCCTTCCTAAGCTGCATAATATCGTCTAAATATAGCTAGAATAAAATATAACACACGTCGCTGGTACTCAAAGGGTTAATGCTAAGGGCATTGGAGACAAAAGATATATTATGAAAACTGCAGAGAACACATCAGATCAGTGCAGAAGTATACAAAGGATTGTAATATATATATATATATATATATATATATATATATATATATATATATATATAGAGAGAGAGAGAGAGTGAGTATAAAGCATAAAGCGAACTAGAACGCATTAGATAGTCTTGAAATAACAAAAAGATAATCCCCAACTTCCTATCTTCTTAACTCTTTTACGCTTTTATGACGCAGAGGTTGCAAGATTAGCAATAAGAAATAGAGTTCTCTCACTCTTATAATTACCTCTCCAAAATTAGTTTTCTGCCCACAGCTAACTCAAAGACAACTGCAGAGGTTGAAGTAACTAGCTAACTCAAAGACAACTGCAGAGGTTGAAGTAACTAAACTAAAGGTTTCTAAATACCCCTGATGGTAACAAAGGCTTTAAAGTATCCCTAATAGGCTCAAAATTGCGTCATAAGCGTGAAAGGGTTAAATAGTGGAGTCTGGAGAATATAATATAAGATTAGCTAGAGCATAATATGTACCCCGTGGTGCCTTCACCAGAATTGGCAAGTTTTCTTGTCAGTGCCTCCTTTCTGTGAAGTGCTGGCTCCCCCCCCCCCCCTCCTCTCTCTCTCTCACACTCTCTCTCTCTCTCTCTCTCTCTCTCTCTCTCTCTCTCTCTCTCTCTCTCTCTCTCTCTCTCTCTCTCTCTCTCTCTCTCTCTCTCTCCCTCTCTCTCTCTCACTCTCTCTCTCTCTCTCTCTCGAATATGGTTGGTCTCCTTATCTGAGCAAGGACATTGAGAAACTTGAGTCGTGCAGCGTAGAGCGACAAAGTTGATTCCGTCACTAAGAAATAAATCTTATCATGAAAGACTATCAAAATTAAATTTGTTTTCACTTAAGAAAAGAAGATTGCGAGGTCAATTAATTGAGTGTTTCAAGATACTAAAGGGATTTGACAAAATTGATGTAGATTCACTTTTCAAAATAGATAATAGTTCATTAACTCGGGGAAATGGAATGAAATTAAAAACCAGGAGGGCGAATCTCGACGTCACAAAACACTTCTTCACCTACAGTGTGGTCCTCGAGTGGAACATGTTGCCAGAGAAAGTGGTACAATGTAAGACAATTGACACATTCAAAAGCAGTCTGGACATTCATTTTGAGGAGGTGGGAATAATATAGGTTAACAAAAAAAAAAAAAAATAGGTTAAGCATCAGTAGTATATAATATTTCTCAACTTTGTTCTTTACTATAAATTTCCCAGTAGAAGCTTTTCTCATTCTGCTGGGGGATTTTTTTCCCCCAACTGAATTTCGGAGGGAGATGTGGGTGGGGAGAGAGCTTTCTGCTTTGCTATCCTTGCCTTCCACTTAGTAGCAAATTATATTTTAGCATTAAGTCCGGACTACCTAGTAGGGACCACAAGATCTGTGCAGTCTGTGTATATATGTATCTATGTAAAGCCGGTATCACACGAGCGCTTTTTCCCTCAACATTTATCCTCAACACTGGTCTGGCAGCTTATGAGGTCAACATAATAATAGTTCGGTCACCTATAGTAATCTACCATCAGTCTAGTTTCTGATACCAGTGCAAAATATTCCAGAAATGTTGCCAGAAAAATGTTGATCATCGAATGTTGACTATAAAAGCTCTCGTGTGATACCGGCTCTCTCTTTGTATGTGTGTGTGCTTTATTCTTGCCGTTTTCTTTGCTTCATATAAACATTAAATATGTCCCTTTATTTATAAATTATTATTTTACTTAAGCGTTGTTTCCACATAACGATTATGATTAGTTATTTTGTCTTTTTACTGTGTTCGTATACGTTTTGGTTTGTTTATTTTGCAAGTTTTACATTATAATTTCCCTTTAATTTCCTTGCTGGCGTTCCTTTCCTCCCATTCCCTCCCACCACACGCCATTATTTACGTTTACGATAATCGAAACGGGGGGTAGGGCGCCATTTTGTATACCTTATTCATACCCTTTTTTGCCAATGATTTTTTGCAGTGTAGATTAAGGGGAGATTTTTAGTTTGTTCCCTATATTTCCATCAAACTTACGATTACACCTCCTAGACCCCCTTTCAAGATGAATTTGTACATTTTTCGGTAGAAAAATTTCCCGGCCGAAGGCCGGTTCCTCTTACATTACAGGCCCGCTATCGCTCGTCAGGAAAGAATCGACACCTAATTGGCACGAAAGGTCTTAAAATTTACAGAAATGGGGCGAAAGTTCTTAAGATCGTCAAACTAATCTTAAAATCTCAAAAGCAATGGGGATAAACATGAGGGAGAAAGGGATCCAGAAAGCAATCCCTCAACTGGAAATCTCCCCTTAACAAATTTGGGGTAGGGGCGCTATTTTGTATACCTTAGTCATACCCTTTTTTGCCAATGATTTTTTTGCAGTGTAGATTAACAAATTGTTCTCTCCCCCAGGTTAGATGTGAAAAGGGAGTGCTGGATTGACGCGGTTGATGATGCCAGTAAACGAAATTGATGACGGGGGTGGAGGAGAGGGTTAATTGATGAACAGGTATAGTTGATGGAAAAGGTATACTAATTGATGAAGTTTTGTAGTTGTGGAAAGGGTATATGTAGCCTACTATTTGATGAAAAGGTATTATTATTGATGAAGTTTTGTAGTTGTGGAAAGGGTATACTATTTGATGAAAAGTAGTTGTGGAAAGGGTATACTATTTGATGAAAAGGTATATTTATGGAAAGGTATACTAATTGATGAAGTTTTATATGTGTGGAAAGGGTATACTATTTGATGAAAAGGTATATTTATGGAAAGGTGTACTAATTGATGAAGTTTTGTAGTTGTGGAAAGGGTATACTATATGATGAAAAGGTATATTTATGGAAAGGTATACTAATTGATGAAGTTTTATATATGTGGAAAGGGTATACTATTTGATGAAAAGGTATAGTTGTGGAAAGGTATACTAATTGATTAAAAAGTTATATTAGTGGAAAAGTTTGATAATCGTTAAAAATGTGTATTTGTGGAAAAAATATACGGTAATAATTGATTAAAAGGTATACCGGTATATATGGAAAGGTCTATATATGAAAACGTACCTATAATAAATAAAATAAAAATAAAAATAGGAAAAGTGGGGATTGGGCCTGAGCATATAGATAGATAGATAGATAGATAATAATTGTGGAAAAGGTATAATAATTGATGGTGATAATTGACGATATATAAAGAACAATATTAGTTGACGGTGGTGCAAAAGAGGGTTTATCGTTGAAAAAGGTATATATAGTATAGTTAATGATATCAATAGTGGAAAATGTATATTGCTTCTAAATAGTAATAATTAACCCTTTCACACATTTATGACGCAGAGGTTGCCAGATTAGCAATAAGAAATAGAGTTCTCTCACTCTTATAATTACCTCTCCAAAATTAGTTTTCTGCCCCCAGCTAACTCAAAGACAACTCCAGAGGTTGAAGTAACTAAACTAAAGGTTTCTAAATACCCCTGATGGTAACAAAGGCTTTACAGTATCCCCAATAGGCTCAAAGTCGCGTCATATGTCGGAGAGGGTTAATAAGTGCATAGGAGTAATTATATATTGATAAAGGTGAGGGAGGAGGGGAGTGATCAGTGCATCAATATATTATTATTATTATTATTATATATACCGGTATATATATATATATATATATATATATATATATATATATATATTTTTTTTTTTTTTTTTTTTTTTTTTTTTTTTTTTTTCATGCGAGTGAGGGAGACAAAAGTCAGAACTGCCTATAGCGAGTGCCTCCCCCATAGTTGAAAGAGTGACAGGGCTAAAATCAAGGGACGCTCGAACCGTTACTGTACCAGGGATGCATTTTTCTATCCTATTGTGCCAACTATTAGACGATTTTATTCAGCTTGGGAAGGACCTCTAGCAATGATAAGGCTTCAAACTGTCTAAGCCGACCCCTTTAAGGGGGGTGACCTACTTTTGTTCCTCTCCTTTTCACTCTTTCTCTGGCTTGTATCCATTTGGCCCCATTCAGCCTACTGTTTTAAGACGTTTATCCCCATCCAGGTGTTAATTTTTTACTGGTGAATGGTAGCGATCCAGCATACTGTTTAAATGTTTTTGACAGCAGGCTAAATTTGTACATTTTTCGATAGAAACATTTCTCCGGCGAAGCCGGATTTCTTCATATAATGCTGGCTCGCTATCGCTCGCCAGGAAAAAATCGACACCTAGATGGGGATAAACGTCTTAAAATAGTTGGCTGAATGGGGCCGAATGGATACAAGCCAGAGAAAGAGAGAAAAGGAGAGAAATACAAATAAGCAGGTGACCCCCCTTAATGGAAGGTATTTAGTTTGTTCCCTAGACCTCCATCAACCTTAAAATTACACCCCCTTGAGTCCCTTTCAAGATAAATTTGTACATTTTTCGGTAGAAAAATGTCCCGGCCGAAGGCCGGTTACTCTTAAATTGCATGCTCGCTATCGCTCGCCAGGATAAAATAGACACCTGAATTGCACGAAAGGTCTTAATATGGTGTGAAAGTTCTTAAAATCGCTAAACTAATGGGGCAAACGTTTTATAATATCAAAAGCAATGGGGCTAAACATGAGGGAGAAAGGGGTCAAGAAAAAAAAATCCCTCAAGTGGAGATCTCCCCTTAACTACCACAGATCCTTCCCAAGCTGCATAATATCGTCTAAATATATACTGTAGCTAGATATAATAATAATAATAATAATAAATATTAACACACGTCGCTGGTACTCCAAGGGTTATTTTGTAATTTCCACAAACTTACAATCAACAAATGTTTAAATCCAGTTGTTACAAATATTTTATGAATGGAGGATGCCTTTAGGCACATGGACCTTTTTGTTTTATCTGTGTTTTTCCTTCCTCCGTTCATTGTCTCTTAAAAAAAAAAAAAAAAAAAAAAAAAAAAATTGAGGAGTGAAACCAAATAGCTGAGTGAAGAGATAAATTGTATTCCAAGGCCATGATGATAATTAATAATGCGTAGAAAGGCGTAACATTATGGTAATTATAGTGAATGAGTTCAATTACGTTAAGGGGAGATGTCCACTTGAGGGATTTTTTTTTTTTTTACTCCTTTCTCCCTCATGTTTAGCCCCATTGTTTTCCTAATGTTAAGACGTTCGCCCCATTATTTTGACGATTTTAAGAACTTTCAACCCATTTCTGTCAATTTTAAGAACTTTCGTGCCATTTAGGTGTCGATTTTATCCTGGCGAGCGATAGCGAGCCTGTAATTTAAGAGGAACCGGCTTTCAGCCGGGACATTTTTCTACCGAAAAATGTACAAATTTATCTTGAAAGGGGCTCAAGGGGGTGTAATCTTAAGCTTGATGGATATCTACGGACCAAACTAAAAACCTCCCCTTAATGGTTCATTGAGAATACGTATTATTTATTTGATACTTGAAAACTGTATTGTTGATAAAGCTAATGATTAATTGGGAATTAGTTAATGTTAGGTTAACCCCTTCTGTACCGGTGATGTCTTTGTAACTTTATTCTGACTACTATTAGACGATTTTATTCAGTTTTAAAATGGCCTATCTATCTATCTATTGCCTGACGACGTGATCCACGAAGGGGTGGCCACGAACGAACCGCCCCCATGCACCTCTGTCCCCAGTCAGTCGACGCTCCTCCCCCCAACCAGCACCGCCTTCGTTCATGTACTTCCTCACTCCATCCTTCCACCTCTCATTCGGTCTACCTCTCCCTCTCTGTCCCTCCACCTCGCTCTCGTACACCCTCTTAGTCATTCTCTCGCTTTCCATACGTTCCATATGGCCGAACCATCTCAAGTTGTTCCTTTTCACACTTTCCAGCACATCTACCTCCACACCACACCTCCTTCTTACTTCCTCATTAGTCTGTCTATCCCTCCATGTAACTCCGCACGCACTCCTTAAGTAATTCATTTCCACTGCTCTCACTCTTGGTCTGAGTCTCTCAACCAACGTCCATGCTTCGCTTCCGTAAGTCAGTGTCGGGATTACCACACTGTCATGCAAGGACTTCTTCAGCATTTAAAAGGCTTCGAACTACGCCACTTAACCCTTTCTAGTACCACAGATCCTTCTTAAACTGCACAAAATCGTCTACATATAGCTAGACCAATATGAAAAAGACGTCGTTGGTACAGAAAGGGTTAATAAATATCCCTGAAAAGCTAATACTGTCAATGGTAATGTAAAACAGGAATCAGCTGTTGAATGGAAAATGTGACACCGGTACATGAAGTAGACTTACTGTATATGATCCGGTGATTGATGTCGTGGAAAATGTGACACCGGTACATGAAGTAGACCTACTGTATATGATCCGGTGATTGATGTCGTGGAAAATGTGACACCGGTACATGAAATAGACCTACTGTATATGATCCGGTGATTGATGTCGTGGAAAATGTGACACCGGTACATGAAATAGACCTACTGTATATGATCCGGTGATTGATGTCGTGGAAAATGTGACACCGGTACATGAAATAGACCTACTGTATATGATCCGGTGATTGATGTCGTGGAAAATGTGACACCGGTACATGAAATAGACCTACTGTATATGATCCGGTGATTGATGTCGTGGAAAATGTGACACCGGTACATGAAATAGACCTACTGTATATGATCCGGTGATTGATGTCGTGGAAAATGTGACACCGGTACATGAAATAGACCTATATGATCCGGTGATTGATGTCGTGGAAAATGTGACACCGGTACATGAAGTAGACCTACTGTATATGATCCGGTGATTGATGTCGTGGAAAATGTGACACCGGTACATGAAATAGACCTATATGATCCGGTGATTGATGTCGTGGAAAATGTGACACCGGTACATGAAGTAGACCTATATGATCCGGTGATTGATGTCGTGGAAATTGCCGACTTGCGAGTTTGATTCTATAAGGAAGTTTGAGCTGTGTACATCGATAGTTAAGGGGAGGTATTTAGTTTGTTCCCTAGACCTCCAGCAAGCTTAAAATTACACCCCCTCGAGTCCCTTTCAAGATTAATTTGTACATTTTTCGGTAGAAAAATGTCCCGGCCAAAGGCCGTTTCCTCTTAAGTTACAGGCTCGCTATCGCTCGCCAGGATAAAATAGACACCTGAATGGCACGAAAGGTCTTAAAATGGGGTGAAAGTTCTTAACATCGCCAAACTAACGGGGCAAACATCTTAAAATCTCAAAAGCAATGGGGCTAGACATGAGAGAGAAAGGGGTCAAGAAAAAAGCCCCTCAAGTGGATATCTCCCCTTAACATAATTACCAGCTAAAATACGGTCGTAGTACATATATAAATACATAAAACCCAATTCAACATACCATTTATCCATCAGAAACGTACATTATTATTGCATTTCTGTTTAATATCGATGTTGACGGCTCCGACTTCCTTATAGCCTGAAACTCGCAAGTGGTCAATTGGCAAAGATTGATGATATTTCTGTTGCGGGTTTTATATGAATGGTGTACGGTTTTATATGAATGGTGTACGGTTTTATATGAATGGTGTACGGTTTTATATGAATGGTGTACGGTTTTATATGAATGGTGTACGGTTTGATATGAATGGTGTACGGTACCGTAGTGTGTGGCAGTGATTAATGGTTACACAATGATTGATATTGTTTACATGGCTGTTTTGTGAATTGATGATTCTGAAAATTGCAATGGCCGGTGAATTATTAAAAGTGTATGCATAGTAATTTCGTTATTACAATTGAAGATTTTTTTTTTAAATTCGTATAATTGATAATTTGTTCTAGAAAATTGAGTTGAGGATCAAAAAGTTATATAAAATAAAAATAATAATACAAATATAAATGATGGTGATGCAATTGAAGATTCGAATTTAATTGATTTGAAAGTCGGATTGAAATTTTGGTTGATACTAGTACCTAAGAAAAAAAATTGTGATTTTGTTTGTCTATGTGAATGAGGGAGACAAAAGGTATAACTGCCTGCAGCGAGTGCCTCCCCCAGATTTGAAAGAGTGACAGAGCCAAAATCAAGGGACGTTCGAGCTAAAATGCCTGAAGCAATTTAAGTCATAGGAAGAGGGAAAGACTGATTCTTCGTCTGTAAATACTTACAAGGATTATTAAATACTGGCTGAGTTTGTCGACATTTGTAAGAGTTGTCGTGGAGTTATAAACACGTTTCCTGGAAAAAATGAACACATGCCCAACATCTAAATTTGAGCCAGGGTATTTGTTGATATTCTAAATCTGTGCCCTTTGTATACTAACTTAGTGGATAATTGCCAGTCTACGTTTATGCAGCTGTTAACATTCTAAGCTTAAAATGTACGGCACACGTTATATTCTACCGCTAGTGCATCTGTAAGTCTTTGAAACTCGCGCATCTGTTGAATCTTCACGCGTACATACGTGGAATTCCTAAGTAGAAGCACGTATTGACAGTGACCACGTGACCACTGGTGAAACGCACGTGCATTTGAAAACCACGTGCGTTTGTTATTGTTGTGACGCGTGTTGACAGTGACCACGTGACCACTGGTGAAACGCACGTGCATTTGAAAACCACGTGCGTTTGTTATTGTTGTGACGCGTGTTGACAGCAAGGCATCAGCTGACTTCCCCCACACGCACCTTTACTCTGAGGGGAAGTTTTAAGATATTCGACCCAGGTAAGAATAACAAATATTTTGTGTTCATACCTCCGTATATATTGAATGAACGTTTTTGCTTTATTTATAGTTATCTATTATTGATTTGCTAATTTGAATAGTTGTATAATGTATTCTATATTTCATGAAATTACCTGGTTACTATAAAATATAAAGTAAGTACTGTACTTCCATAATTCTCTCTCTCTCTCTCTCTCTCTCTCTCTCTCTCTCTCTCTCTCTCTCTCTCTCTCTCTCTCTCTCTCTCTCTCTCTCTCTCTCTCTCTCTCTCTCTCTCTCTCTCTCTCTCTCTCTCTCTCTCTCTCTCTCTCTCTCACCTTTACTCACACCAGGTGTATTAAAGAGACTGGACTCGGGTAGTAATCGTATATTGTTATTTGTGTACCGGCACGTTTATTATAATTATATTGGATAGTTATTTGCTGTTTAGTTATACAGTAGGCTATAGTATCTAATAATTCCTTGTATTATTACGTCGCATCATATGGTGTTCTATACCATATATATATATATAATCCAACATGAGGATATTCATGGTTTCTAAACTTGTATCAGGCCATAGCGTGTCGGGAGATGGCTGGCTATAAAGCGAGTTCGATTCCCGGTCAGGGTTAAAACATTTTTGTATGTAGCCCACGCACGTAAGCTTGAGCTACCAAGCATTCATATTTTTCTACCTATATATTTAGCTCTCTCTCTCTCTCTCTCTCTCTCTCTCTCTCTCTCTCTCTCTCTCTCTCTCTCTCTCTCTCTCTCTCTCTCTCTCTCTCTCTCTCTCTCTCTCTCTCTCTATATATATATATATATATATATATATATATATATATATACTGTATCATATATATCTCTATCTACCTTAAATTATATATATATATATATATACTGTATCATATATATCTCTATCTACCTTAAATTAAATACCGGTACATATTTATATTTATGGGTATTTGTGTTCTATATTTTATCCATCAGAAACTTACGTTATTATTGTATATCTGTTAAATAGCGATATTTACGGCTCCAACTTTCTTACAGCCTGAAACTCACAAGTGTTTAATCTAGCTACTAACTACTGTCAACAAACCCTTCTCTGTATCCTCATACTATTTCTATCCTCAGTTTCGAGCCAAAGGTGGATGTTTTTTTTTGTTTTTTTTTTCTATATTCCAACTTACTTCCTCTCGGGCATAGGCTGAGAGCCTTAACATTCACCCCTTTACAATGAACAGTGAAGCCCGTGAGGTCTTGTTCCAGTCTAGGGAGTGAGACATGTGAAGCACGTAGAGTACAACGAGCACCTGCCATCTTGCCTTCACATGAGGCACGGTGCTCACTCATGGCCCGAAACGACCCCATCTCTGAAGCCACCTCGTTCCCGTGCTTCACTGTCTCACTCCCTACACTCGGACTCTCACACTTACACACACACAACGCCACCTGTTGAGCAGATAACTCACCAGGCATTGCACCCCTATAGCATATTTTGAATATGGGAATATTCATACAGTGCTATTTAATCAGGGAACAATGAGGGTATTTTATTGACGTTTCGGTGGGCTTGTGGTAATGCACTGATACTAGGTACAGCACAAATTCCATCCCAATAATATCTTCCCATTGATTCATCGGGATTTGAACCTGGGACCTTTGGATTACCAGGCCAGTGGCAAGACCACTCCACCACACCTCCCCTGTTGCGTCTATGTACGCAACAATCTTGCTTTCTCTTGTGTTCCCAACTTAGATTCTAATCAATTCTCAACTCTCTGGCTAAAGCTTTCTTGTCACCCTCAAACTAAATATTTCTGCGCTGTTTTTCCCTCCTCTAATTCTACTGACTATCCAAAATTCTTTGACTATCTAACTTCTAAAGTGGAACACATTCTATCCATCTCTCCTTTCGCAAAAATCTCCATCTTATGAGATTTCATTGTTCACCACCACCAATGGCTCTCCTCTGTTTCCACTGAACAACCCAGTGAACAAGCTTACATATCTTAAAACGTGGTGATGGGCTGGTCTATCAGAGTGAGAGCTGAGCGATCTCTGCCATACCCATAGCTTACTCTGACTGTTCCTTTTACTTATATATCTTCTAGATCTCAAGTGACGGTGTCTTTTCCGTGGATTGACCTCCCTACTGCCAAGCTAGAAGTTGGCAGATTGGGAGCCAAAGCGTCACATTTTTCCCTTGCCCCTCAACTTTCACTTCATAATTGCTGAGGGGCACAGGGCCTTGGGTGGGGCTTTGGTTTCCCAGGCGTTTCCGCACCCTCCTCAGCTCCCTGCCTTGGAGTGGCTTCCGTCACCCGGGCTTTGTTAGTGGTAAGCAGGGACGGTTTTGTGGGGGCGCTCGTTTGTGGCCTTGGCCTTGCTCGAGACCTTGGGGCTGTTCGGCCAGACAGCCTGGGGAACAACAACAACAACAACAACAACATATCTTAAACGAACTAGACCAGTTATTCCAGCAACGCCACCACCGTCCAAAACACTAATTTACTTATATTAACATTTATATGAAACTCTGACTACTATTATTGCACATAAGAGGTACCGGTATACCGTTAACGGCACACTAACGTTTATGATAAATGAGGATAGCTGACCTCATGCGCTATGCCCTTAAGGGGAGGTTTTTAGTTTGTTCCCTAGACCTCCATCAAGCTTAAAATTACACCCCCTTGAGTCCCTTTCAAGATAAATTTGTACATTTTTCGGTAGAAAAATGTCCCGGCCGAAGGCCGGTTCCTCTTAAATTACAGGCTCGCTATCGCTCGCCAGGATAAAATCGACACCTGAATTGCACGAAAGGTCTTAATATGGGGTGAAAGTTCTTAAAATCGCTAAACTAATGGGGCAAACGTTTTATAATATCAGAAGCAATGGGGCTAAACATGAGGGAGAAAGGGGTCAAGGAAAAAAATCCCTCTAGTGGAGATCTCCCCTTCAACCCCCGATTAACTGCGTTTACAAAACAAATAGCACCCCCTTGTATACTGTGCTATCCTCTCCTTTGGTTGTCCATATAGGATAGGTAGTTTAGTTACAAGCAGCCTCGTACGGATCAATACTGCGGTGGTGGTGGTGGTGGTGGTGGCTGTTGCTTGTGTTTTCCTTTGGCCATCCTTTGCTAGTGCGAGGGTGTGTAAGAATATTGTATGTTTAAGGAGAGGCAGACCGGTTTTCTGGACTCCTCTTCTCCCTCATGTTTGGTCCCACTAGTTTTGAGATTGTAAGACGTTCGGCTCATTAGTTTAGCGCTTTTAACACCTTTCGCCCCATTTCGTTGTCAATTGTAAGACCTTTCGTGCCATTTAGGTGTTGATTATTTCCTGGCGAGCGAAAGCGAGCCTGCAATTTTAAGAGGAACCGGCCTTCGGCCGGGAAATTTGTCTCCCGAAAAATGTACAAATTTATCTTGAAGGGGGGTCTAGGGGGTGTTTTTCAAAGCTTGATGGAGGTCTAGGGAGGAAACTAAAAAAATATACGAATAAACTAATAAACTAATATAATAGACCCAACAAACGGTCAGTCTCCCCTTAAGAGAAAGATATACGGTTGAATTGTCCCACTTTTGCTGGTGCCTTTCCCGCGTGTGTGTGTGTGTGTGGATATATTTGTTGTGTATTTTTACTGCGTCTATCAAAGCTTGTTCCTTGTAACGGTAGGTCGTTTTTTACAGTTCATCGGAAAATGTGGTAGGGTATGTGTTTTTTGCTTTTTCATCGTACTTTTTTTTTACTCTCTCACTTTTACCCCACCTACACTCACTAACACACACTCACACACACACACACACACACACACATATTTTCTCTCTCTCTCTCTATATATATATATATAGACATTTTGGCTCGAACGTCCCTTGATTTTGGCCCTGTCACTCTTTCAACTATGGGGGAGGCACTCGCTATAGGCAGTTATGCCTTTTGCCTCCCTCAATCACATAGAAAAAAAAAAAAAAAAAAAAAAAAAAAAAATATATATATATATATATATATATATATAGAGAGAGAGAGAGAGAGAGAGAGTATATATACGGTATACAACTATACATACTGTAGGCCTATACACTGTATACAGTACGTCTTTCTCTTTTGTTTTGTAGGTTTTTCCACTTACACACACTCGTCTCTCTCTCTCTCTTTTGATAAAATTGATGTGAATTAACTGTTCAAAATCAATAATTGTTCTTCAACTCGTGAAAATGGAATGCAATTTTTAACCATGAGGGCGAATCTCAACTCCTTCACCTACAGTGTGGTCAACGGGGGGAAAAAACTGCCAGAGAAAGTGGTACAGTGTAATACAATTGACCACTTGCGAGTTTCAGGCTATAAGGAAGTTGGAGCTGTGAACATCGATATTAAACAGAAATGCAAGAATAATGTACGTTTCTGATGGATAAATGGTATGTTGAATTGGGTTTTATGTATTTATATATGTACTACGACCATATTTTAGCTGTAAAATCTGTTAAATATCGTTGTCTACGGCTCCAACTTCCTTATAGGCCAAAACTCGCAAGTGGCCAATTGACACATTCTAAAGCCGGTATCACACGAGAGCTTTTATTAGTCAACATTCGATGATCAACATTTTTCTGGTAACATTTATGAGCTATCTTGCACTGGTATCGGAAACTAGACTAATGATAGGTGAATTCAGGTGACCCAAATATTAATAAATGTTGACCATATAAGCTGCCAGACCAGTGTTGAGGATAAATGTTAAGGGAAAAAGCGCTCGTGTGATTAGGCTGGCTAGACAACCATTTCAAGGAAGGCGGAGTAATATAGGTAAACAAAGTTAAGTTAGGTTAAGGGGAGACTGGCCGTTTGTTTGGTCTATTAATTCATGTATTCATATATTTTTTTAGTTTCCTCCCTAGACCTCCATCAAGCTTAGAAAAACACCCCCTAGACCCCCCTTCAAGATACATTTGTACATTTTTCGATAGAAAAATTTCCTGGCCGAAGGCCGACTCCTCTTAAAACTGCAGGCTCGCTATCGCTCGCCAGGGAATAATCGACACCTAAATGGCACGAAAGGTCTTAAAATTGACAACGAAATGAGGCGAAAGTTGTTAAAATCGCCAAACATATGGGGCGAACGTCTTATAATCTCAAAACTAGTGGGGCTAAACATTAAGGAGAAGGGGGTCCAGAAAAACGGTCTTCCTCCCTTTAAGTAGGCAATCGGTAAAAACAAAAATAATTCTATGTGAGTGAGGGAGGGAAAAGGCAGAACTGCTTGTGACGAGTGCCTCCCCCAGAGTTGGAAGAGTGACAGGGCCAAAATCAAGGGACGTCAGAGCCAAAATACCTGGACACAGGGAGTTTGAAGCAATTTAAATCACAAGCAGAGGGGAAGATTGATTCTGGCAGAGAGTTCCAGAGCTCAGCTGTTGAATAGAAAAAAGATTGAGAATAACGTTTCCCTCTTGGGTTGGAGAGTTGCACAGAGTAGGGGTGGGATTGTGTTACAAGTCGAGTGCTACGTGCTCTACGAAGAGGGGGTGGGATACACCGAGAGAACTCTGAGGAACACTGAGTATTGTAATAGCGATAGAATAGTGAGAGAGATGCAACATTGCGGCAAAGAGAGAGAGAGAGACTGCAGATAATTGGTGAGTGAACGTGAGTTAATTTGACGGAAGGCTTTCTTTTCTACTTTCTCTAGAAGTGCTGTGTGAGAGGATCCTCGCCACACACAGCACTTCTAGACAAAGTAAAGTAGACAATTTCTCATCTTCGTTCTGTACCGTACTATGAATTCCCCAGTAAATGTTCCGGAGGTCGTGGTGGGTGGGGAGAGAGCCTTCTGCTCTGCTGTCTTTACCTTCCATTTTGCAGCAAGTTATATGATAGAATGAAGTCCAGACTGCCTAGTAGGGAATACAAGGTCTATGCAGTCTGTGTATCTGAGTAACTCGATGTAACTCTCATCGTACACCCTATATTGTTAACCAATACTCTTTGATGTTCGGCGGCTTCATTGAACTCAAACACAGACTGGTGCATTTTATATTTGATTTTACTGATTTTTGTTGGCATTCCAGTAGACTACCGATATGTTTTGTTGGCATTCCAGTAGACTACCGATATGTTTTGTTGGCATTCCAGTAGACTACCGATATGTTTTGTTGGCATTCCAGTAGACTACCGATATGTTTTTATTTATGTTATATATATTTTGTGGTGTGATAACATGAGAGAGACTTGGCGGGGAAAGGGGGTTATGGTGAATGGTTTGAATTGACCACTTGCGAGTTTCGTTCTATAAGGAAGTTGGAGCTGTAGACATTGCTATTTAGCAGCATTACCAGCTAAAATACGGCTGTAGTACATTTATCGATACATAAAACCCAATTTTACATACTTTTTAGCCATCATAAATTAACATTATTATTGCATTTCTATTTACTATCGATGTCTACAGCTCCAACTTCCTTATAGAATGAAACTCGCAAGTGGTCAATTGTAGCCTATAGATAGTACTGTATACTATAGGTAGCGTCAACGAACTTGACAATAAGCTGGACCCCTAAACTTCTTATAACTCAAAATTAATAAAACTAATCGAACTGACATTTTTATCATTTGGGAAGAGTCCACCAGGCAATAGGTGTGGAAATGTACAGCCAGTTTGTTCAAGGTCCTATTGAATTACCGGTACTAAGAGGTCAGGGATCGAGATAATTGTCAAGTTCGTTGGCGCTACCTATATTGATATAGATAGATAAATGGAGAGAGAGAGAGAGAGAGAGAGAGAGAAAAAAAAAAGAGTAAGAGAGAGAGAGAGTGAGAGAGACAAAGACTTAGGAGGGGGGAAGGAGAGGTACCGGTAACCTAGAGTCATTAATAATTCAGTACCAGTAATGTTATTGATCACTCGTCTTGACCCAATATAGCCTACTAACGTATACTGAGGAGCTCTACTGTACCGGTACTGTATATATTACTGTGGTGGTGGACAACTTAAGGGGCGATGGTTCACTTTGGGGGGATGGTTCACTTTAAGGGGGGATGGTTCACTTTAAGGGGGGATGGTTCACTTTTTGGGCGATTTTTGCATGTATTCATTATTTTTCTAGTTTTCTCCCTAGACCTCCATCAAATTAAAAAAAACAAAAAACATCCATTAGATCCCCCTTTTAGATTAATTTGTACATTTTTCGGTAGAAAAATGTCTCGGCCCAAGACCGGTTCTGCCAACATTACAGGCTCACTATCGTTCGCCAGGGAAAAAATCGACACTTAAATAGCACGAAAGGTCTAAATTATGACGACGAAATGGGGCGAAAGGTCTTAAAATCAACTAACTAATGGGGCAAACATCTTAACATCTATAAACTAATGGGGCTAAACATGAGGGAGAAAGAGGTCTAGAAAAGCGGCCCATCCCCCCTTAAACATGTCTGGCCTACCTGCTTGGAACAGGCTATAGTTGAAATGGCCTACTGGTTGAATTGGCCACTTGCGAGTTTCGTTCTATAAGGAAGTTGGAGCTGTAGACAACGATATGTAACATAATTGACAGCTACAATGCGGTCGTGGTACATATTATAAATACATAAAACCCAATTCAACATACCATTTATCCATCAGAAAGGTAAATTATTATTGTATTTCTGTTTAATATCGGTGTTTACGGCTCCAACTTCCTTATAGCCTGAAACTCGCAAGTGGTCAATTATTCGTGAACCCAATATTGAAGCTAAGGTGGCGATTGGTGACAGTGGCCGTTACCCTGTAGTATATAGCGGTATATATATATATATATATATATATATATATATATATCGTATTGTATATGAGAGAGAGAGAGAGAGAGAGAGAGAGAGACTGACGTGTTATTTAATATTTCATTACTGTTAGTGATCTCCATTAGGCTTCATGCACGATATACGGTACGGCACGGTACACTGTGTTTTACCTGTACAATTATGTATTAGTACGGTACCGGTACAGTGACAGTTGTGAGTACCGGTACCCTACCCTATATCTAACATGACCATTATAGACACCTATTAGAAGCTTGGCATCTTTAAGGGGGGATGGTTCACTTTTTGGGCGATTTTTGCATGTATTCATTATTTTTGCATGTATTCATTATTTTTCTAGTTTCCTCCATCAAATTAAAAAAAACATCCATTAGATCCCCCTTTTAGATTAATTTGTACATTTTTCGATAGAAAAATGTCCCGGCCGAAGGCCGGTTCTTCCAACATTACAGGCTCACTATCGTTCGCCGGGGAAAACAATCGACACCTAAATAGCACGAAAGGTCTAAATATTGACGACGAAATGGGGCGAAAGGTCTTAAAATCGACAAAATAATGGGGCAAACATCTTAACATCTGAAAACTAATGGGGCTAAACACGAGGGAGAAAGTGGTCAAGAAAAGCGACCCATCCCCCCTTAAGGGGAGATGGGTCGTTTTTCTGCTCCCCCCCCCCTCTTTCTCTTGTTTAGCCCCATTAGTTTTCAGATTTTATGACATTCGGCTCGTTTGTTTGGCGATTTTATGACCTTTCGCCCCATTTCTTTGTCAATATTAAGACTTTTCGTGTCATTTAGGTGTCGATTTTTTTTCCTGGCGAGACTGTCCCTCTGACGGGACATTTTTCTACCGAAAAATGTATAAATTTATCTTGAAGGGGGATTGGGGGGGGGGGGGGGGGGGGATTTTTACAGCTGGATGGAGGTCTAGGGAGGAAACATTTAAATTTATACAAATATAGACGACCTTTAAGGGGGGGTGACCTGTTTGTGTTCTGTCCTTTTCTATCTTTCTCTGGCTTGTATCCATTTGGCCCCATTCAGCCTACTGTTTTAAGACGTTTATCCCCATCCAGGTGTCCATTTCTTACTGGTGAGCGGTAGCGAGCCAGCATATTTTTAATTTTTGTTAGACAGCAGGCTAAATTTGTACATTTTTCGACAGAAAAATGTCTCCGGCAAAGCCGGATTTCTTCATATAATGCTGGCTCGCTATCGCTCGCCAGGAAGAAATCAACACCTAGATGGGGATAAACGTCTTAAAATAGTTGGCTGAATGGGGCCGAATGGATACAAGCCAGAGAAAGAGAGAAAAGGACAGAACTAACAAAAAGCAGGTCACCCCCCTTAAGGGGAGATGGGCCGGTTTTCTGGACTACTTTCTCCCTCTTGTTTAGCCCCATTAGTTTTCAGATGTTAAGATGTTTGCCCCCATTAGTTACGGTAGTCGATTTTAAGACCTTTCGCCCGATTTCTTGGTCAATATTTAGACCTTTCGTGCTATTTAGATGTCGATTTTTTCCCTGGCGAACGATAGTGAGCCTGTAATGTTGGAAGAATCGGCCTTCGGCCGGGAAATTTTATTAACGAAAAATGTACAAATTAATTTAGAAGGGGGATCTAATGGATGTCTTTTTAAGTTTGATGGAGGTCTAGGGAGGAAACTAAAAACATATATGAATAAATGAATTAATAGACCAAACAAACAGCCAGTCTCCCCTTAATGCGGAAATGTGTGTGTTGCCAGCCTTTGTGTGCCTCTTATATATATATATATATATATATAGAGTTGGCATCACACAGTGTGTGTAGGGGGGGGGGGGGGGGGACGTTGTTTAATGCACTAACTTCAAAGATTATCAAGGGGTTTAAACTGTCTCGGGGAACCTAGTGGGGACTATATAATACGGTATATATATATATATATAATATATATATATATATATATATATATATATATATATATATATATATATATATATATATATATATATATATATATATATATATATATATACCGGTATATATATGTATGTATGTATGTATATATATATATACCGGTAATTACCGGTATGTAAGATTTTAGGACGTTCGCCCACTACTTTTGGCGATTGTAAAACTTTTAGCCCCATTTCTTTGTGAATAGTGTCAATATTATCCTGACGAGCGATAGCGAGCCTGTGATTCAGCAGGAACCAGCCCTCGGCTTGGAAATGTTTCTCCCGAAAAATGTAAATGTTAATTTCGAAGGATGGTCTTGGGGGTGTTTTCTTAAGCCTGATAAAGGTCTAGGAAGTTAAACGATGAATAAATAAATAAATAAATAAACAAATTAATTAACAAACACATGTGGCAGTCCGGGGGATTCGAACCCAGGACGAAAATCAACACACTTATGCATTGCACCACGAAGACAGTTATAAAATTTTTGCACAAGCCTACGATTTATTATGCAGTTTCGAATCCTGCATACCAATCTTAGCATGTACAATCATTCCAACTGCACTATCGGAGGCCATGAATGTGTGAATGGAGATAGTAATTAATGTAATTAAAGGTAAATATATGAATAACATAACGTCCCCTTAAGGGGAGATTTCCACTTGAGAGATTTTTTTTCTTTATGCCTTTCTCCCTCATGTTTAGCCCCATTGATGTTGAGGTTTTAAGACGTTCGCCCCATTAGTTTGGCGATTTTAAGAACGTTCGCCCCCATTTCTGTCAATTTTCAGACCTTTTGTGCCATTTACCTGTCTATTTTATCCTGGCGAGCGATAGCGAGCCTGTAATTTAAGAGGAATCGGCCTTCGGCCGGGACATTTTTCTACCGAAAAATGTACACATTTATTTTAAAAGGGGCTCAAGGGGGTGTAATATTTAGCTTGATGGAGTTCAAGGAAACAAACTAAAAACCTCCCCTTAACTCTTTCATTACCGGCGACGTTTTTGTGTTTATGCTAGTCTAGCTTTATTAACCCTCTCCGACATATGACGCGATTTTGAGCCTATTAGGGCTACCAGTACTTTAAAGCCTTTGTTACCATCAGGGGTATTTAGAAACCTTTAGTTTAGTTACTTCAACCTCTGCAGTTGTCTTTGAGTTAGCTGTGGGCAGAAAACTAATTTTGGAGAGGTAATTATGAGAGTGAGAGAACTCTTATTTCTAATCTGGCAACCTCTGCGTCATAAATGCGTGAAAGGGTTAAAGTCAACAATGCGTTGGAGTCTCGTATGTCTTTGCTTTTTTTCTACATCGCACTTGGTTAGGCCTAGTCTTGTCTACACTGTAAATAGGTGAAATGAAATTGACTATAGGCTACGGTACGGTAGGGAGGGAGGTAATGCATTAGTTATCCCTGCAAATTGACGTGTTTTTTTTTTTTTTTTTACCCTAGATGGGTCTACGAGGGGAAAGAAGAGGGTTGGGGAGGAGGGAAGAAGGAAATGATGAAAGAAAGTAAAGTAGTAGATTAACCCTCTCCGACATATGACGCGATTTTGAGCCAATTGGGGATACTTTAAGGGGAGATTTCCACTCGAGGAATTTTTTTCTGGACCCCTTTCTCCCTCGTTTAGCCCCATTGCTTTTGAGATTTTAAGACGTTCGCCCTAGTAGTTTGGACATTTTAAGACATTTTGCCCCATTTCTCTCAATTTTAAGGCCTTTCGTGCCATTAAGGTGTCAATTTTTTCCTGGCGAGCGATAGCGAGTCTGTAATTTAAGAGGAACCGGCCTCCGGCCGGGAAATTTTTTCTACCAAAAATGTACACATTTATCTTGAAAGGGGGCCTAGAGGGTGTAATTTTAAGCTTGATGGAGGTCTAGGGAACTAACTAAAAACCTCCCCTTAACATACCGGTACCGTTACCAATAATTGTATATACCGTATATTTGTCATGCCTTCCTATACCGTACCATCTATCCACTGTATATACCATCTATCTATCCACTGTATATACCATCTATCTATCCACTGTACATACCATCTATCTATCTACTGTACATACCATCTATCTATCCACTGTATATACCATCTATCTATCCACTGTATATACCATCTATCTATCCACTGTATATACCATCTATCTATCCACTGTACATACCATCTATCTATCTACTGTACATACCATCTATCTATCCACTGTATATACCATCTATCTATCCACTGTATATACCATCTATCTATCCACTGTATATACCATCTATCTATCCACTGTATATACCATCTATCTATCCACTGTATATACCATCTATCTATCCACTGTATATACCATCTATCTATCCACTGTATATACCATCTATCTATCCACTGTATATACCATCTATCTATCCACTGTACATACCATCTATCTATCTACTGTACATACCATCTATCTATCCACTGTATATACCATCTATCTATCCACTGTATATACCATCTATCTATCTACTGTATATACCATCTATCTATCCACTGTATATACCATCTATCTATCCACTGTATATACCATCTATCTATCCACTGTATATACCATCTATCTATCTACTGTATATACCATCTATCTATCTACTGTATATACCATCTATCTATCCACTGTATATACCATCTATCTATCCACTGTATATACCATCTATCTATCCACTGTATATACCGGTACTCAGGCACATACCCCCCCCCCTTCTGTGCACACACTAACACCCACACACACAGTCTCACACACATACACACACATTAACACACCCACACTAACACAAGCACAACACGCACAAACAAACACACAGTTTCACATACACACACACACACATTAACACACCCACACTAACACAAGCACACCACAAACACACACACAGTCTCACACACACACACACACACACATTAACACACCCACACTAACACAAGCACAACACGCACAAACACACACACAGTCTCACACACACACACACATTAACACACCCACACTAACACAAGCACAACACGCACAAACACACACACAGTCTCACACACACACACATTAACACACCCACACTAACACAAGCAAAACACGCACAAACACACACACATACATACACAACACAAAAATAAACAAAATATATTCCCAAGCCTTTACAATGAGCCACACAACCACCCTATACATACACACACACACACATACATACACACTTACGTCACCCAAACAGTCACCTTGCTTCTACATCCTCCTAGCTAATACTGATCACACACACACACACACACACACCACACCACACCACACCACCCACACACACCACACCACCCACACAAACACCGCACCCATACACACCACACACACACACCACCGCACCACACCACACCACCCACACACACACACACCACACCACACCACACCACACCACCCACACCCACACACCACCCACACACAACACCACCCACACACACACCACCCACACACACACCACACCACCCACACACACACACACCACCTACACCACACCCACACACACACCACCCACACACACACACCCCACACACACACACCCCACACACACCACCCACACCACACCCACACACACACACACATACACCACACCCACACACACACACACACACACCGTATAGTTACCAAGACATCTACCTGGGACAATCGCAGGTAAAGGCTGACGAGATTTAGCCTATTGCTCTCACATTCTTACTTCAAGATTAACCCCTTGAGGATTGGGACGCGTTTTGTCACTTAGAAGACTTCATGCAGATTAGGAAGGTGATGTGGAAGTCAGAGGATTAATTGATATAGTATTCACCATTTTGCTGACCACACATCCTTCCTAAGTTGTATAAAATCGTCTATTGGTAGTCAGAGTAAACTGCCAAAATGCGTCATTATCCTCAAGGGGTTAATTAAGGGGGGGATGGGCCGCTTTTCTGGACCCCTCTCTCCCTCATGTTTAGCCACATTTGTTTTGAGATTAAAAGACGTTCGGCCCATTAATTTGGCCATTTTTACACCTTTCGCCCCATTTCGTTGTGAATTTTAAGACTTTTCGTGACATTTAGGTGTCAATTTTTTCCTGGCGAGCGACAGCGAGCCTGTAATTTTAAGAGAAATCGGCCTTCGGCCGGGACATTTTTCTAACGAAAAATGTACAAATTTATCTTGAAGGGGGGGTCTAGGGGCGTTTTTCTAAGCTTGATGGAGGTCTAGGGAGGAAACTAAACAAAAATATGAATAAATGAATTAATAGACCAAACAAACGGTCAGTTAAAGATAAATTCATGAGTTTATTTGTTAGTAAGACCTTGTACGCTAATTTATACTATCTGGTGTGAGGCCGGTCTTTTTGGACCTGTTTAAGGGGGGGATGGGCCGCTTTTCTGGACCACTTTCTCCCTCATGTTTAGCCCCATTAGTTTTCAGATGTTTAAGATGTTTGCCCCATTAGTTAGTCGATTTTAAGACCTTTCGCCCCATTTCTTCGTCAATATTTAGACCTTTCGTGCTATTTAGGTGTCGATTTTTTCCCTGACGAACGATAGTGAGCCTATAATGTTGGAAGAATCGGCCTTCGGCCGGGAAATTTTTCTACCGAAAAATGTACAAATTGATCTAGAAGGGGGATCTAATGGATGTTTTTTTTAAATTTGATGGAGGTCTAGGGAGGAAACTAGAAAAATAATGAATACATGCAAAATTCGCCCAAAAAGTGAACCATCTCCCCTTAAACAAATCCCCCCCACCCACCCCCGGAGAGATAAATTTGTACATTATTTAGTAGAAAATTGTCTGGTTCCTCATAAATTACAGGCTCGCTATCGCTTGCCAGGAATAAGAAATAGACACCTAAATGGCACAAAAGGTTTTAAGATCGCCAAACTAATGGAGCGAACCTCTTAATATATCAAAACTAATGGGGTTAAACATGAGGGAGAAGGCTGTCCATAAAAAAACAACAACCTCCCCTTAACCCTTACTATACCAGCGACGTGTGTTATATTTTATTATAACTATATTTAGATGATTTTGTGCAGCTTCGGTAGGATCTGTGGTAGTTAAAAGGGTTGATTGAGATAATTCGAAGTTTTATAATTGCTAGACATCCTTCCCAAACTGAATGAAACTGGCTAATACCGTACCGTAGTTGGCAGAATATACGGTACGGTACTGAAAAGGACGTCGCCGGTACAGAAAGGGTTAAAAATACCAAGTTTCACACACTGTTAGTCCCAGGTTCATGTCTTGGTAACCGTACATGTATACCTTAACCCGGGTGTACACGGCTGGACACACACACACTACACCACAGACACGCACACATCTACATAACACGCACGCACACATAGGCCTACACTAGACACACACACACGCACACACACTTACAGACTACACCACAGACACGCACACATCTACATAACACGCACGAACACATAGGCCTACACTAGACACACACACGCACGCACACATAGGCCTACACTAGACACACACACGCACGCACACATAGGCCTACACTAGACACACACACACGCACGCACACATAGGCCTACACTAGACACACACACACGCACGCACACATAGGCCTACACTAGACACACACACACGCACGCACACATAGGCCTACACTAGACACACACACACGCACGCACACATAGGCCTACACTAGACACACACACACACACACACTACACCACAGACACGCACACATCTACATAACACGCACATACGTATAGGCCTACACTAGACACACACACACACATGTACACCGCATACGCACATGTATGTACAACACACACATGTGCACCACAAACACACACATACTGTACATGTACACCATACACACATACATGTACACCACACACCCATGTACACCACACACACATGTACATCATACACACACACACACACACATGCAGATCCCTTTTATGCTAATCCTATAATCACTTGCATTTATGTGAACTGCTGTAAAGTTCAACCCCAAAGCCAAAAAGTTAATTAAGCAAAGTAAAAAGACCCTAGAGTTACATATTGCGAATCAAAGTAAAACAAACCCGAAAGAATTCTATAGTTATATCAGAAAGAAAAAAGTAGTTACTTCAACTGTTGGACCGTTAGTCGATGAAAATGGAGAATACACCAAAGACGAAGTACAAATGAGTAATGCCCTCAATACCTTCTTTGCATCAGTTTTTACAACAGAAGACCTCAGTGATATCCCTACACCATCGCCGATTCAGATTGATAATTCAGATGTTCTAAGCAATATCACCATTACAGAGAGAGAAGTATTGAATTGTTTAGATAAACTCAAGGTAAATAAAACGCCAGGACCTGATACAATCTCGCCTAGAGTTCTAAAGGAAGCTAAGGATGAGCTCTCCAAACCACTGACATTACTATTCAATAAATCCTTGCAGTCTGGAACTATGCCTGATCAGTGGAAGATAGCCAACATAACACCGATATTCAAAAAAGGCAGCAAATCCCTACCCAGTAACTATCGTCCAATTAGCTTAACCTCAGTTGTATGTAAAATGCTAGAAACGGTCATAAGAGACAAACTCGTAATTCACTTAGAGGAAAATAACATACTTAAAGATACTCAACACGGCTTTCGTAAAAAACGTTCCTGTTTAACAAACCTCTTAGACTTCTTCCACGATATCCTCAACCTCTACGATGAGAGTAAAGCTGTAGATATTATATACCTTGATTTTCAAAAGGCCTTTGACAAAGTTCCCCACAAACGTTTACTGCTAAAACTAAAAGTGCATGGAATACAAGACGGTGTGTTGAAATGGATAGAAAATTGGCTCAGCGACAGAAAGCAAAGAGTAGTCATAAACGGTAAGGCATCTAAATGGACCAATGTAAGTAGCGGGGTACCCCAGGGATCGGTACTAGGACCAATTCTCTTTCTAATTTACATCAACGACATAGATGAGGGTCTCACCTGTACAATCTCAAAATTTGCTGACGATACAAAATTGCAAATAGCGTACTCTCAAAAGATCAAGTTGACGATATGCAACACAATCTAGATAAATTGTCACATTGGGCCCAAATTTGGCAAATGAGTTTCAATGCTGATAAATGTAAAGTACTACATATCGGATACCTAAATGAGAAAGCAAACTATTCGATGAATGGCACTCAGCTTAAGAATGTAAACAGAGAAGCCGATCTGGGAGTAACAATATCGAGTAACCTAAAACCGAGTCAACAATGTTCAGAAGTTGTTAAGAAGGCAAACAAAATAATTGGCTTTATAGGCAGGTCATTTGAGCATAAATCCAAAGACGTTATCCAAACCCTTTACAATTCCTTAGTCCGCCCTCTTCTGGAATACTGCGTTCAATGCTGGTGCCCTTATTACCAAAAAGACATAAACAAGCTAGAACGAGTTCAACGTAGAGTTACCAAAATGATACCTAGCCTAAAGAACAAACCATACGAAGAGCGTCTTAGAGAATTAAATCTATTTCCTTTAACCCAGCGCAGATTAAGAGGTGACTTAATTCAAGTGTTCAAAATCATCAAAGGCATCGACAATATGAACTGTAGTAAGTACTTCACTATCGACCAATCTAATTACACGCGGGGAAACGGTTGCAAAATTATTGGTAAATCTTTTAACTCGCACGAATCTAAGAATTTCTTCTTCAATCGAGTTGTCAACTTGTGGAATGTGCTTCCCCGAGACGTTATAGACTGCAGCACCGTTGATTCATTTAAACTCCGCCTAGACAAATATCTCGCATCAAACCAGCGACTGACTGCGTTTGTAAATGAATAACTTTATTTTATCCTCCCCTCAGTTACTAACCCATATGTCCCCTACTAACTTCCTAGTCCTGCCACGGACATTAGTTCCAGGGCAGTAGTTCCCTTTCCAATGTTCCCTTACCCACTCTAAACCACTGTTTGGACACTTGATCCTCAGTGTTTTGGAGGACAAGCAGCCTAGAAGGGTCACTAGACCTGTTGTTGCTTGATTTCCTTTGTACTCCTTTGTACTTTGTACTCCCTTTAAGGGGAGATTTCCACTTGAGGGATTATTTTCTTTACCCCTTTCTCCCTCAGGTTTTGCCCCATTGCTTTTGAGATTTTAAGACGTTCGCCCCATTAGTTTGGCGATTTTAAGAACTTTCGCCCCATTTATGTTACTTTCAAGACTTTTCGGCCCTTTAGGTCTCGATTTTTTCCTGGCGAGCGATAGCGAGCCTGTAATTTAAGAGGAATCGGCCTTCGGCCGGGACATTTTTCTACCAAAAAATGTACAAATTTATATTGAAAGGGGGTCAAGGGGGTGTAATTTCAAGCTTGATGGAAGTCTAAGAAACACACTAAAAACCTCCTCTTAACAAATCTGTCGCTGTCACTATTATGGGTTTCAGAGGCCGTGTGGCATCGTTTTCTTTTCGGGAATAACTTATTAACAAACAGTTGGATCAGTATGATATGTTGACACAGCTTTTTTCACACCGTGCCCTAATTTTCGTCAATGTAGTGCGTTACCAAAAGTGTAGAAATAAGCCACTTGTCCCTGTGTCATGAGGTTAAAGTCAGTCACACATTAATGACTAAGAAACGGACAAGGCTACCGTGGCTTACCTGTGAGAACCACCAAACCATTATTGCTCCTCCATCAAACACGGTAGTTATCAGCCACCACCCAAACCTACTGTCGCCTTTAAATTCAAGTTATCTGTCAATATCAAGTATAAATATACAAAAAGTATGTATTTTTGTATATTGTTATTTTGATATTGACAAATAACTTGAATTTAAAGGCGATAGTAGGGTTGATAACTTGAATTTAAAGGCGATAGTAGGGTTGGGTGGTGGCTGATAACTAAGCTGTATACAATCGTTTAATGATAGCCAGAATAAACTGTCAAAACGCGTCATGATCCTTAA
>CM064530.1:15977499-15992499 GCA_032716605.1 Paralithodes platypus
TTAGTTTGCAAGTTTCACCTTTTAATTGTTCGCATCTGTGGGAAATTTAAAAAAAAAAAAATACTTCTTTCTTCTAATCAACAAGTAAGCTTTTGGAACTCTGATCAATCTTTTCTTTCATCCTATGACATTAGAATGCTTTAATTTGCGCGGTGTTCAGCCCTTTTTTACCTCCAATGTTGAATTTGTGGTTCTCTGTCACTCTTTTGGCTTTGGGGAGGACCTCCGTTGCAGAAAAGCGTTGCCTTTTTGGTCTTCTTGATACCCATAGATAATTGTATATACATATTAAAGGAAATGGATATTTATATAGGGGTCTTGAAGGGTTTATCAGGATATAATATATAGTATATATATATATATATATATATATATAGTATATATATATATATAATAATATATTTACTCTCACCCTAAATATAAATATATATATATATAGAATTATAAATATATAATACATCATAGTAAAGTATAATAATATATATATAGATATCTCTCACCCTAGTATGGTGTGTGGTGGTGGTTGACAATAAGTGTTAAAATACTGTCTATAAGTAGGTCACTGGGTTGCTAGGTTAAAGTCATGGTTTTAGTGCTTGTCTTGGAGGTGGTTATTATAGTTATTAGTATTTATTATTATTAATTATTATTATTATATTATAATTATTATTGTTGTTGGTGGTTTTTTTTTTTTTTATTATTATCATCATTATCATTAACCTACATCAAGCTTACAAAAACATCCCTAGACAATTTTCAAGATAAATTTTAACATTTTTTTCGGTAGAAAAATGTCCTGTCCGAATCCTCGCGTATAATTACAGGTCTCGCTATCGGCTCGCCCGGAAAAAAATAGGGCGACTAAGTGGCACGAATGGTCATTATATTGACCAAAGGAATGGAGCGAAAGGTCTTCAACTCGCCAAACTAATAGAACTAACGTCAGTAAAATCTCAAAAGCTACTGGGACTAAACAGGAGGTAGTAACAAGCAAATACCTCCCCCTTAAAGCCCACGCGCTAAATATCAAGGTCAATCGTCCAGTCATGATTCATAGCTACACTCTGTTTATTTGCATCTTACGGTAAATTGCGAAAAGTTCTCATCACATTTTCTCACCTCGTTATTTTGAAGTACTTTGTCGGGAAAGATGGTGGAAATTATATAAACTTGGGTCCTTAATATAGATGCAGAGACGTTTATTATATAAACTTGGTCTTTAATATGATGCATAGACTTATTATATAAACTGTGGTCTTAATATGATGCAGAGACTTAAATTTATATAAACTTGGGTCTTAATATGATGCAGAGACTTATATATAAACCTGGAAGAGCTTAAATATGATGCCTAGACTTATATATAAACTTGGCTTAATGATGATGCAGAGACTTATTATATAAATGGTCTTAATATGAGTGCAGACCTATTATTAAACTTGGTCTTAATATAATGCAGAGACATTGATATAAACTGGTCTTAATATATGCAGAGACTTTTATTATATAAACTTGGTCCGTAATATGATGCAGAGACTTATTAATATAAACCTTGGTCTTAATATGAAATAGGCAGAGACTTATTTATATAAACTTGGTCTTAAGTTGATGCAGAGACTTATTATGTAAACTTTTCTGGGTCTTAATATGATGCAGATGACTTCTCTATAACTTGTCCTTAATATATGCAAGACTTATTCGGTTTTCATAGTTTGTTCAATTCCGGTATTCGGGGATAAATTAGCTGCTAAGGGATTCAATTTACCATCAGCGCTGATGAAACAGATTCTAGTCAACAATATATATGTATACTCTATTAAGGGGAGGTATTTAGTTTGTTCCCTACGTTTTCATCAAGCTTAAAATTACACCCCCTAGACCCCCTTTCACGATAAATTTGTACATTTTTCGGTAGAAAAATGTCCCGGCCAGAGGCCGGTTGCTCTTAAATTACAGGCTCGCTATCGCTCGCCAGGAACAAATAAACACCTTAATGGCACGAAAGGTCTTAAAATTGACAGAAATGGGGCAAAATGTCTTAAAATGTCAAAAATACTAGGGCGAACGTCTTAAAATCTCAAAAGCAATGGGGCTAAACATGAGCGAGAAAAGGGTCCAGAAAAAAATTCTCCAGGTGGAAATCTCCCCTTAACCCCCTTCAGCACGATAGCGTCATTTTCATCATAATCTGGTTAGCGTTAGGCGATTTTCTTTAGCTTCTACTCTACCTCTAGGACTCAAGGGGGTAAATACCATCTCCATAAACCCTTTGAATACCATAGGTCCTTCTTGGGGGGTGGCCTGTTTTTGTTCTGTCCTTTTCTATCTTTCTCTGGCTTGTATCCATATGGCCCCATTCAGCCTACTGTTTTAAGACTTTTATCCCCATCCAAGTGTCAATTTTTTACTGGTGAGCGGTAGCGAGCCAGCATATTTTTTATTTGTGTTTGACAGCAGGCTAAATTTGTAAATTTTTCGATAGAAATATGTCTCCGGCGAAGCCGGATTTCTTCATATAATGCTGGGTCGCTATCGCTCGCCAGGAAGAAATCGACACCTAGATGGGGATAAACGTCTTAAAATAGTTGGCTGATTGGGACTGAATGGATACAAGCCAGAGACAGATAGAAAAGGACAGTCATAACAAAAAGCAAGTCACCCCCCTTAAACGGCATAAACTCGTCTAATTGTTGCCAGAATAATGGAAAAAAGGCGTCATCGTGCTTACGGGGTCAACTATACTGGAATTGTGTACGCTTAATAATATTTCACAATTTATATATATTTTTTTAGTGGATTATAATTTTGAATAGAATTTTGATAAGCTATTAATGGCACGTGTAATTGAATTCGATCACGGATTATTAGTACGCTAAGTAATTATGTTCTTATGTATTATGTATTATGTTCTTACACACACACACATATATACTTTGATTTAGTTATGCTTTATAGGTCCTAACATTCATTAATACATGATAACACCGACAACCATTATAATAGATAGTTAAGGCGGAAGGTAGTTGCTTTTCCTGGACACCTTTCTCCCTCATGTTAGGCATATTAGTTTTTGAGATTTTAAGACGTTCGTTCCCTCAGTTTGGCGATTTTTTTGACCTTTCGTGCCATTTAAGAGTCATGTTTTTCCTGGCGAGCGATAGCGAGCCTGTAATTGTAGAAGGAATCTGCCTTCGGCCGGGAAATTTGTCTACCGGAAAATGTACACATTTATCTTGAAGGGGGGTTTGGGGAGGGTTTTTTAAGGGGAGGTTTTTAGTTGATTCCCTAGACTTCCATCAAACTTAAAATTACTCACCCTAGACCCCTTTCAAGATAAATTTGTACATTTTTCGGTAGAAAAATGTCCCGGCCGAAGGCCGATTCCCCTTAAATTACAGGCTCGCTATCGCTCGCCAGGAAAAATCGACACCTAAATGGCACGAATGGTCTTAAAATTGACAGAAATGGGGCGAGGGTTCTTAAAATCGCCAAACTAATGGGGCGGCGAACGTCTTAAAATCTCAAAAGCAATGAGGCTAAACATGAGGGAGAAAGGAGTCTAGAAAAAAATCCCTCGAGTGGAGATCGCCCCTTAAAGCTTGATGGAGGGCTAGCGAGGAAAAATAATAGAAATACATAAATAAATATAAAGCCCCCCCCCCCACCCCCCCACCCCCAAACAAACAAAAACACACGCACAAAAAACAAACAAACAACTAAGCACTATCCCTTTAAGGGGAGATTTCCACTTGAGAGATTTTTTTTCTGGACTCCTTTCTCCCTCATGTTTAGCCCCATTGCTTTTCTAATTTTAAGACGTTCGCCCCATTATTTTGACGATTTTAAGAACCTTCGACCCATTTCTGTCAATTTTAAGACCTTTCGTTCCATTTAGGTGTCGATTTTATCCTGGCGAGCGATAGCGAGCCTGTAATTTAAGAGGAACCGGCTTTCAGCCGGGACATTTTTCTACCGAAAAACGTACACATTTATCTTGAAAGGGGCTCAAGGGGGTGTAATCTTAAGCTTGATGGATATCTAGAGACCAAACTAAAAACCTCCCCTTAAAGAACGTATAATAAATTTTAGCTCACTGTTTATAGTAGGGGAATATGTGCCAAGTTTTGATGTGTGGGAGAACAGGAATAAACGTACAGGCGCATGTAAACAATATACTTAATTGGCTGTGTACATGAAAGGCAGATATAATGGTTGATGAAACAAGCCCAACACACATACATACAAACACACATATACACAGTCACACACACTCACAGTTACAGACACATACATAAAGTCATACACACAGACACACACACACACACACACACACACACACACACACACACACGCGCGTATGATCTAGTCAAAGTAAAGTATTTAATGAGGTTTACACTACCAAGCACACAAAGTTATATCCAGACAAATAATAAAATCATATATTTAACAACATAATATAATGCTCTTTAATTCATATAACGTGGATAAACATTGACCTAACCACAATCAGATACAGACATACAAAGTAAACATACATATCAACGACTCGGGTTACATCTAACTTACACAAACATTTCATTGATCAAAACTACGATTTTTTTTAGAAACTCATACAGTGAAATTCACAAACATATTGCACATTTAATCATACACACAATTGGTTGACGAACATAAACACAAAGTGCTCAAACACACACACACATACACAGTCGAATACACGGACATAAGTTACAATATACAAACAATCAAATGAAAACACACGCACAGACAGACACACAGTTAAATATACGATTATAAGCAATATTAAGTAATATCTATTGCCTGGCGCCGCGATCCCTGAAGGGGTGGCCAGTAATATAAGCAATTGCATAAAACAAACAAGCATATACACAAACGAATACACACACACACACACATATATATATATATATATATATATATATATATATATATATATATATATATATATATTATATATAATTTATATATATATATAAAATTCAAGGTCGCAAACAATGGAATGAACGGAGAAAGAGAGAGAGAGAGGATTCCACAAACATGAGTTAACATTGAAGGACACAAACAATGGAATAAACAAACACACACACACACACACACGGTCACTGTGTGTAATATTAGGTATGAGAGTGAGCTAAGCTGTATATATAGAGATTCTGGCAACCCCTCACACCTCTCACTCACTCTCACTTTTCTTGGCTCTCACCCTCCCACTCTCACTTTCTATAGCTCCCTCTCACTTCCTGACTCTCACTCTCACACACACTCTCTCTCTCTATCTATATATATATATATATATATATGTATATGTATGTATGTATGTATGTATGTATGTATGTATGTATGTATGTATGTATGTATGTATGTATGTATGTATGTATGTATGTATGTATGTATGTATGTATGTATGTATGTATGTATGTATGTATGTATGTATGTATGTATGTATGTATGTATGTATGTATGTATGTATGTATGTATGTATGTATGTATGTATGTATGTATGTATGTATGTATGTATGTTATGTATGTATGTATGTATGTATGTATGTATGTATGTATGTATGTATGTATGTATGTGTATGTTGTATGTATGTTGCATGTATGTATGTATGTATGTATGTATGTATGTATGTATGTATGTATGTATGTATGTATGTATGTCTGTATGTATGTATGTATGTATGTATGTATGTATGTATGTATGTATGTATGTATGTATTATAGAGAGAGAGAGTAATATTGATGTGTGTGTCTGTGTGGAAGAGAGTGACCTATAAAGGAAGCAACACAGAATGGATAACTGTAAATAAACTCCTTCAGTTATGGGAATAGTAGAACGTGTTATTGTATTTATTGGATCTTCAAATAACCTAACTGGCCTACTAGTTTCACACATAATAATTGATAACTATTTTAACAACCAATTTGTCTTATTATGAAAACTACAACTTTGAGTTACATGCCAAGTTTGAGGTTAAGGGGGTAGTAGCATTTTTTTTTTTTTTTTTTGGTCTATTAATTCCCCCCCCCCCCCCCCCCCCATCAAGATAAAGTTTTACATTTTTTCGGTTAAAAAAACAAATCGACACCTCAATGGCATGATAGGTCTTAAAATTGACAACGAAATGGAGCTAAAGGTATTAAAATCGCCAAATTAATGGGCCGAACGTCTTAAAATGTCAAAACTAATAGGGATTAACACGAGGGAGAAAGGGGTCCAGAAAAACGACCCATCTCCTCTTAAGGCACAAGAGTGACATATTCAACTTTTTAAAGTAGTGTAGTGACTCGGAAGAATTTGTGGACCTCTTACAATTTTCTTTATAGTAATACAGCATTCTTGAGTGGTGACTGGTCAACTCAACCAGTACCAAATCAACCAATTCGGTTAGGTTAGGTTTGGTATCGTTCGCCAGGGAAAAAAATTGACACCTAAATAGCACGAAAGGTCTAAATATTGACGAAGAAATGGGGCGAAAGGTCTTAAAATCGCCAAACTAATGGGCCAAACGTCTTATAACCTCAAAACTATTGGGGCTAAACATTAGGGAGAAGGGGTCCAGAAAAACGGTCTGCCTCCCCTTTTAACTTGCTGTTGTGTGTTCATGAACAGCTGACGAACATAGCCATATAGGTATAATTTAAGGGGAGGCAGACCGTTTTTCTGGACCCCCTTCTCCCTAATGTTTAGCCCCACTAGTTTTGAGAATTATAAGACGTTCGGCCCATTAGTTTGGCGATTTTAAGACCTTTCGCCCCATTTCTTCGTCAATACTTAGACCTTTCGTGCTATTTAGGTGTTGATTTTTTCTCTGGCGAACGATAGTGAGCCTGTAACGTTGGAAGAACCGGCCTTTGGCCGGGACATTATTCTACCGAAAAATTTACAAATTAATCTAGAAGTGGGATCTAATGATTTTTTTTTTTTTTTTTTTTTTTTTTTTAAATGTGATGGAGGTCTAGGGAGGAAACTCGAAAACTAATGAATACATGCAAAAATCGCCCAAAAAGCGAACCATCTTCCCTTAACTTGCTGTTGTGTGTCCATGAACAGCTGACGAACATAGAACCATAGGTATAATTTAAGGTGGATTTATATTAGTTTTTATTTTAACAATGTTTTTCCACACATCCGATATGTTAGCTTTTGATCTGTACTATTAACAGTGAAAAACACGATATTATCTGGGTAAGTAACTCACCACACTGAGACAGTTTAACTAGGTTTTATTTACTAAGTCATTACATACACATAGGGGGAATGGTTCACGTTTTGGGCGGTTTTTGCATGTATTCATTATTTTTTCTAGTTTCCTCCCTAGACCTCCATCAAACTTAAAAAACAACATCCATTAGATCCCTCTTCTAGATGAATTTGTACATTTTTCGGTAGAAAATATTTCCGGCCGAAGGCCAGTTCTTCCAACATTACAGGCTCACTATCGTTCGCCAGGGAAAGAAATCGACACCTAAATAGCACGAAAGGTCTAAATATTAACGAAGAAATGGGGCGAAAGGTCTTATAATCGACTAACTAATGTGGCAAACATCTTGACATCTGAAAAGTAATGGGGCTAAACATGAGGGAGATAGTGGTCCAGAAAACCGGGCCATCTCTCCTTAATCATTATTACCCTGGGAGATAGAGAGTTCACGGAGGTTCCCTGTTGCTTGATGGTGCCCAAATATGACAGGCTCAGTTCCGCTAACAAGATCTAAGCTAGTTGGAGGCAAAGCATGGTCACAATATGGGAACAAGGTAAAATAGTCTATAAGCCATAGTCATGGGTGAAGAACAACAATCAGTTCTAGATTTTGTTTCTATAGTTGTTCCAGTCACAAATGAAGAATAATAACCCGTCACAAACTAAGATATTTCTATAGTTAATCCAGTCAAAGACAAAGGACAACATCCAGTTTTAGACAAATGCATTTCTATAGTTGTTCCAGTCACAGACAAAAGCCAACAATCAGTTGGAAACAAAGGATGACAACCAGTTGTAGAGGAATATATTTCTATAATATGTTCCAGTCGCAGATGAAAGACAACAAACAGTAGCAAAGGAAGTTGTGTCTATATGTATCCAAGTTGCATACAGAGAACGACAACCAGTTACAGACAAAGTTGTTTCTATGTATTGCCAATAACAAGTCGCAGATGAAGTGCTCGAGGCCAGTTGTAGATGAAGCCCCAAAGATAGCCACTTTCTTAGTTGAAGGGTTACATGACTACTTGCCGTTGGTGTCCGGTGATTGGAAAGTCTTGGCTACCACCAAGGTGTCACAGCAAAAGTAACTTGTATTAAGAAGGACGCCTTCGCTTACTACGCCTCTCATGGTGTTCGTCATTTTGTCTCCGGGATAGAGCTTGGCTCATTAATTTGGAGGGCACGGCCAGGCAGCTCCAGGGTCCCGTCTTCTTTGACATCTGGTATGAGGAACTTAGACAGTGGCACAACACTGCCCTCTCTCTAGGGAAAGCCACAGCCGTGGCTCCAGCCCGTTTGTCTTATGAGGATCTTGGATACCAGCATAACATTAATAGTTCTGTTACATTTGATAATCTACTTTTAAGTCTACTTACTGATACCATTGCAAAATAGTCTTATGTCAGCATGGTTCAGGGGTACCACACACGACTTATGTGTGGAAGGTCGCTGTTCGTGCCTCAGTCTTAGCACCATAGGTTTATTGACCTGCGGGAATGGCCTTCCATATCCCTAATGGTGGACATTAGAGGGTGTGATAGACTAGTGTCGTATGTACACAAATATATGCTAGCACCTGATCGACAAGGGCGAGCTGATTACATTGGTTACAGACTACATTCACATCCACAGCTATTCCAACATTACGATAACATTCCACATGCATCTCACATAATCACAAAAATGGTTAGTTGGCCTAGCAATCCTCTCCAGATAACAACCTAGAGAATTGATTGCATTGCCTCGATGGAGACGTTTCATTCGTTGTCACCCTCTCTTGGGGATCAAGGTGTCTGGCAATAGATTAATAGCTGTTGCAAAAATAAATTTGTAAATCAAAGTTGCGAAACCCTTTGTGTAAAATTGGTAAATTCACCTTTACTTGTTACCTGTGCCCAAAATATATGTGTATGAATATTTGTTTTTGTTTTGTTTGTGTCAATCAGTGGAGGGCTGTGGATAAGGCAATTGTTACTTGTAGCCGCGTTATACGAGATATTAAGCTGATCTTATTTTGTTATACAGATGCTTGTCATCAACCAACATTTCTTTACCACTTGAAAGACAAAACTGCATACCCAGTCACGATAAATCCACGGTGGGCTGTGGAGAAGAAAATTACAATTTGTCACTTGATTTGTTAAAATAATGTGCTGAATTTTGGCACACACACACACACACACGCACACACATATATATATATATATATATATATATATATATATATATATATATATATATATATATATATATATATATAGTTATGAGAACCTCAGCAGGTGATCTTGGACACCGCAACTTCCAAATTAGTAGGGCAATGAGAAGAAATACGTTGTGGAACATCATGATTTATTCTAATTTTCGGCGACGTCACGCAGCCATCCTCAGGAAAGGGTTACCAACAGATCCTAAAAATTGAGTATAACTCTGTATATATTGCTAAAACAGGATCACTAAAATGTAATGCATTGTTGAACACGTGGCAATTTGCCTATCTAAAAACAATTAAACAACATAATTTTGGCCAACTAGGCAAGGTTTGAATATAAAATAAATCTACGGCTAGACACCATCAAATTCAAAATTGCTAAATCTCAATGCAACGAAAGGAATCAAAACGCATAAGATATCAAATTTATATTATCATTTCTTTTTCAATTCAAATATTATTCTGAACTGTAAAGGCTAAAACATATTAAACAAAATTTGTTAAATTTTGTTTAATAGATTTTAGCCTTTACAGTTCAGAATAATATTTGAATTGAAAAAGAAATGATAATATAAATTTGATATCTTATGCGTTTTGATTTAGCAATTTTGAATTTGATGGTGTCTAGCCGTAGATTTATTATATATTCAAACCTTGCCTAGTTGGCCAAAATTATGTTGTTTAATTGTTTTTTAGATAGGCAAATTGCCACGTGTTCAACAATGCATTACATTTTAGTGATCCTGTTTTAGCAATATATACAGAGTTATACTCAATTTTTAGGATCTGTTGGTAACCCTTTCCTGAGGATGGCTGCGTGACGTCGCCGAAAATTAGAATAAATCATGATGTTCCACAACGTATTTCTTCTCATTGCCCTATATATATATATATATATATATATATATATATATATATATATATATATATATATATATAAGAGAGAGCTACACCTCTATCTCTCTATCTTGACTATCCATTCATCTAGCCCCGTATTCTGATGTGTTGGAGTGTGGCCATTGATAACCAGACTCCGTAAACAACCCACCAGTAATGTCTAGCAGCTATTACCCTCGCTTCATAGGGTAATTGGGCTAGTTGTGACGCACTGGCTGGTTCCTCATGGTTGTGGTGCTGGTGGTTTTGGTGGATTGTTGGAATAAGTGTTGTTGTTCTGGTATTAGTTGTTGCTGTGGTGGTGGTGGTGACGACAAGTATTGTTGTTGTGGTGGTTGTGGTTGTGGTTAGTATTGTTGTTTATGAGGTTGTTGTGGTGGTGGTGATAAGTAATGTTGTTGTGGTTGTTGTTGTAATGGTGTATACTATTGCGGTGGTTATTGTGGTAATTTGTTGTGGTGGTTGTTCTGGTATTAATTGTTGTGGTTGTGGTATGGTATTTATTTTTGTTATAGGGGGTGGTAATTTTTTTATTGATTTGGTTGTTGTGGTGGTGTTGGTGGTTGTGGTGGTGGTGGTAATTATTGTTGTTTATGTGTTTGTTATGGTGGTTATTATTGTGGTGGTGGTTGTAATTATTATTGTTGTGATGATGGTTGTCGTAATTAGTAAAATGCCGAGTATCTGGCTATTCTTTCAGGCTCTTACAATACTCTTAACCATTTTAAGTCTTTACTTTACTGAGATAACTTATACATAGAACAGATACACGTGTACACTTTACAAAAGGTAACAACGTAGTTGGCAAACAGTATTTATATGAAATGAATACAGAGTAATTCAATGTCAATTAATACATGTACATGAAAGATCTATATAGAACCTGTATTAGATGCAGTCTTAGGCTGTGTGTGTGGGGGGGGGGAGTCAGTGAAGTATTAGCTGTGTAGCGAGTGGTGTTGGAGGCTTTCTACAGTAATTAAATATAGTTATACCTTAGTCGCGTTGGTGGAGTCGTCAACGTAACAGTAAGGTATAATTATATTCAGCAAAATAGCAAGAGGATAGCGTGTGTATTGTTTGATTACGTTAAGAGGGATTCCGAAACAGGGAACAACAATACTTATGGTAACTCTCTTCAAAATGTTATATGTTTGCCCTGGGTATCTATCAATGATGTTAGGGGAGCTTATGCTATTGCAGGGGTGTAAGGAGGGCAGAAAGATGAAACTAAAATTATATTTCGTTTCATAAGGGAAGATTTTTTTCCTGGGGTTGTTAGGCACGTTTACTCTCTGCTGACGCTTCATTTTATTTTTGTTTGATTGGCAGGGATATTGTCTCAAATAGCTGCTATGGGCATGCTAAACGGGACAGGTGTTACTGCGACGGGCATGTCAAGGGAGGAGGGGAGCATGACTTCGACGGGCATGTCACTATTTCTAAGAATATAAAACCCTCTACACTGCACTGGGAAACGTGATTTAACCCATGAAATGCTAGAACATGTGCAAAATAAAAGGTCAAGTTTATGGAGGGAGGGGGAGTGGGGAAGAAGTGGAGGCTGTGGTATGGAATGGTGCCACTACTTTCTACGTGTCACCCAAATTTCAGACATTTCCCGGCACTGGCATGGTTTTTGAAGAGTTATTTTTACATGTTTAAATACCGTGGCGTACTTCACCGTCTGACTACACTGATTATGCCTGTCTCTTCCACTGAGTGGGTAGCCTGACTCACTGCAGCGTTACGATAGTTTTCATCCGCTTGACCACTAGCAAAACTTATCATAGCCCAATTTTCACACTGATCACGTTTCAAGTTTTGTGTACACAATTTCAAAAGTTAAGCCGCATGATTTGCGTGGTTGTCCACTTTGGACAAAACCTCCAAAATACGCGATTCATAGTCCTGAACATTAGGGGTTAAATATACAGAAATACACTGTATCACTGCTACTCTCCATTCTTCAAGTAGAATTTCCCTTCTCCTTTAAAAATATAGGAAAAGGTTAAGTATCCTTTATCACGCCGTGGTAAAGTTGGTTAAAGCATGGACAATCGTCCTGACTGTTGGTGGTTCGAGCCCCACTGAGAGAATAAATACATGAATGGATAAATAAAATAAAAAACAAAAATGGGGAATGGGCCTGAGTAAGAAAAAAACAAAACATATATATATATATATATATATATATATATATATATATATATATATATACACATACAGGTACAGTATATCATTGTGTGTGTGTGTATGCAGTTTGTATTTATAAGTGTTTGCGTGTGTATGAGAAAAAATATAGGCCTATAGACTAAGCATGCACTGTATGTATTATGTATGTGACGATGTGTGTGTGTAATGTTTGTATTTATATGTACCTGCGGCTGCGTGTGTAGGTAGCAAACATACTTCAAACCTGCTAGAAACCATGTATGTAATTGTAGGTGTGTGGCTGCTTGTATGTATGTATGTTTGTATTTGTATGTGTCTGCGTGTGCATGAGAGGAAACTACTAGAAAGCATGTACATATGTGACTGTGTAGCTGTGTGTATGTGTGTATTCGTATGTGCGTACGTGTAAATGAGGCTCAACAAATATAGACCGAGCATGTATATAATATATATATATATATATAATATATAGATAATATATATATATATGTGTTTGTGTGTGTGTGTGTATGTATGTTATGTATATGTATGTTTGTGTGTGTGTGTTGTTTGTAATGCAGTCAAACTATTGATTGCATTTCTACGAACAGCAAGTCGTGTGTTGTTGTCTGTCTCCTGTCCTCTTCCTCATTGTCTCCTTTCTCTTGTCCTTCCTCTTTGTCTCCTTTCTCTTGCTCTTGTCCTTCCTCTTTGTCTCCTTTCTCTTGTCCTACTTTGTTCCTTTCTATTGTCCTTCCTCTTTGTCTCTTGTCCTTCTCTCTCTTTGTCTCCTTTTCTCTTGTCCTTCCTCTTTGTCTCCTATTCTCTTGTCCTTCCTCTTTGTCTCCTTTCTCTTGTCCTTCCTCTTTTTATCCTTTCCTTCTTCTCCTTCCTCTTTGTCTCCTTTCTCTTGTCCGTCCTCTTTGTCTCCTTTCTCTTGTCCCTTCCTCTTTGTCTCCTTTCTTGTCCTTCCTCCTTTGTCTCCTTCCTCTTTGTTCCTCTTTGTCTCCTCTTTCTCTTGTCCTTCCTCTTTGTCTGCTTTCTCTTGTCCTTCCCCTTTGTCTCCTTTCTCTTGTCCTTCCTCTTTGTCTCCTTTCTCTTGTCCTTCCTCTCTTGTCTCCTTTCTCTTGTCCTTCCTCTTTGTCTCCTTTCTCTTGTCCTTCCTCTTTGGCTCCTTTCTCTTGTCCTCCTCTTTGTCCCTCCTTTCTCTTGTCCTTCCTCTTTGTCTCCTTTCTCTTGTCCTTCCTCTTTGTTCTCCTTTCTCTTGTCCTTCCTCTTTGTCTCCTTTCTCTTGTCATTCCTCTTTGTCTCCTTTCTCTTGTCCTTCCTCTTGTCGATGTCCTTCCTCTTTGTCTCCTTTCTCTTGTCCTTCCTCTTTGTCCTCCTTTCTCCTTGTCCTTCCTCTTTGTATCCTTTCTCTTGTCCTTCCTCTTTGTCTCCTTTCTCTCTTGTACTTCCTCCTTGTCTCCTCTCTTGTCCTTCCTCTTTTCTCTTGTCCTTCCTTCTTCTTTCTGCTTTCTCTTGTCCTTCTCCCTTCCTCTTTCTGCTTTTTCTCTTGTCCTCCTCTTTGTATCCTTTCTCTCGTCCTTCCTCTTTGTCTCCTCTTCCGTTCTCTGTCCTTCCTCTTTGGCTCCTTTCTCTTGTCCTTCCTCTTTGTCTCCTTTCTCTTGTCCTTCCTCTTTGTCTCCTTTCTCTCATCCTTCCTCTTTGTCTCCTTTCTCTCATCCTTCCTCTTTGTCCTCCTTCTCTTTGTCCTTCTCTTTGTCCTCCTCTTTGTCTCCTTTCTCTCATCCTTCCTCTTTGTCTCCTTTCTCTTGTCCTTCCTCTTTGTCTCCTTTCTCTCGTCCTTCCTCATTGTCTCCTTTCTCTTGTCCTTCCTCTTGTTGTCTCCTTTTCCTTGTCCTTTCCTCTTTGGTCTCCTTTCTCTTGTCCTTCCTCATTGTCTCCTTTCTCTTGTCCTTCCTCTTTGTCTCCTTTCTCTTGTCCTTCCTCATTGTCCTCCTTTCTCTTGTCCTTCCTCTTTGGTCTCCTTTCTCGTGTCCTTCCTCTTTCTGCTTTCTCCTTTCTCTTGTCCTTCCTCTTTGTCCTTTCTCTTGTCCTACCTCTTTTGTATCCTTTCTCTTGTCCTTCCTCTTTGTCCTTTCTCTCTGTCCTTCCTCTTTTCCTCTTTCTCCTTTATCTTGTCTTCTTCTGTCTGGCTTTCCTACAGTAACCTCTTTATTTGTGTTGGTTCATTTATCTTCCGGTAGTTAGTGTGTTAGTTCTCTAGCCATATACCAAGGTTGTTTGAGAGAGAGCGAGCGAGCGCGAGGTGGGTATCTTTTCATGCATATGATTTCCTTTATTTAATTCTGGCTTGCTCTAAACGATGTTATTGAAAGAAAAAAAAACATATACGAGTTAAGCAAGCGAGGGATGGGCTTATTTATTTGCTAATGTATCTATCTTTATTTATTGTTATTAGTGTCCTCCCTAGACCTCCATCAAACATAATAAATATCCATTAGATTC
>CM064530.1:15997499-16041234 GCA_032716605.1 Paralithodes platypus
CATTAGGAGTATTTGTCGTTAATAGGAGTATTTGTCGATACAGTAGGAGTATTGTCGATACAGTAGGAGTATTTGTCGATACAGTAGGAGTATTTGTCGATACAGTAGGAGTATTTGTCGATACAGTAGGAGTATTTGTCGATACAGTAGGAGTATTTGTAGATACATTACGAGTATTTGTAGATATATTAGACGATATCATGGGCTCTGATAGGAAGAGAGAGGTTTTATGAGGGGATTATAAGGAAATAGAAAACAGAAGATGGCTTAGTAAATTGTAATATTCTTTTGACCAGCAGGGCAAGGAGTGTCACCAGATTTAATGACAACACAAACATTATATTATGTTTATATGATACAGTTTATGAGGCAGTTTAAGGGGCTAGTGCTTGTTTTTTGGTCTATATATTTGTGTATAAACTTTATTTTTAGTTTCCTCGCTAGACCTCCATCAAGCTTTAAAAAACACCCCCTAGACCCTGTTTCAACATAAATGTGTACATTTTTCGGTAGAAAAATGTCCCAGCTATAGCGCGGTTCCTTTTACAATTACAGGCTCGCTATCGCTCACAAGGAAAACATCGAAACCTAAATGGCACGAAAGGTCTTAATATTGACAAAGAAATGGGGCGAAAGGTCTTAAAAACGCCAAACTAACGGAACGAACGTCTTATAATCTCAAAGCTGATATGCTAAACATGAGGGAGAAGGGGGACCAGAAAACCGACCCATCTCCCCTTAACCCCTTCAGTATTCGCTGGCAAGAATATCATCTTATTCTGGCGACGACTAGACGATTTTATTCTGCTTAAGAAGGACCTCTGAAGTATGAAATGGATATAAATTATCTCTTATTAGCTTTATGAACTCTCACAGATCCTTTCTGAGTTGTATTAAAAGATTTGAAGGATAGATTAAATCTCTATTCTGTGGACTCGGGGGTTGACGTTTAGCATTCAGAAATAGAGTTCTCTCAATCTCATAATTACCTCTCCAAAAAAAAAAATCTGCCCACAACTCACTCAAAGACAGCTGAAGAGGGTGAAGTAACTAAACTAAAGGTTTCTAAACACCCCTGATGGTCACACAGGCTTTTAAGTATCGCAGAAAGGGCACAAATTGCGTCCTGTGCTTGAAAGGGTTAAGATGAGATAGGCGTTGCCGTTCTGAAGAGGTTAATATGACTCCGTAATTCTTTTATAATAGGTTATAATTGCAGGCAATTAAACGTCACTTCTCTGGTATAAGTTGTTCTAATTATTTTGTATAGCAACCTTACGATAATATATCCCTTACAGTATAAAATTACGCCTTTTTATATATTATATGCCGATTTTATTAAGATTTGGAAGAACCTGTGGGAGTCGGTGCTAATTGGGATAATGTGTACTGATGAAATTACTGAAAAGTTGACCGAATTAATATAAACACCATATGAGGAGGAGCACTTTATCCTCTTCATATGGTGTATATATAAATAGGTTAACTTTTCCCAGACAGTGGAATTCATATATTTTGTAAAAGAGTGTTGATAACTTCTATAACTTCTGATAACTGTCTTGATAGCGTAATGCTTAGTGCGCGGAATTTCGGTGTGATTATACTAGGTTCGAATCCTTGGGGTACCACATGTATTCATAGTTTCATTAATTTCATAAATAATATAGGATTATTTGTCAGTTAATTGGTGGGTTGGTGTTATGAATTTGTAATATATATTTTTAAAGTGTGTTGATAACTTGTATTTGTTATATATATTGTAAATATAAGTGTTGATAACTTGTATTTGTTATATATATTGTAAATATAAGTGTTGATAACTTGTATTTGTTATATATATTGTAAATATAAGTGTTGATAACTTGTATTTGTTATATATACTGTAAACATAAGTGTTGATAACTTGTATTTGTTATATATATTGTAAATATAAGTGTTGATAACTTGTATTTGTTATATATATTGTAAATATAAGTGTTGATAACTTGTATTTGTTATATATATTGTAAACATAAGTGTTGATAACTTGTATTTGTTATATATATTGTAAATATAGGTGTTGATAACTTGTATTTGTTATATATATTGTAAACATAAGTGTTGATAACTTCTATTTGTTATATATATTGTAAACATAAGTGTTGATAACTTGTATTTGTACGGTTGGCCAAATAAGTCACGTCTCCGCTGTCATTAAGTTTTGCTCGGTGTGTGTTGTATTAATGTCTGTCAGATATTGAATAGGGTGTGTAAAGATAGGAACATGTTTATATATCACTCGAAAAGATTAATTAATGCTTAGATAGTGCTGATACATGTTTGTATATATCACTCGAAACGATTAATTAATGCTTAGATAACGCTGATACCAATTATTGATCGCATATACTTGGTGCCGCGACATCACTTATTTGGATAACTGTAAAGTCGCGCTAATAAGTGATGTCTCTGCACCAATTATGTTTTGATCAATAATGGGCATCAGTAATATATTAAACTTCATTTCTTCATATCGATTGAAATATACAAACATGTTCCTACACTTACCCACCCTATTCAACATCCGACAGACATGAATACAGCACTGAGAAACCCAAACGTAATGACAGCTGGGACATGACTTATTAGCGCGACCGTACTATATTTTTTTAAAGAGGGTTGATAACTTCTATTTGTAATATATTTCGTAAAAAAGTGATGCTAGCTTCTATTTGTAATATATTTAGATTTGTACTATATGTTATAAAAGAGTGGTGATAACTTCTATTTGTACTATATGTTATAAAAGAGGGTTGATAACCTATATTTGTACTATATGTTATAAAAGAGTGGTGATAACTTCTATGTGTACTATATGTTATAAAAGAGTGGTGATAACTTATATTTGTACTATATGTTATAAAAGAGTGGTGATAACTTCTATTTGTACTATATGTTATAAAAGGGTTGATAACCTATATTTGTACTATATGTTATAAAAGAGTGGTGATAACTTCTATGTGTACTATATGTTATAAAAGAGTGGTGATAACTTATATTTGTACTATATGTTATAAAAGAGTGGTGATAACTTCTATTTGTACTATATGTTATAAAAGAGTGGTGATAACTTCTATTTGTACTATATGTTATAAAAGAGTGGTGATAACTTCTATTTGTACTATATGTTATAAAAGTGGTGATAACTTCTATTTGTACTATATGTTATAAAAGAGTGGTGATAACTTATATTTGTACTATATGTTATAAAAGAGTGGTGATAACTTATATTTGTACTATATGTTATAAAAGAGTTGTGATAACTTATACTGTATTTGTACTATATGTTATAAAAGAGTGGTGATAACTTATATTTGTACTATATGTTATAAAAGAGTGGTGATAACTTATATTTGTACTATATGTTATAAAAGAGTTGTGATAACTTATACTGTATTTGTACTATGTTATAAAAGAGTGGTGATAACTTATATTTGTACTATATGTTATAAAAGAGTGGTGATAACTTATATTTGTACTATATGTTATAAAAGAGGGTTGATAACTTCTATTTGTACTATATGTTATAAAAGAATGGTGATAACTTATATTTGTACTATATGTTATAAAAGAGTGGTGATAACTTATATTTGTACTATATGTTATACAAGAGTGGTGATAACTTATATTTGTACTATATGTTATAAAAGAGTGGTGATAACTTATATTTGTACTATATGTTATAAAAGAGTGGTGATAACTTATATTTGTACTATATGTTATAAAAGAGGGTTGATAACTTCTATTTGTACTATATGTTATAAAAGAATGGTGATAACTTATATTTGTACTATATGTTATAAAAGAGTGGTGATAACTTATATTTGTACTATGTTATAAAAGAGTGGTGATAACTTATATTTGTACTATATGTTATAAAAGAGTGGTGATAACTTATATTTGTACTATATGTTATAAAAGAGTGGTGGTGATAACTTATATTTGTACTATATGTTATAAAAGAGTGGTGATAACTTATATTTGTACTATATGTTATAAAAGAGTGGTGATAACTTATATTTTACTATGTTATAAAAGAGTGGTGATAACTTCACTTATATTTGTACTATATGTTATAAAAGAGTGGTGATAACTTATATTTGTACTATATGTTATAAAAGAGTAGTGATAACTTATATTTGTACTATATGTTATAAAAGAGTGGTGATAACTTATATTTTACTATGTTATAAAAGAGTGGTGATAACTTCACTTATATTTGTACTATATGTTATAAAAGAGTGGTGATAACTTCTATTTGTACTATATGTTATAAAAGAGTGGTGATAACTTATATTTGTACTATATGTTATAAAAGAGTGGTGATAACTTCTATTTGTACTATATGTTATAAAAGAGTGGTGATAACTTATATTTGTACTATATGTTATAAAAGAATGGTGATAACTTATATTTGTACTATATGTTATAAAAGAGTGGTGATAACTTATATTTGTACTATATGTTATAAAAGAGTGGTGATAACTTATATTTGTACTATATGTTATAAAAGAGTGGTGATAACTTATATTTGTACTATATGTTATAAAAGAGTGGTGATAACTTATATTTGTACTATATGTTATACAAGAGTGGTGATAACTTATATTTGTACTATATGTTATAAAAGAGTGGTGATAACTTATATTTGTACTATATGTTATAAAAGAGTGGTGATAACTTATATTTGTACTATATGTTATAAAAGAGGGTTGATAACTTCTATTTGTACTATATGTTATAAAAGAATGGTGATAACTTATATTGTACTATATGTTATAAAAGAGTGGTGATAACTTATATTTGTACTATGTTATAAAAGAGTGGTGATAACTTATATTTGTACTATATGTTATAAAAGAGTGGTGATAACTTATATTTGTACTATATGTTATAAAAGAGTGGTGGTGATAACTTATATTTGTACTATATGTTATAAAAGAGTGGTGATAACTTATTTGTACTATATGTTATAAAAGAGTGGTGATAACTTATATTTTACTATGTTATAAAAGAGTGGTGATAACTTCACTTATATTGTACTATATGTTATAAAAGAGTGGTGATAACTTATATTTGTACTATATGTTATAAAAGAGTAGTGATAACTTATATTTGTACTATATGTTATAAAAGAGTGGTGATAACTTATATTTTACTATGTTATAAAAGAGTGGTGATAACTTCACTTATATTTGTACTATATGTTATAAAAGAGTGGTGATAACTTCTATTTGTACTATATGTTATAAAAGAGTGGTGATAACTTATATTTGTACTATATGTTATAAAAGAGTGGTGATAACTTCTATTTGTACTATATGTTATAAAAGAGTGGTGATAACTTATATTTGTACTATATGTTATAAAAGAATGGTGATAACTTATATTTGTACTATATGTTATAAAAGAGTGGTGATAACTTATATATATATATATATATATATATATATATATATATATATATATATATATATACCGGTATATATATATATATATATATTTACCGGTATATATATATATATATATATTTTTTTTTTTCTTCTATATTCCAACTTACTTCCTCTCGGGCATAGGCTGAGAGCCTTAACATTCACCGCTTTACAATGAACAGTGAAGCCCGTGAGGTCTTGTTCCAGTCTAGGGAGTGAGACATGTGAAGCACGTAGAGTACAACGAGCACCTGCCATCTTGCCTTCACATGAGGCACGGTGCTCACTCATGGCCCGAAACGACCCCATCTCTGAAGCCACCTCGTTCCCGTGCTTCACTGTCTCACCCCCTACACTCGGACTCTCACACTTACACACACACAACGCCACCTGTTGAGCAGATAACTCACCAGGCATTGCACCCCTATAGCATATTTTGAATATGGGAATATTCATACAGTGCTATTTAATCCGGGAACAATGAGGGTATTTTATTGACGTTTCGGTGGGCTTGTGGTAATGCACTGATACCAGGTACAGCACAAATTCCATCCCAATAATATCTTCCCATTGATACATCAGGATTTGAACCCGGGACCTTTGGATTACCAGGCCAGTGGCAAGACCACTCCACCACACCTCCCCTATATTTGTACTATATGTTATAAAAGAGTGGTGATAACTTATATTTGTACTATATGTTATAAAAGAGTGGTGATAAATTATATTTGTACTATATGTTATAAAAGAGTGGTGATAACTTCTATTTGTACTATATGTTATAAAAGAGTGGTGATAACTTCTATTTGTACTATATGTTATAAAAGAGTGGTGATAACTTCTATTTGTACTATATGTTCTAAAAGAGTGGTGATAACTTCTATTTGTACTATATGTTCTAAAAGAGTGGTGATAACTTCTATTTGTACTATATGTTATAAAAGAGTGGTGATAACTTCTATTTGTACTATATGTTATAAAAGAGTGGTGATAACTTCTATTTGTACTATATGTTATAAAAGAGTGGTGATAACTTCTATTTGTACTATATGTTATAAAAGAGTGGTGATAACTTCTATTTGTACTATATGTTATAAAAGAGTGGTGATAACTTCTATTTGTACTATATGTTATAAAAGAGTGGTGATAACTTCTATTTGTACTATATGTTATAAAAGAGTGGTTGATAACTTCTATTTGTACTATATATTATAAAAGAGTGGTGATAACTTCTATTTGTACTATATGTTATAAAAGTTGGTTGATAACTTCTATTTGTACTATATATTATAAAAGAGTGGTGATAACTTCTATTTGTACTATATATTATAAAAGAGTGGTGATAACTTCTATTTGTACTATATGTTATAAAAGAGTGGTGATAACTTATAATTGTAATATATGTTATAAAAGTTGGTTGATAACTTCTATTTGTACTATATATTATAAAAGAGTGGTGATAACTTCTATTTGTACTATATGTTATAAAAGTTGGTTGATAACTTCTATTTGTACTATATATTATAAAAGAGTGGTGATAACTTATATTTGTACTATATGTTATAAAAGAGTGGTGATAACTTCTATTTGTACTATATGTTATAAAAGAGTGGTGATAACTTCTATTTGTACTATATGTTATAAAAGAGTGGTGATAACTTCTATTTGTACTATATGTTATAAAAGAGTGGTGATAACTTCTATTTGTACTATATGTTATAAAAGAGTGGTGATAACTTCTATTTGTACTATATGTTATAAAAGAGTGGTGATAACTTCTATTTGTACTATATGTTATAAAAGAGTGGTGATAACTTCTATTTGTACTATATGTTATAAAAGAGTGGTGATAACTTATAATTGTAATATATGTTATAAAAGTTGGTTGATAACTTCTATTTGTACTATATATTATAAAAGAGTGGTGATAACTTCTATTTGTACTATATGTTATAAAAGTTGGTTGATAACTTCTATTTGTACTATATATTATAAAAGAGTGGTGATAACTTCTATTTGTACTATATATTATAAAAGAGTGGTGATAACTTCTATTTGTACTATATGTTATAAAAGAGTGGTGATAACTTATAATTGTAATATATGTTATAAAAGTTGGTTGATAACTTCTATTTGTACTATATATTATAAAAGAGTGGTGATAACTTCTATTTGTACTATATGTTATAAAAGTTGGTTGATAACTTCTATTTGTACTATATATTATAAAAGAGTGGTGATAACTTCTATTTGTACTATATGTTATAAAAGAGTGGTGATAACTTCTATTTGTACTATATGTTATAAAAGAGTGGTGATAACTTCTATATGTTATAAAAGAGTGGTGATAACTTCTATTTGTAATATATTTTATCTTTTATCTCCAGATTGTTGTGGCAGTGACCGGCTTGGGCCCGGGAATGCGAGGTAAGTCGAAGATTGCCACTTGAGGGATTTTTGTTTTTTCGGGACCCCTTTCTCCCTCCTTTTTAGCCCCATTGCTCTTGAAATTTTAAGACGTTCGCCCCGTTAGTTTGGCGATTTTAAGAACTGTTGCCCCTTTTCTATCGATGATAGATCTTTCATGCCATTTAGATGTCTATTTGTTCCTGGCGAGCGTGTAATTGGACATTTGTGTACCGAAACATGCATAAATGTATCTTGAAAGGAGGCTTAGGGGTGTGATTTTAAGCTTTGTGGAAGTCTAGGGAACAAACTAAAAGCCTCTCTTTAACTTTTTATAAGGCATAAATATTCTAAATTATAAAGCTACTGTCACACAAGCACTTTTACCGTCAATTTTATATGAGCAAGTTTTTTCTCGTATTAGTTCAGGACTTTTTCGCACTGGTATCGCCAACAAAACTGAAGGTATATTATGTTAGGCGGCTGAATTCTGACCAAGTAAACATTTTGAAGCTTCCAGACCATAATTGCCCGTAAAAAATGCTCGACAAAGGGCTCGTTTGACACTAGTTTAAGTCCAGTAAAAATATTACACTAATTTGACGCTGATAAATTCCCTTTGGAATCCTTTTGGGGTTATGCTATTCCTCCCTTTAAGGGGGTAGTACTCGCTTTTTATGGACCCCCTTCCCCCTCATGTTTAGCATGTTAGTTTTGAGGTTTAAAGACATTCGTTCAGTTAGTTTGGCGATTTTGACACCTTTTGCCAAATTTTTCTGTCAATATTAAGACCTTTCGTGCCCTTTAGGTTTCGATTTATTGTCCTGGAGAGCGACAGCGAGCCTCTATTTTTAGAAGTAACCGGCCTTGGGCCGGGAAATGTTTCTACCGAAAAATGTACACATTTATCTTGGAAGGGGGTCTAGGGGGTGTTTTTCTAGGCTTGATGGAGGTCTAGCGAGGAAACTCAAAAATAAATAAATAGATAAATATGTAGCCCAAAAAACAAGCATTACCCCCTTAAGTAGCGACAGACTACATAATGCGTGGCTTTGTGAGGCTCGGTCGTTTGGGAATTATAGTGGGTCCTTGCATTGAAGGATTCGTATTATACCCACACGTGCAATCAATCTTACACATAGTTCTGCAACACAAATGCATGCTGATTAACATGATTAGACATACAGTACATACAAGAACACATACTTGTATATTATAATATATTTATTTAAGGCGGCAGAATAATAATTGAAGCAGTGTTTAGTTTAGCTGAATCTGTTATTGAACGAGTATACCAAAGCTTTGCTTTATTTGTTTATTTTGTTATATATGTGGATGAGGGAGACAAAAGGCAAAACTGCCTGTGACAAGTTCCTCCCCCAGAGTTGAAAGAGGAATGTAAGAGCCAAAATGCCTGGACACACGGAGTTTTAAGCGATTTAAGTCACAGGATGAGGGAAAGGTGGATTCAGGGAGAGCGTTCCAAAGCTCAACTATTGTATAGAACAAAGATTGGGAATATCGTTTCACTCTTGGGTTGGAGAGTTGCACAGAGTAGGAGTGGATTGTGTTACAGGAGGTGGTATACATTGAAAGAGCTCTGAGGAACACTGGTTATTGTAATAGCGGTAGAATAGTGAGAGAGATGCAACATTGCGGCGAAGAGAGAGAGATTGCATAGAATCAGTAAGAATGGACGTGAAACGAAAGGCTTTCTTTTATACTTTGCCTAGAAGTGTTATGCGAGAGGATCCTCCCCACACATGCGAACAATACTCAATACATGGACGCACTGTGCCCCTGTACAGAGAAAGAAGCTCTGTAGTGGTTAAGAACCCCCGGAGGCGGTTGAGCACACCCAGCTTCTGGGAAGCTGTTTTAGCAAGAGTGGTAAGATTGTCTTTCCAAGAGAGATCAGAAGAAAAAGAGACACCACAAATATTAACAGAAGATGAAGGATTAATTTGTATGTTTTTGAAGAATAAGTGATAGACTTGTGGAAGGTTGTGACGAGTAGACAGATGGAGAAATTGAGTTTTGGAAGCCTTGAAAGTAACAAGGTTTTCTCTGCTCCAATGTTAATAATTACAACAGAGACTCAGCCAGAAGAACACATATTGATGAGCTGTGATATTCTAGTTGTCATAGCCGGAGGCTATGTGGACAATTGTGGACAACTGGATCCTTGTCAATCAAGATCCAGTATGGCATTGTGGGGGTCAACCCAGACTATAGTCCGTTCATTCTAGGTTGGGTAGAAATCGTAACTTCTAACCTCTGTAACTAAAAAAGGGCTAGAGCAAATTAGCTGTCAATTTAGACGCATATTCCCTAGCCAAGTCTTCCTATTTGGTAGAAATATTTGCTGATTTCTCTAGTCCTTTTTGAGCTATGAGAGGTTAGAGGTTAGGATTTCTGCCCACCCTAGAATGAACAGACTACAGTCAACGTAACCCTTGTCAACTTAACTGGTCATCCCAACGCAATCAATTTCAACCCCGATTAAAGGGGAGGTAGTCGCTTTTCTGGACCTCCTTCTCCCTCATGGTTAGCATAATTGTTTTGAGATTTTAAGACGTTCGTTCCGTTAGTTTGGCGATTTTTAAGACCTTTCGCTTCATTTCTTTGTCAATGTTTAGACCTTTCGTGCCATTTAGGTGTCTTTTTTTTTCCTGGCGAGCGATAGCGAGCCTGTAATTTTAGAAGGAACCGGGCTTCAGCCGGGACGTTCAAATTTATCCTGAAAGGGGGTTTATGGGGTATTTGTTTTGTTTAAGTTTGATGGAGGTCTAGCGAGGAAACTCAAATAAAAATATATTAATATAACTATCACTATCCCCTTAACTCAACTTGAGTCAACACAACCTTGCTTAAGGGGGGTCACCTTCTTTTTTTGTATCTACTTTTCTGTCTTTCTCTGGCTTGTATCCATGCGGCCTCATTCAGCCTACTGTTTTAAGACGTTTATCCCCATCCAGGTGTCGATTTATTCCTGGCGAGTGATAGCTAGCCAGCATTGTATGGAGAACGTCGGCTTCGCCGGAGACCCTTTTCTATCGAAAAATTTACAAATGTAGCCTGCTGACAAAACAAATTATAAAACAAAAAAAATGCTGGCTCGCTACCGCTCGCCAGGATAAAAATCAACACCTGGATGGGGATAAAAGTCTTAAAACAGTAGGATGAATGGGGCCCAATGAATACAACCCAGAGAGAGCGGGAGAGAGGGAGAAAAAATTTAGGTGGGCTCCCTTAAATGAACCCCGGCCAGCCCAAAGCTACGTATATAACTGAGTTAAGGGGAGGTTTTTAGTTTGTTCGTTAGACCTCCATCAAGCTTAACATTACACCACCTAGATCCCCTTTCAAGATAAATTTGTACATTTTTCGGTAGAAAACTGTCCCGGCCAAAGGCCGGTTCTTCTTAAATTACAGGCTCGCTTTCGCTCGCCAGAAAAAATAGACACCTTAATGGCACGAAAATTCTTAAAATTGACAGAAATGGGGTGAAAGTTCTTAACATCGCCAAACTAATGGGGCGAACGTCTTAAAATAGCAAAAGCAATGGGGCTAACTATGAGGGAGAAAGGGGTCCAGAAAAAAATCCCTCCAGTGGAAATCTCCCCTTAATTATGACCCAAGCTGACTCAGGCACTACGGTACCTATACCTGGTGGTGGTGGTGGTGGTGGTGGTGTGTAGCGGTAATGGTGAACGAACGAACCCCTTCCTACAATTCTACATACGGGGGTTAAAATCTAATTATCGTTCGCCAACCTGCTGATCACCTGTGATTACGTCGTGTCCGTTAAGGGAAGATTTCTACCTGGAGGATTTTTTTTTCTGGACCCCCTTTCTCCCTCATGTTTAGCCCCATTGCTTTTGAGATTTTAAGACGTTCGCCCCATTAGTTTGGCGATTTTAAGAACCCTCGCCCCATTTCTGTCAATTTTAATTCATTTGTGCCATTTAGGTGTCGATTTTTTCATGGCGAGCGATAGCGAGCCTGTAATTTAAGGGGAACCGGCCTTGGGCCGGGACATTTTTCTACCGAAAAATGTACAAATTTATCTTAAAAGGGGGTCTAGGGGGAGTAATTTTAAGCTTGATGGAAGTCTAGGTAATCAACTAAAAACCTCCCCTTAAACCGGTATCACACGAGCGCTTTTTCCCTCAACATTTATCCTCAACACTGGTCTGGCAGCTTATGAGGTCAACATTTACAATTTTTCGGTCCCCTCATCAGTCTAGTTTCCGATACCAGTGCCAAATATTATAGAAATGTTACCCCAGAAAAATGTTGATCATGGAATGTTTGACTATAAAAACTCTCGTGTGATACCGGCTTTACAGTAATAGAACGTTAAAGTAAGAGTTAGCCAACCGAGTGATGGAAATACTATTTAATTTGAAAACTTAATTATATAAATGGCCAGGTTTTTTTATGTTCAAGTAAAGCCATGTTTTACGAACAAGTATCCAACGGGCATTACTTGGGGTCTACCTCAAGGGGAGAGCGGTTCACTTTTGGGGCGATTTTTGCGTGTATTCATTATTTTTCTAGTTTCCTCCCTAGACCTATACATCAAATTAAAAAAAAAAAAAAACTCCATTAGATCCTCCTTCTAGATTAATTTGTACATTTTTCGGTAGAAAAATTTCCTGGCCGAAGGCCGGTTCTTCCAACATTACAGGCTCACTATCGTTCGCCAGGGAAAAAAATCGACACCTAAATAGCACGAAAGGTCTGAATAGTGACGAAGAAATGGGGCGAAAGGTCTTAAAATCAACTAACTAATGGGGCAAACATCTTAACATCTGAAAACTAATGGGGCTAAACATGAGGGAGAAAGTGGTCCAGAAAACCGGCCCGGCCCATTCCCCCTTAAAATCTGCAGAATGTCAACTACAACAGTTAGTTCACCCCCTGCATCTCCGTCTCTCGTAAAATGTTGTAAATTATATAGAAGAGTTATTTTGGTCACATTTGCATATTATAAATTGTTTTGTTCAATAACGGTGTTCATTGTTTAACCGCGTCAATTATGATTGCATCATGTTCAGTTTATTCGGGCTAACATTTATTCTATTGACTCCATCTAGAAAGGACATCTAACCAAACAAAATAGAACCAATTATTTAAGGGGAGATCCTTCATTTGTTGGTAAATTTTTTTATTTATTTATTATTTTTCTAGTTTCCTCGCTAGACATCCATCAAGCTTAAAATGAAGCCCCCTTTCAAGATAAATTTGTAAATTTTTCGGTAGAAAAATGTCCTGGCCGATTCCTCTTAAATTACAGGCTCGCTATCGCTCGCCAGGAAAAGATCGAGACCTAATTGGCAGGAAAGGTCTTGAAATTGACAGAAATGGGGCGAAATTTCATAAAATCACCAAACTCACGAGTCTAAAGATGAGGGAGAAGGTGGTCTAGAAAAGCGCCATGTCTCCCCTTAAACTGACCGCATGACTCCTACAGGCTCTTTGTAAGGGTCGAGATATCCACCTGGAGGATTTTTTCTGAACCTCTTTCTCCCTCATGTTTAGCCCCATTGCTTGTGAGATTTAAAGACGCTTGCCCCATTAGTTTGGCGATTTTAAGAACCCTCGCCCCATTTCTGTAAATTTATTTAGGTATCGATTTTTTCCTGGCGAGCGAAAGCGAGCCTGTAATTTAAGGGGAACCGGCCTTCGGCCGGGAATTTTTCTACCGAAAAATGTACAAATTTATCTTGAAAGGGGGTCAAGGGGGAGTAATTTTAAGCTTGATGGAGGTCTAAGGAATGAACTAAAAACCTCCCCTTAATATAACTAAATCAAGTGATCTAAATAGTTATAATGACATTTTGTAATGGCTTATCATAATGCAAAGGATATGCAAGACCATGCCTATTAGCGGGGTAGTGGCTTGTTTTATTTTGTCTATTTCTATATTTCTTTATCTCAAAGTTAATGGGGCTAAACAGGAAGGAGAAGGGGGTCTGGAAAAGGCGACTACCTCCCCCTTAACGGTCACACAGTTAAGGGGGGTGACCTGTGTTTTTTTTTATCTCCTTTTCTCTCTTTGTCTGGCTTGTATCCATTCGGCCCCATGCAGCCAATTATTTTAAGACGTTTATCCCCATCTAGGTGTCGATTTCTTCCTGGCGAGCGATAGCGAGCCAGCATTATATGAAGAAATCCGGCTTCGCCGGAGAAATTTTTCTATCGAAAAATTTACAAATTTAGCCTGCTATCAAACAAAAATAAAACATATGCTGGCTCGCTACCGCTCATCAGTAAAAAAATTGACACCTGGATGGGGATAAACGTCTTAAAACAGTAGGCTGAATGGGGCCAAATGGATACAAGCCAGAGAAAGATAGAAAAGGACACAACAAAAACAACAGGTGACCCCCCTTAACTCGATCGAGAAGCCATACGTATAATATAACACATAGGGATGGCCTACACTAAAGTATTTGGTGATGGGCTGGTCTATCAGAGTGAGAACTGAGCGATCTCTGCCATACCCATAGCTTACTCTGACTGTTCCTTTTACTTATATATTTTCTAGATCTCAAGTGACGGCGTCTCTTCCGTGGATTGACCTTCCAATCTACCAAGATTGGAAGCCAAAGCGTCACATTTTTCCTTTGCCCTTCATCTTTCTCTTCATAATTGCTGAGGGGCACAGGGCCCTGGGTGGGGCTTTGGTTTCCCGGGCGTTTCCGCACCCTCTTCATCTCCCCGCCATGGAGTGGCTTCGGTCACCCAGGCATTATTGTGGTCGGCAGAGAGGGTTCTGTGGGGGCGCTCGGTTATCTTGGCCTTGCTCGGGGCCTTGGGGCTGTTCGGCCAGGCAGCTTGGGGAACAACAACAACAACAACACTAAAGTATCGAATATTTGGGGGACTTAAGGGCAGGTTTTTAGTGTGTTTCCTAGACTTCCATCAAGCTTGAAATTACACCCCCTTGACCCCCTTTCAAGATAAATTTTTACATTTTTCGGTAGAAAAATTGTCCCGGCCGAAGGCCGGTTCCTCTTAAATTGCAGGCTCGCTATCGCTCGCCAGGAAAAAATCGACGCCTAAATGGCTCGAATGGTCTTAAAAGTGACATAAATGGGTTGCAAGTTGTTAAAATCGCTAAACTAATGGGGCGAACGTCTTAAAATCTCAAAAGCAATGGGGCTAAACATGAGGGAGAAAGGGGTAAAGAAAAAAAATCCTCGAGTGGAAATCTCCCCTTAAGGTTTACTACTATAAGCTATGAAGTGTTTTTATGCCGACAGTGATGCATAATTACAGATCTAAAGCCGGTATCACACGAGCGCTTTTTCACTCGACATTTATCCTCAACACTGGTCTGGCAGCTTACGTGGTCAACATCTAAACTATTTCGGTTGCCTAACTTCATCTACCATCAGTCTAGTTTCCGATACCGTTGCAAAATATTCCAGAAATGTTGCCAGAAAAATGTTAATGGTCGAATGTTGACTATAAAAGCTCTCGTGTGATACCGGCTTAAAGGATTGCAGGTGTAAAGGATGATTGGTAAGCCGAGTTCATTTAATCCCTTCAATTCTAGATAACACTAGCCGATTGTATTCAGTCTCTTGAAAGCAAAGGAGTGGGAGCAATGTCACTTGACCATGGATTCCTACTGACCCTTCCTAAGTTGAATATATCACCTCTATCAAACAAAATAAGAAGGTATGATTGTATAAGAAGGTATGATTGTATAAGAAGGTATGATTGTATAAGAAGGTATGATTGTATAAGAAGGTATGATTGTATAAGAAGGTATGATTGTATAAGAAGGTATGATATATATAAATGGGCTGCTGTTTGCTTAAGGGGGGTGACCTGTTTTTGTTCTGTCCTTTTCTATCTTTCTCTGGCTTGTATCCATTTGGCCCCATTCAACCTACTGTTTTAAGACGTTTATCCCCATCCAGGTGTCAATTTTTTACTGATGAGCGGTATCGAGCCACCATATTTATTATTTTTGTTTGACAGCAGGCTAAATTTGTACATTTTTCGATAGAGAAATGTCTCCGGCGAAGCCGGATTTCTTCATATAATGCTGGCTCGCTATCGCTCGCCAGGAAGAAATAGACACCTAGATGGGGATAAACGTCTTAAAATAGTTGGCTGAATGGGGCCGAATGGATACAAGCCAGAGAAAGATAGAAAAAGACAGAAATAACAAAGAGCAGGTGACCCCCCTTAAGGAGACAGTGTTTTGGGGGTCTATTTATTTATATATTCATTAATTTCTATTGTCCTCCCTATACTAGACCTGCATCAAACTTAAACACAATAATCCATTAGATCCCTACGTTATTAATTTGTGCATTTTTCGGTAGAAAAATGTCACGGCCGAAGGAAGACCGGTATCTCCACGATTACAGGCTCTCTATTGCTCGCCAGGAAGAAAATTCGACACTTAAAGGGGGCACGAAATGTCTTAATATTGGCGAAGAAATGGGGTGAAAGGTCTTAAAATCGACAAACTAATGGGGCAAACTTCTTAATACTTCAAAACTAATGGGGATAAGCGTGAGGAAGAAAGGGCACCAGAAAAACAGCCCACCTCCCCTTAAGGCGGCGCCACACGATCAGATATCCATGTTTTTTAGAAGGCTACAGCAGATCATGGCTAGCGATTCTTGGCTAAACACGCCGATAACATACACGGGCCGAGTAATTTAGTGAGGTGGAAGGATGGAGTAGATAGGCCTGTGATTGAAAGCGGTGTTGGTTGGGAGGGGAAAGAGGCGCATGAGGGCGATTCATTCGTGGCCACTCCTTCAGGGATCATGACGCCTGGCAATAGATAGATTAAGTTAGTACCTGGATATGATGGACGATCAAGTGACTGAAGGCAAAATCAGGGAAAATGTGAACAATGATAAGAATCCACATCGGAGAGACCAGGGGTGGAATTTTTAAAAGAGCTAGGCCACCACCACACTCTTCACTAGTACCCCTGTCACGCACCTCAGCACATCCTCACCCATCTACACATACCTAGAGTCGGCCACCACCACCCAAAAAAAGATAAAACAAATAAAATAAAATAAAAATGAAAACTTAAAAAAAATAAAAAAATAAAAATAAAATACAATGAAAATATGGAGTTTGTGCCAGAAGTAAATATATTATGTATCTAATTATCTCCTTTATTAATGGACAGAATTATTTGTTGTTTGATGTTTTTTGAATCACTGTTTAGTTTATAATGCCATGGAATTGAAAATAATCATATCCTAAGTTAGATATACTGTACAACCATGTTCCTACACTTACCCACCCTATTCAACATCTGACCTACATTAATACAGCACAGAGCGAGTCAACCCTAATGATAGCCGAGACATGACTTAATAGGCCAACTTGATTTGGTTACTAAAGACTATAACCAAGACTGTACATACATAATTCATACACCATCCGTTCCACACCTAATACTCCATGCTACCGTGTGTACTGTATTATCTTGTATTCAATACACACTTGCGTATTAATAATCCTCGCTGGTTCTATTGTGTATAGTACTGTACTTAAGGGGAGGTTTTTACTTTATTACCTTAACCTCCATCAAACTTAAAATTAAACCCCCTTGATCCCCTTTCAAGATAAATTTGTACACTTTTCGGTAGAAAAATGTCCAGGCCGAAGGCCAGTTCCTCTTAAAATACAGGCTCGCTATCGCTCGCCAGGAAGAAATCGACACCTAAATGGAACGAAAGGTCTTAAAATTGTCAGAAATGGGGTGAATATTCTTAAAATTGCCAAACTAATGGGACGAACGTCTTAAAATCTCAAAAGCAATGGGGCTAACCATGACGGAGAAAGGGGTCCAGCAAAAAAAACCCTCGAGTGGATATCTCCCCTTAACCCGTTCAGTACCGGGGACTTCCTTTTAACTTTATCCTGGCTACTATTAGACGATTTTACTCAGTTCAATAAACTCCAGCAACTAACATGCTTCGAAATATCTCGCTTAACAATTTTTGATACCACAGATCCTTCTCAACCGTTTCCCTGCGGGAGATGTTCCAGAATGCCATGGCAATTTACAGCAATTTACAGGTTTTTAAAGCCTCTTTAACCTTGTAAAATCGAGTGCGAGGGATCGGTAGGCCACATGTCCTTCTCCCAGGCAGGCGGCCATGGCACTAAAGGCTCTAAGTCAGAATCTCGCGAGATATTATAACAGTGCTGCCAAATGCAAATGTAGCGATAAATTAGCGAGAATCGCTCATTTTAGCGAATGTCTATGGTAATGGTGCGGGTGAACCCCGCAGCTGCAAAGCTTGTTTTGGTGTCATTTTGTAGCTATTTTCTTCTAGTTTTTGGCTGAATACATTTAATTTCATTCAAATACTTGCCTCATCAATCAGGAGTGCCTGAATGAGCCCTAATATGGCAGAAATATGCCCGTAGAGAAAGGGATAAACTGCACAAAATCGTCTAAATATAGCTAGATTTTTGTTTAACAGATGTCGTCGGTACAGAAGGAGTTAAGGTCATTATTTATTGTTATTGCATCACTTGCAATTTAAACTGCTTTGTAATTTAATCAATAACACCCATTAGCTGCATCCTATATTTCTACATAATTACCACCACTTGAGTTAATCGTCTACACCTGCCTTTTTTTTTCTTCTATGTGAGTGAGGGAGGCAAAAGGCAGAACTGCCTGTAGCGAGTGCCTCCCCCATAGTTGAAAGAGTGACAGGGCCAAAATCATGGGATGTTAGAGCCAAAATGCCTGGACACACGGAGTTTGAAGCAATTTAAGTCATAGGAAGAGGGAAAGACTGATTCTGAGAGAGAGTTCCAGAGCTCCGCTGTTGAATCGAAGAAAGTTTGAGAGTAAAGTTTCACTCTTGGGTTGGAGAGTTGCACAGAGTAGGGTGGGATTGTGTTGTAAGACGGGTACCACGTGCCTAATCATACTAGCCAAATATGAACTAATAAGACAGTTTTGGCCGAGTCAAATAAATGTTTATGAGGAACTATAGGTAGCGCCAATAATTAATCTTAATCCCCGACCTCTCTGTAACTCCAGCAAATTGGCTGTAAATATCCTCGCCTATTTCCTGGTAGACTCTTCCCAAATGATAGAAATGTCAGCCCGATTGCTTTCATTGATTTCGGGTTATAAGAAGTTAAGGAGTCAAGATTATTGTTAAGGGAGCCCACTTTGCTTTTTTTTTTCTTTCTCTCCCCGTTTCTTTTGGTTGTATCCATTCGGCCCCATTCAGCCTACTGTTTTAAGACGTTTACCCCCATCCAGGTGTCAATATTTTCCTGGCGAGCGGTAGCGAGTCGCCATATATATATATATATATATATATTTTTTTTTTACGGCAAGCTAAAGTTGTAAATTTTTCGATAGAAATATGTCTCCGGCGCCGGATTTCTCTATACAATGCTGGGTCGCTCTCGCTCGCCAGCAAGATATCGACACATTGATGGGGGTAAAAATCTTAATAGTTGGGTGAAAAGGGCCCAATGGATTTTTTTTTCTCGAAAAAAACCCAAATAGAAGGTCCCACCGCTTTCCCATTTGATACAAGCCAGGGAAAGAGAGAGAAAAGGAGAGAAAGATAAAAACAAAACGGTGACCCCCTTAAGTTTGCTGACGCCACCTATACGCGCAGTTGCCAATAGGTCCATAATTCCTTTCAATACCACAGCGTCATGTTCACTTGATTCTGGCTACCAATAGACGGTGTTACATAGTTTGGAAAGGACATTAGAGGAATCACACTATCTAGGGTTCACAGTTTGGAAAGGACATTAGAGGAATCACACTATCTAGGGTTCACAGTTTAAGGAGATACTGACTGCTTTTTGGTTTATAAATTCATTCATTCACTAATTCTTAGTTTCCTCGCTAGGCATCCCTCAAACTTAGAAAAACATCTCCTAGACACCCCCCCCCCCCCCCCCCTCAAGATAAATGTTTAAATTTTTCTATAGAAAAGGGTACCGGCCGAAGGCCGGTTCCTCTTACAATTACAGGCTCGCTATCGCTCGCCAGGAAAAAAATCGACACCTAAATGGCACGATAGGTCCTAAAATGTATAACCAAATGGGACGAAAGGTCTTTAAATCGTCAAACAAATGGGCCGAACGTCTAAAAAACTAATGGGATTAAACACAAGGGAGAAAGGGGATCAGAAAAACAACCGTCTCTCCTTAATTTGTATTCCAATTATAAGTTACATATATAGTATATAGAAGGATACACACGTTCAACTATTTGGTACACTATTTGTTGCTACTGTACAGTCGGCCAAATAAGTGATGTCGTGGCACCAAGTAATTAATACAGCATACAGCGAGCAAAACTTAATGACAGCGGAGACAAGACTTATTTGCTGCTGTACAGTTGGGCAAATATGTCGTGTCTCGCTGTCATTACGTTTTGCTCGCTGTAGGCCTATGCTGTATCAATGTCTGTCAGATGTTGAATAGGGTGTGTAACAATAGGAACAAGTTGGTATATCTCACTCGAAACGACGAGTTAATGCTTAGATAGTTATGATAGCAATTATTGAAGGAACTATACTTGGTGCCGCGACATGACTTATTTGGGTTACTGTACACTATAAATAATATCATACTCACCCATTCATCCTCAAGTGTTCCAGCATGTCCTCATTCACCCTCCGGCTAAGGGGGGGATGGTGCTGGTTTTTGTTATTTCTGTCCTTTTCTCTCTTTCTCTGGCTTGTATCCATTCGGCCCCATTCAGCCAACTATTTTAAGACTTTTATTCCCATCTAGGTGTCGATTTCTTCCTAGCGAGCGATAGCGAGCAAGCATTATATGAAGAAAGCCGGCTTCGCCGGGGACATTTTTCTATCGAAAAATGTACAAATTTAGCCTGCTGTCAAACAAAAATAAAAAATATGCTGGCTCGGTACCGCTCACCAGTACAAATTTTACACCTGGATGGGGATAAACGTCTTTAAACAGTAGGCTGAATGGGGCCAAATGGATACAAGCCAGAGAAATATAGAAAAGGACAGAACAAAAACAGGTCACCCCGGTTAAAGGGGGGATGGTGCTGGTTTTTCTGGCCCTCTTCTCCCTCGTGCTTAGCCTCATTGGTTCTTGGCTCTTAAGGGGATATTTCCACTTGAGGGACTTTTTCTTGACCCCTTTCTCCCTCATGTCTAGCCCCATTGCTTTTGAGATTTTAAGAAGTTTGCCCCATTAGTTTGGTGATTTTAAGAATTTTCGCCCCATTCTGTCAATTTTAAGACTTTTCGTGCCATTTAGGTGTCGATTTATCCAGGCGAGCGATAGCGAGCATGTAATTTAAGAGTAACTGGCCTTTGGCCGGGACATTTTTCTGCCGAAAAATGTACAAATTTATCTTCAAAAGCGGGTCAAGGGGTGAAATTTAAGATAGCTGGAGGAGTAGGAAACAAATTAAAAACCTCCCCTTAAGACCATTCAAAAATACATATTTTGTATATATTTATATTTGATAGTGACAAATAACTTTAATGTACAGGTGATAATAGGGTTGGGTGGTGGCTGATAACTACCGTGTTTGATGGAGGAGCAATAATAGTTCGGTGGTTTCACAGGTATTATGCCACGGTAGCCTTGTCCGTTTCATAGTCACTCAGGTGTGACTTTAACTTAATGACACAGGGACAAGTGGCTTAATTCTCCACTTATGGGTAATGCACAATATTGACAAAAATTAGGGGGACGGTGTGAAACCAGTTGTGGCAAAATTACTGATCCAACTGTTTGTCAAGAAGGTCTAGGGAGGAAACTAGAAAATCATCAAAAGATAAAAGAACGAGCAACGGAATACGCCCATCTCCTCTCTTAAGGGGACATTTCCACTTGAGGGATTTTTGTCCTTGACCCCTTTCTCCCTCAAGCTTAGCTCCATTGGTTTTTATATTTTAAGACGTTCGCCCCATTAGTTTAACGATTTTATGATCTTTCGCTCCATTTCTGTCATCTTAAGACCTTTCGGCCCATTTAGGTGTCGATTTTTTCCTGGCGAGCGATAGCGAGCCTGTATTTTAAGAAAAACCGGCCTTTGGCCGGGACATTTTTCTACCGAAAAATGTACAAATTTGTTTTGAAAGGGGCTCAAGGGGGTGTAATTTTATGCTTGATGGAGGTCTAGGGAACAAACTAAAAACCTTCCCTTAAAGGATGGCAAGTAGAGAAAAGTACTCACGAGGCCTTTTATGTGTCACAGGTTTCTGCTAACTTGTTTTTAACCTGGCACACGGATGTTACTGTCTGATAATACGGCAACTTCTTAGTTAAAGTTTCGATAATATGGTGTATGTTATTGGTGTGTGTGTGTGTTTGGGGGTGGGTTGTGGATGGATGGTGTGTGTGTGTGTGTTTTGGGGGTGGTGTGTGTGTGTGTGTGTGTGTGTGTGTGTGTGTGTGTGTGTGTGTGTGTGTGTGTGTGTGTGTGTGTGTGTGTGTGTGTGTGTGTGTGTGTGTGTGTGTGTGTGTGTGTGTGTGTGTGTGTGTGTGTGTGTGTGTGTGTGTGTGTGTGTGTGTGTGTGTGTGTGTGTGTGTGTGTGTGTGTGTGTGTGTGTGTGTGTGTGTGTGTGTGTGTGTGTGTGTGTGTGTGTGTGTGTGTGTGTGTGTGTGTGTGTGTGTGTGTGTGTCGATCGTAAACTATATTATTACACTTATCTAACGGTGCATGGAAAGAGGATGAACAAGTGGCCAGCACACCTCATGTCTGCCAGGATGACACTGACCGCGGTTTCGCATTATGCTAAACCACGCCATGCTCGGTAAACTTGCGGACGTGTCGTGTTTCTTTTTTTTTAGCATCAAAGTTTCCAGACAGCCCAAAACAAACTTGCCAGCCACGCACTGTCTGACCATGAAATGGTTGGCGAGGTCGTAGTCAAGGGCGGCATCGATCCACCAAGGGAATCGGACACAGGGGAGATGGTGGAGTGCCCGGCATCAGCCGCATCAAACTTGGAAACTTGCCTCAGTGTCAAAGTAACCGTGGTAGTGGGTGGACGTGCGTTCCGTACCTTATGACATTTTCCGTGTGCCGCTACTGAAGGGTGTTTAAGTGTTTGGTTACGATTTATTGAATTACAACACTAGGATTACATTTTATATATATACTATATTGGTTACGATATATTGAATTACAACACTAAGTTTACATTTTGATATATAACTATATTGCAACTTTTGGGAGAATAACATTGAATTGTTTGTTTGAAAACTGCAACATCGAGTTTGCTAAGAAGAAAAAAATGTGACGTGTAGTGAAGAAAACAGGTAAGCCAGAGAGATATATATATATAGATAGATAGAGAAAAAGCGAGAAGATAATAAACACGTGCATAAATGGTAAAGAAGCCCAGGGATAATGAAGATAATTTATATAATTGAAGTAGATTATTATTGGCTATGGTAACAAAATTGAATATCCATTTATCGAAAGTTATACTTTACTTAAATTGGATCACTTTCTGTCCGCGTTGCTCTCTCTCTCTCGTCGTTTGTTTCCTGGGCTTAACAGGTTTGGTACTGGTAACATGGTATTTTTTAACGTATTCATTCTTACATGTAATTAGGCGATTATCTTCAGCTTAGTAAGGACCTTTAGCAATAAGTAATCACATGTATCTCAATTATTTATCCTTTGACTTCCACAATCCCATTTTAATTTTACTAAACCTGTGTAATAATAGCCTGAATATAATGATAAAATGCGATATAGTATACTAAAAGAGTTATTGAATGTATCCAGTATTAGCCAGGTAACACTCGGATACCATAGTCTAGCCCACTCATAATAATTCGTGGACCCTTTTTGTTTTTCTTTATGCAATTATATCTATTTGGATTGATTTTAGGATAATACGTACTCTACGATAAATAGTATATATAGTTTTGTAGTGGATTTATAGCCTAGAAACTATATTAATAAATTAATTTCCAAATTATATACTTCCATAATTAGAAATCTCTGTCTCGTTTTTTTGGTAGAGTTATTTAAGGAGAGCAGGATAGTGGATACCATGCCCCCCCCCGCCCCCGATCCCCTTTAGCCGACTTCTACGTCTCCCAGGAGCAAGCGGCGGTGGAAAATGTTCACCCCCCTCCACCACAGAGGAGGTTATCTACACCTGAGTAAATAAATAGATAAATATAAATAGATAATTAGAAATAGGTGAAGTCCAGGAATTTGTATGAGTAGGCTATAGACTATGGTATCCGAGTGTACCAGTACTGGTAGACCAGTAAGACAAAAATCATCACAAGAAACTTGTTCGGCAAGGGCTCTAAGTTTTTCGTGTGTGTGTGTTTTTTTTTTAATTTTCAGTGACTGGGTGTGGTATTATATATACTGTTACTACTGTAGACTAGTTCCCTATTATTGTCAGTGATTGGGTGTGGTATTATATATATGAACTGGTTCCCTATTATTGTCAGTGATTGGGTGTGGTATATAGACTGGTTCCCTATTATACCTTTTGATACCTTTTGATGTGTTTGCCACTCTTCTAGCGGCACCAAGGAGCGCGACGCCCCTCGTTTTGGGTGGTGATTTGGTGCAGTAGACTGTTTGAAGCGACAGCTCGCTCCCTTGCGAGGATGGGCTCGTCTGGCACCTTTTGCAGTTCGACATCCAGGGCTCTCTTGAAGCTGTCTAACGAGACGTCCCTCATGTCTCTTACTCGCCGTGGGAGTTTGTTGAAGAGACGTGGGCCTCTGTGTGATAACCAGCCCTCTCGCAGAGAGCCCATAGCACCCCTGTTATTCATCCGGGGGATTTCGCATTCCCAGCCTCTCCTATCACTGAATTTCATGACTATCGGAGTATGTAGGTTTGGTACTAAACCCTCTGCGATTTTCCACGTGTATATTATTAGGTAACGTTCTCTTCTACGTTCCAGTGAGTACAGATTCAGTGCTCTTAAACGCTCCCAATAGTGTAGCTGTTTTATCGAACTTATATGCGAAGTTAAATTTCTTTGTACACTCTCTACGTCATTTATTTCACCTGCTTTGTATGGGGATGTTAATACGCTACAATATTCAAGCCGCGGTAGCACTAGAGATTTGAAGAGCGTTTTCATAGGTACTTCACCGCGTGTTTTAAAAGTACGCATAATCCAACCCGTTAGACGTTTCGCAGCCGCCACTTTGACCTGGTTATGTACTTTGAAACCCATATTTTCAGACATTAATACCCCAAGGTCTTCCACACTGTCTTTCCGTTCTATTATGTGGTTAGATTCTGTTAAGTAATTTGTAATTTCTTTAACACCATTATTATCTCCGTACCGTATTAATTGGAATTTTTCCTCATTGAATTGCATGTTGTTTTCCCTGGTCCACTGGAACACTACATTCATGTCTTCCTGCAGTCGGCCCGTGTCTTCTTGTGTGTTTACTATGTTGCTTAATTTTGTGTCGTCAGCAAAAGACGACACCGTACTGTGTCTGGTGTTGGTATCTATGTCGCAAATTTGTATGAGGAACAGAAGGGGCGCTAGCACTGTTCCTTGGGGCACTGAGCTTTTGACATCCGAAGGCTCAGATGTGACTTGGGTTACTGCTACTGATTGTTTTCGGTTTACGAGGAAATTGTATATCCACCGTCCGATTTTCCCAGTTATACCTTTTGCTTTCAGTTTGTGGGCTATTATACCATGGTCACATTTATCAAATGCCTTCGCAAAATCGGTGTAAATGACATCCACGTTTTTCTTTTCTTCTAGCGCTTTAAGAATGTTGTCATAGTGTTCCAAATTTTGTCAGTGATCCCTATTATAGTCAGTGATTGGGTGGTATTATATATATAGACTGGTTCCCTATTATTGTTAGTGATTGGGTGTGGTATTATATATAGACTGGTTCACTATTATTGTCAGTGATTGGGTGTGGTACCGGTATTATATATATAGACTGGTTCCCTATTATTGTTAGTGATTGGGTGTGGTATTATATATAGACTGGTTCCCTATTATTGTCAGTGATTGGGTGTGGTATTATATATATAGACTGGTTCCCTATTATTGTTAGTGATTGGGTGTGGTATTATATATATAGACTGGTTCCCTATTATAGTCAGTGATTGGGTGTGGTATATAGACTGGTTCCCTATTATTGTTAGTGATTGGGTGTGGTATTATATATAGACTGGTTCCCTATTATAGTCAGTGATTGGGTGTGGTATTATATATATAGACTGGTTCCCTATTATTGTCAGTGATTGGGTGTGGTATATAGACTGGTTCCCTATTATTGTTAGTGATTGGGTGTGGTATATAGACTGGTTCCCTATTATTGTCAGTGATTGGGTGTGGTATTATATATATATACTGGTTCCCTATTATTGTCAGTGATTGGGTGTGGTATATAGACTGGTTCCCTATTATTGTCAGTGATTGGGTGTGGTATATAGACTGGTTCCCTATTATTGTCAGTGATTGGGTGTGGTTATATATATAGACTGGTTCACTATTATTGTCAGTGATTGGGTGTGGTATTATACATATATAGACTGGTTCACTATTATTGTCAGTGATTGGGTATGGTATATAGACTGGTTCCCTATTATTGTCAGTGATTGGGTGTGGTATATAGACTGGTTCCCTATTATTGTCAGTGATTGGGTGTGGTATTATAGACTGGTTCTTATTATTGTCAGTGATTGGGTGTGGTATATATATATATAGACTGGTTCCTTATTATTGTCAGTGATTGGTGTGGTGTATATATATAGACTGGTTCACTATTATTGTCAGTGATTGGGTGTGGTATTATATATATAGACTGGTTACTTATTATTGTCAGTGATTGGGTGTGGTATTATATATATATAGACTGGTTCCTTATTATTGTCAGTGATTGGGTGTGGTATTATATATATAGACTGGTTCACTATTATTGTCAGTGATTGGGTGTGGTATTTTATATATAGACTGGTTCACTATTATTGTCAGTGATTGGGTGTGGTATTGTATATATAGACTGGTTCACTATTATTGTTAGTGATTGGGTGTGGTATTATATATATAGACTGGTTCCCTATTATTGTCAGTGATTGGGTGTGGTATTATATATATATAAGAACATAAGAACATAAGAAAATGGGAGTCTGCAGAAAGCCGATTGGCCTAAGCAAGGCAGATCCCTGTCCCACACAACCCCAATTACAAAGCCCAATTATAGGCTCAACACTCTAATACCCTGAGGATCATCTTACCAAAACGGTTAGAGATTAACGCAGGATTACGGGTCTGCAGAGCGCTGATTGGCCCAACCCTGCTGATCCCCCTTCACACCCAACCCTTCTCGTCCATATGCTTATCCAATTTTATCTTAAAGCTCCCTATCGTTTTTAATCCCACTATAGCACTTGGTAGTCCAGTCCACCCATCTACAACTCTGTTACCAAACCAATATTTGCCTATATCTTTTCTGAAACGAAATTTATCTAATTTGAAACCATTGGTACGAGTTTTTTCGCTATCACTGAGCTTTAGTACATTTGTCATGTCCCTTTGTTAATCCCACTAACCCACTTGAACACCTCTATCATATCCCTCTAACTCTGCGTCTCTCTAACGAATGTAAGCCTAATTTCTTCAACCTTTCTTTATACGGAAGATTTCTAATATTATGGATCATTTTTGTCATTCTACGTTGTACTCTCTCCAATGAATCTATGTCCATTCTGTAATAAGGACACCAAAATTGAACAGCATAATCCATATGGGGTCTCACTAATGACAAGTAAAGTTTTAAGATAACATCAGCAGTTCTGTTACTCACACTCCTTGAGATGAACCCGAGAATCCTGTTTGCCTTGTTTCGAACGCTTATACACTGTTGTCTAGGCTTCAAATCATTGCTAACAAACACACCTAGATCTTTCTCACAATTCGAGTTTTCTAATTCCACATTAGCTAGTTTATATTTAACATTTGTATGCATCTTCCCTATCTTTAATACCTTGCATTTGTCAATGTTAAACTTCATCTGCCAATTTACTGACCATTCGTGTAAGGTATCTAGATCCCTTTGGAGGCACTCTATATCTCTATCTGAATCAATTGTTCTCCCCATCTTGGTATCGTCTGCAAATTTACTTATCCTAGTTATACCTAAATCAAGGTCATTTATGTATATAACAAACAACAGAGGACCTAATACAGATCCCTGGGGGACACCACTTTTGACTGCTCCCCATTCTGACTTCGTACCATTTATGCTGACTCTCTGCTTCCTACCAATTAGCCATGACCTAATCCATCCCAACAACGCCCCACCTATTCCATGCGCCTCAACCTTTCTCATCAATCTCTCGTGGGGGACTCTGTCGAAAGCTTTACTGAAATCTAAATATATTATATCATATGACTTGTCATTATCTACTGCTTCATATACCTCTGAGAAAAAACTAAGCAAATTAGTAAGGCAAGAACGTCTGGTTCCCTATTATTGTCAGTGATTGGGTGTGGTATTATATATATAGACTGGTTCACTATTATTGTCAGTGATTGGGTGTGGTATTATATATAGACTGGTTCCTTATTATTGTCAGTGATTGGGTGTGGTATTATATATATTGACTGGTTCCTTATTATTGTCAGTGATTGGGTGTGGTATTATATATATAGACTGGTTCCTTATTATTGTCAGTGATTGGGTGTGGTATTATATATATATAGACTGGTTCCTTATTATTGTCAGTGATTGGGTGTGGTATTATATATATAGACTGGTTCCTTATTATTATCAGTGATTGGGTGTGGTATTATATATACTGTATAGACTGGTTCCCTATTATTGTCAGTGATTGGGTGTGGTATTATATATATAGACTGGTTCACTATTATTGTTAGTGATTGGGTGTGGTATTATAGACTGGTTCCCTATTATTGTCAGTGATTGGGTGTGGTATTATATATATAGACTGGTTCACTATTATTGTCAGTGATTGGGTGCGGTATATATAGACTGGTTCCCTATTATTGTCAGTGATTGGGTGTGGTATTATATATATATAGACTGGTTCCCTATTATGGTCAGTGATTGGGTGTGGTATTATATATATAGACTGGTTCACTATTATTGTCAGTGATTGGGTGTGGTATTATATATATATAGACTGGTTCACTATTATTGTCAGTGATTGAGTGTGGAATTATATATATAGACTGGTTCCCTATTATTGTCAGTGATTGGATGTGGTATTATATATATAGATTGGTTCCCTATTATTGTCAGTGATTGGGTGTGGTATTATATATATAGACTGGTTCCCTATTATTGTCAGTGATTGGGTGTGGTATTATATATATAGACTGGTTCACTATTATTGTTAGTGATTGGGTGTGGTATTATATATATAGACTGGTTCCCTATTATTGTTAGTGATTGGGTGTGGTATTATAGACTGGTTCCCTATTATTGTCAGTGATTGGGTGGTATTATATATATATAGACTGGTTCCCTATTATTGTCAGTGATTGGGTGTGGTATTATATATATCGACTAGGAGTTTCGACCTTGGCCAGCTCACTCGACAAGATTGTTGCGGGGTTTCGTTAAAAAAACCTGGGTGTGTAAGTAAAATACTGTCTCCATATGGAGCAGGTACTTCATGTGACAAACCAGTGAGTAAAATAGAAATAATCAGTCAAGATAGTGCGGATATAGTGATGTGTAATAGTAGTATCGATAACACTACACATGTAACCGATAGTAAAGATGAGAATACTGATAGAGTAGAATTTCCGTCTAGAGCTAGTAGTTCAACAGGAAATAATAAGTTAGCTAAACACAATAGAAAATTAGTTGCAAATAAAAGTAATAGGTTGAGGGTATATTATACAAATTGTAGGAGTTTATGTAACAAAATGAACGAACTTAGAGCACTCGTTAGCACAGAAAATATAGACATAATAGCGCTAACTGAAACGTGGATTAATACAGAATCTAGGCATTTTTTAGCAGAATTTGATATTCCAGGATATAGTTTGTTTAAATATGACCGAACAAGTAGGAGGGGCGGGGGTATAGCAGTGTTTGTCAGGAGTACATTAAAAAGCTGTATTAAATCAGGTATTAGACTAAATAATGATAATGAAAGTGTTTGGGTAGAGGTTAACGAAGGTAGTGAGACCATAGTTATTGGAGTTATATAGACCGCCTAATATGAGTAGAAATGGCGGAAAATCGTTATGGGAGGAAATTAAAATAGCATCAAGGTTTAGCAATGTGTGCATTATGGGGGATTTTAATTTTCCGAACATTGATTGGCAGCACCAAATAGGCGACTCCGATTCAGTAGAGTTTATAGAGGTAGTACAAGATAGTTTTTTATTTCAATTCATAGATACGCCGACTAGAGGTATTAATATTCTTGATTTAGTTTTCAGTAACAATGAACATATGATAAATAATGTAGAGATTGGTGACCACCTAGGAAATAGCGATCATAAATCTATTTATTTTAATATACAATGGACAGGGAATGCTAAAGAGAATACGACACTTATCCCAGATTTCAGAAAAGCCGATTATGGTGGGCTAAGAAGAGACTTAAGGGTGGACCCTATTGTTAAGCGATTAAGTCAGGATATGCCAGAGTTAAACTTGCCACCTACATATAACCAGTTTATTGCTTCACTCCACAATGCTCAAAATAAATATATCCCTAAAAGAAGATTTAGATCGACGCAGAACCAACCAAAATGGATGACTAATAAGCTAATAGATCTTATAGGAAAAAAGAAAGGAATATATCGAAAAATAAAGAAAGGTGAAAATCATTTACATATATACTATCAGACTCTATCAAGACAGGTCAAAAAGGAAATCAGGAAAGCAAAAAGAAATTATGAAATAAGGATAGCCAGCGACTCAAAAAATAACCCTAAAGCTTTTTACCAACTATATAAATCTAAAGTTAGAGATGTAATAGGCCCCCTAAAAACTTCAATAGGAGAAAAACAGAAAATGATTTAGAAATGTGCAGTACATTAAATAGTCAGTTTCTTTCCGTTTTCACTAATGAAAATTTGGCACAGATTCCAGAAGTCAATATGGTATATAGTGATAGTATAGAAAATATGTTAAGTACAGTTAGTATAAGTAGAAATGATGTGCTTAAGGAAATTGACAGACTGAAACCTCAAAAATCGCCTGGTCCTGACGAGGTATATGCTAGAGTATTAAAAGAATGCAGAGATGAGTTAAGTAGTCCATTAGCATTTATATTTAACAAGTCATTAGAAACAGGTTTAGTTCCAGAAGCTTGGAAGCTTGCAAATGTAGTTCCGATCTTCAAAAAAGGTGATAAATCGATAGCATCCAATTACCGTCCCATTAGTCTCACATCAATCATAGGAAAGTTGCTAGAGTCTATTATTGCTAGGAAAATTAGAAGCCACTTAGTAAAATTTAACTTAATAAATTCTTCTCAGCATGGATTCACTCAGGGACGTTCGTGCCTTACTAATTTGCTTAGCTTTTTCTCAGAGGTATATGAAGCAGTAGATAGTGACAAGTCATATGATATTATATATTTAGATTTCAGTAAAGCTTTCGACAGAGTCCCTCATGAGAGATTGATGAGAAAGGTTGAGGCACATGGAATAGGAGGGTCGTTGTTGGGATGGATTAGGTCATGGCTAATTGGTAGGAAACAGAGAGTCAGCATAAATGGTACCAAGTCAGAGTGGGGAGCAGTCAAAAGTGGTGTCCCCCAGGGATCGGTATTAGGTCCCCTGTTGTTTCTTATATACATAAATGACCTAGATTTAGGTATAACTAGTAGGATAAGTAAATTCGCAGACGATACTAAAATGGGGAGATCAATTGATTCAGATAGCGATATAGAGTGCCTCCAAAGGGATCTAGATACCTTACATGAATGGTCAGTAAATTGGCAGATGAAGTTTAACATTGACAAATGCAAGGTATTAAAGATAGGGAAGATGCAAACAAATGTTAAATATAAACTAGCTAATTTAGAATTAGAAAATTCAGACTGCGAGAAATATCTAGGTGTGTTTGTTAGCAATGATTTGAAGCCTAGAAAACAGTGTATAAGCGTTCGTAATAAGGCAAACAGGATTCTCGGGTTCATCTCTAGGAGTGTGAGTAACAGAACTGCTGATGTTATCTTAAAACTTTACTTGTCATTAGTGAGACCCCATATGGATTATGCTGTCCAATTTTGGTGTCCTTATTACAGAATGGACATAGATTCATTGGAGAGAATTCAGCGTAGAATGACAAAAATGATCCATAATATTAGAAATTTTCCGTATGAAGAAAGGTTGAAGAAATTAGGTTTACATTCGTTAGAGAGACGCAGAGTTAGAGGGGATATGATAGAGGTGTTCAAGTGGGTTAGTGGGATTAACAAAGGGGACATGACAAATGTACTAAAGCTCAGTGATAGCGAAAGAACTCGTACCAATGGTTTCAAATTAGATAAATTTCGTTTCAGAAAAGATATAGGCAAATATTGGTTTGGTAACAGAGTTGTAGATGGGTGGAATAGGCTACCAAGTGATATAGTGGGATCAAGAACGATAGGGAGCTTTAAGAAAAAATTGGATAAGCATATGGACGAGAAGGGTTGGGTGTGAAGGGGGATCAGCCGGGTTGGGCCAATCAGCGCTCTGCAGACCCCGTAATCCTGCGTTAATCTCTAACCGGTTTGGTAAGATGATCCTCAGGGTATTAGAGTGTTGAGCCTATAATTGGGCTTTGTAATTGGGGTTGTGTGGGACAGGGATCTGCCTTGCTTAGGCCAATCGGCTTTCTGCAGACTCCCATTTTCTTATGTTCTTATGTTCCCTATTATTGTCAGTGATTGGGTGTGGTATTATATATATAGACTGGTTCACTATTATTGTCAGTGATTGGGTGTGGTATTATATATATAGACTGGTTCCCTATTATTGTCAGTGATTGGGTGTGGTATTATATATATAGACTGGTTCACTATTATTGTCAGTGATTGGGTGTGGTATTATATATATGGACTGGTTCCCTATTATTGTCAGTGATTGGGTGTGGTATTATATATATAGACTGGTTCACTATTATTGTCAGTGATTGGGTGTGGTATTATATATATAGACTGGTTCCCTATTATTGTCAGTGATTGGGTGTGGTATTATATATAGACTGGTTCCCTATTATTGTCAGTGATTGGGTGTGGTATTATATATATAGACTGGTTCCCTATTATTGTCAGTGATTGGGTGTGGTATATATATATAGACTGGTTCCCTATTATTGTCAGTGATTGGGTGTGGTATTGTATATATAGACTGGTTCCCTATTATTGTCAGTGATTGGGTGTGGTATTATATATAGACTGGTTCACTATTATTGTTAGTGATTGGGTGTGGTATTATATATATAGACTGGTTCACTATTATTGTTAGTGATTGGGTGTGGTATTATATATAGACTGGTTCACTATTATTGTTAGTGATTGGGTGTGGTATTATATATATAGACTGGTTCCCTATTATTGTTAGTGATTGGGTGTGGTACCGGTATTATATATATAGACTGGTTCCCTATTATTGTTAGTGATTGGGTGTGGTATTATATATATATAGGCTGGTTCACTATTATTGTTAGTGATTGGGTGTGGTATTATATATATAGACTGGTTCCCTATTATTGTTAGTGATTGGGTGTGGTATTATATATATAGACTGGTTCCCTATTTTTGTCAGTGATTGGGTGTGGTATTATAAATATAGACTGGTTCACTATTATTGTCAGTGATTGGGTGTGGTATTGTATATATATACACTGGTTCACTATCATTGTTAGTGATTGGGTGTGGTATTATATATATATAGACTGGTTCACTATTATTGTCAGTGATTGGGTGTGGTATTATATATATAGACTGGTTCACTATTATTGTTAGTGAACATAAGAACATAAGAAAATGGGAGTCTGCAGAAAGCCGATTGGCCTAAGCAAGGCAGATCCCTGTCCCACACAACCCCAAATCAATTACAAAGCCCAATTATAGGCTCAACACTCTAATACCCTGAGGATCATCTTACCAAAACGGTTAGAGATTAACGCAGGATTATGGGGGGTCTGCAGAGCGCTGATTGGCCCAACCCGGCTGATCCCCCTTCACACCCAACCCTTCTCGTCCATATGCTTATCCAATTTTATCTTAAAGCTCCCTACAGTTTTAGATCCCACTATAGCACTTGGTAGTCCATTCCACCCATCTACAACTCTGTTACCAAACCAATATTTGCCTATATCTTTTCTGAAACGAAATTTATCTAATTTGAAACCATTGGTACGAGTTCTTTCGCTATCACTGAGCTTTAGTACATTTGTCATGTCCCCTTTGTTAATCCCACTAACCCACTTGAACACCTCTTGATTAGGTATGGTATTATATATATAAACTGGTTCACTATTATTGTTAGTGATTGGGTGTGGTATATAGACTGGTTCCCTATTATTATTAGTGATTGGGTATGGTATTATATATATAGGCCTAGACTGGTTCACTATTATTGTTAGTGATTGGGTGTGGTACCGGTATTATATATATAGACTGGTTCCCTAATATTGTCAGTGATTGGGTATGGTATTATAGACTGGTTCCCTCTTATTGTCAGTGATTGGGTGTGGTATTATATATATAGACTGGTTCCCTATTATTGTCAGTGATTGGGTGTGGTATTATATATATAGACTGGTTCACTATTATTGTCAGTGATTGGGTGTGGTATTATATATATAGACTGGTTCCCTATTATTGTCAGTGATTGGGTGTGGTATTATATATATAGACTGGTTCACTATTATTGTCAGTGATTGGGTGTGGTATTATATATAGACTGGTTCCCTATTATTGTTAGTGATTGGGTGTGATATTATATATATAGACTGGTTCCCTATTATTGTTAGTGATTGGGTGTGGTATTATATATATAGACTGGTTCCCTATTATTGTTAGTGATTGGGTGTGGTATTATAAATATAGACTGGTTCCCTATTATTGTTAGTGATTGGGTGTGGTATATATATATATAGACTGGTTCACTATTATTGTTATTGATTGGGTGTGGTATATATATATATAGACTGGTTCACTATTATTGTTAGTGATTGAGTGTGGTATTATATATATAGACTGGTTCCCTATTATTGTCAGTGATTGGGTGTGGTATATAGACTGGTTCCCTATTATTGTTAGTGATTGGGTGTGGTATTATATATATAGACTGGTTCCATATTATTGTCAGTGATTGGGTATGGTATTATAGACTGGTTCCCTCTTATTGTCAGTGATTGGGTTGTGGTATTATATATATAGACTGGTTCCCTATTATTGTCAGTGATTGGGTGTGGTATTATAGACTGGATCCCTATTATTGTCAGTGATTGGGTGTGGTATTATATATATAGACTGGTTCCCTATTATTGTCAGTGATTGGGTGTGGTATTATAGACTGGATCCCTATTATTGTCAGTGATTGGGTGTGGTATTATATATATAGACTGGTTCCCTATTATTGTCAGTAATTGGGTGTGGTATTGTATATATAGACTGGTTCACTATTATTGTCAGTGATTGGGTGTGGTATTATATATAGACTGGTTCACTATTATTGTCAGTGATTGGGTGTGGTATTATATATATATAGACTGGTTCACTATTATTGTCAGTGATTGGGTGTGGTATTATATATATAGACTGGTTCACTATTTTTGTCAGTGATTGGGTGTGGTATTATATATATGGACTGGTTCCCTATTATTGTCAGTGATTGGGTGTGGTATTATATATATAGACTGGTTCACTATTATTGTCAGTGATTGGGTGTGGTATTATATATATAGACTGGTTCCCTATTATTGTCAGTGATTGGGTGTGGTATTATATATAGACTGGTTCCCTATTATTGTCAGTGATTGGGTGTGGTATTATATATATTGATTGGTTCCCTATTATTGTCAGTGATTGGGTGTGGTATTATATATATAGACTGGTTCCCTATTATTGTCAGTGATTGGGTGTGGTATATATATATAGACGTTCCCTATTATTGTCAGTGATTGGGTGTGGTATTGTATATATAGACTGGTTCCCTATTATTGTTAGTGATTGGGTGTGGTATTATATATATAGACTGGTTCACTATTATTGTCAGTGATTGGGTGCGGTATATATATATAGACTGGTTCCCTATTATTGTTAGTGATTGGGTGTGGTACCGGTATTATATATATAGACTGGTTCCCTATTATTGTTAGTGATTGGGTGTGGTATTATATATATATAGGCTGGTTCACTATTATTGTTAGTGATTGGGTGTGGTATTATATATATAGACTGGTTCCCTATTATTGTTAGTGATTGGGTGTGGTATTATATATATAGACTGGTTCCCTATTTTTGTCAGTGATTGGGTGTGGTATTATAAATATAGACTGGTTCACTATTATTGTCAGTGATTGGGTGTGGTATTGTATATATATAGACTGGTTCACTATCATTGTTTGTGATTGGGTGTGGTATTATATATATATATATAGACTGGTTCACTATTATTGTCAGTGATTGGGTGTGGTATTATATATATAGACTGGTTCACTATTATTGTTAGTGATTAGGTATGGTATTATATATATAAACTGGTTCACTATTATTGTTAGTGATTGGGTATGGTATATAGACTGGTTCCCTATTATTATTAGTGATTGGGTATGGTATTATATATATAGGCCTAGACTGGTTCACTATTATTGTTAGTGATTGGGTGTGGTACCGGTATTATATATATAGACTGGTTCCCTAATATTGTCAGTGATTGGGTATGGTATTATAGACTGGTTCCCTCTTATTGTCAGTGATTGGGTGTGGTATTATATAGACTGGTTCCCTATTATTGTCAGTGATTGGGTGTGGTATTATAGACTGGATCCCTATTATTGTCAGTGATTGGGTGTGGTATTATATATATAGACTGGTTCCCTATTATTGTCAGTGATTGGGTGTGGTATTATATATATAGACTGGTTCACTATTATTGTCAGTGATTGGGTGTGGTACCGGTATTATATATATAGATTGGTTCCCTATTGTTGTCAGTGATTGGGTGTGGTATTATATATATAGACTGGTTCCCTATTATTGTTAGTGATTGGGTGTGGTATTATATATATAGACTGGTTCACTATTATTGTCAGTGATTGGGTGTGGTATTATATATATATAGACTGGTTCCTTATTATTGTCAGTGATTGGGTGTGGTATTATATATATAGACTGGTTCCCGATTATTGTCAGTGATTGGGTGTTGTATTATATATATAGACTGGTTCCCTATTATTGTTAGTGATTGGGTGTGGTATTATATATATAGACTGGTTCACTATTATTGTCAGTGATTGGGTGTGGTATTATATATAGACTGGTTCACTATTATTGTCAGTGATTGGGTGTGGTATTATATATATATATAGACTGGTTCCCTATTATTGTCAGTGATTGGGTGTGGTATTATATATATAGACTGGTTCCCTATTATTGTCAGTGATTGGGTGTGGTATTATATATAGAGTGGTTCCCTATTATTGTCAGTGATTGAGTGTGGTATTATATATAGACTGGTTCCCTATTATTGTCAGTGATTGAGTGTGGTATTATATATAGACTGGTTCCCTATTATTGTCAGTGATTGGGTGTGGTATTATATATAGACTGGTTCCCTATTATTGTCAGTGATTGGGTGTGGTATTATATATATAGTCTGGTTCCCTATTATTGTCAGTGATTGGGTGTGGTATTATATATATAGACTGGTTCCCTATTATTGTCAGTGATTGGGTGTGGTATTATATATATAGACTGGTTCACTATATTGTCAGTGATTGGGTATCGGTATATATATATATAGATTGGTTCCCTATTGTTGTCAGTGATTGGGTGTGGTATTATATATATAGACTGGTTCCCTATTATTGTTAGTGATTGGGTGTGGTATTATATATATAGACTGGTTCACTATTATTGTCAGTGATTGGGTGTGGTACCGGTATTATATATATAGACTGGTTCCCTATTATTGTCAGTGATTGGGTGTGGTATTATATATATAGACTGGTTCCCTATTATTGTCAGTGATTGGGTGTGGTATTATATATATAGACTGGTTCACTATTATTGTCAGTGATTGGGTGTGGTATTATATATAGACTGGTTCCCTATTATTGTTAGTGATTGGGTGTGATATTATATATATAGACTGGTTCACTATTATTGTTAGTGATTGGGTGTGCTATTATATATATAGACTGGTTCCCTATTATTGTTAGTGATTGGGTGTGGTATTATATATATAGACTGGTTCCCTATTATTGTTAGTGATTGGGTGTGGTATATATATATATATATATAGACTGGTTCACTATTATTGTTAGTGATTGGGTGTGGTATATATATATATATAGACTGGTTCACTATTATTGTTAGTGATTGAGTGTGGTATTATATATATAGACTGGTTCCCTATTATTGTCAGTGATTGGGTGTGGTATATAGACTGGTTCCCTATTATTGTTAGTGATTGGGTGTGGTATTATATATATAGACTGGTTCCATATTATTGTCAGTGATTGGGTATGGTATTATAGACTGGTTCCCTCTTATTGTCAGTGATTGGGTGTGGTATTATATATATAGACTGGTTCCCTATTATTGTCAGTGATTGGGTGTGGTATTATAGACTGGATCCCTATTATTGTCAGTGATTGGGTGTGGTATTATATATATAGACTGGTTCCCTATTATTGTCAGTGATTGGGTGTGGTATTATAGACTGGATCCCTATTATTGTCAGTGATTGGGTGTGGTATTATATATATAGACTGGTTCCCTATTATTGTCAGTAATTGGGTGTGGTATTGTATATATAGACTGGTTCACTATTATTGTCAGTGATTGGGTGTGGTATTATATATATAGACTGGTTCACTATTATTGTCAGTGATTGGGTGTGGTATTATATATATAGACTGGTTCACTATTATTGTCAGTGATTGGGTGTGGTATTATATATATAGACTGGTACCCTATTATTGTCAGTAATTGGGTGTGGTATTGTATGTATAGACTGGTTCACTATTATTGTCAGTGATTGGGTGTGGTATTGTATATATAGACTGGTTCCCTCTTCCAGGTATTGGCAATTTGGTTCCACTCCACCATTCTTTCCTCTCTTCCAGGGTCTTCCCCGTATAGTTCCCCCTACACTTGCCAACTCATCCACAAGGCTAACACTCTATACCACACCACTTAGGCCTATTTAGTTCAAGGGGGAAGGGTTTATTTTTTGGGACGATTATTTCATATATTTATTATTTATATAGTTTCCTCCCTAGACCTCCATCAAACTAAAACAAAACATATCCATTAGATCCACCCTCTAGATTAATTTGTACATTTTTGGTAGACAAATTATCCGGCCAAAGGCCGGTTCTTTCAAAATTACAGGCTCACTTGCGTTCGCCAGGGAAGATATCGACACTTGTAAATAGCACGAAAGTTCTTAATACCCGGTAATGAAAAATAAATTGTTCGAAAAGGCTTAAAATCGCCAAACTAATGGGCCGAACGTCATAAAATCTGAAAACTAGGGGCTAGTCTATAAAAACTACCCATCTTCCGTTAACGTTAGCAACTCTAATTTGGCCACTGCACCAAACTCATCACCTTTCATAATAGCCAAAGTTTAACTATCTGTACCGGTATACACACTTTGTAAGACTACCGGTACTTTTTTCATATTCTTTAGACTACGATTATAAGATAGTTCAGTGTTAGCCCTTTGTGCAGCTTAATCTCTATTTTATTAATTTCACCACAACACCAAACCCCCCCAATGAAATTAATTAAAGTATATATGATCCACCGGGATTCGAACCCGGGTTATCACACACAGATTTTTGCCACCTCAATCATTACACTACCAGGACGGTTAAAGGTTTATGCTCACGCCTACGACTTATTATCCATTCTCGAATACTGGGTATTAATCTAATCAACCGCGCCATGGTACCGTAGGCCTAATGTTTAAGTGAAGAAAGATCTGTGGTACGGTAGTAGAAGAGGCTACGTGAGATAGTTCGATGCCTGTTAATTGCTGGAAGCCCTTTTTAAAGTGAATATATAATCGTGTTATAGTAGCCAGAATAAGGTACAAAGGACGTTACCGGGTTAATTGTACAAGAAGTTACTGGAGATATATAATATTTTGACTATGAGACAACTTCTCTAATAAGGAATAAACTAGTCTCATGCTTACTGGTACGGTACCGTACCTAAATAAACTGGAAAAGGCATCATTCGTACTGCAAGGATTAACACTATCTGATCCGAAGTCTTGGGTGCATATTATTGTTTCGTGTCATTTTTAGTAAATGTCTCCACACCAGCCCGACCTTCCCCTTATGACTCCTCAAATTTACCTGGACCTCGGCCTGTTACTCTTACTATCAACTTTTGTAAGATTCGCGGTCTTTCCTCTAATGTTCCCTCTGTTGAACACCATCTCTCCTCCTACAAACCTGATCTTCTTTTCCTCACTGAAACTCAAGTGTCTGAAGCAACTGCCAGCAGCCCCTTCTCTGTATCCTCCTACTTTCTCTATCTTAGTTTCAAAGCCAAAGGCGGATGTTGTGCATACGTGCACAACAAACTCACTTGCTTCCCGATTTCGACTCCTGAATTCTCAACTTTTTGGCTCAAACTTTCCTGTCATTCTCACACTAAATATTTCTGTGCTGTCTATCTTTCCCCTAACTCTACCGACTTTCCCAAATTCTTTGACTATCTAAACTCTAAGTGGAACACATTCTATCCATTTCTCCATTCTCTAAGATTTCAATGTTCACCACTGCCAATGGCTCTCCTCTCATTCTACTGACCAACCTGGTTAACAAGCCTACGTCTTTTCTATCCTAAATGACCTAGAGCAATTGGTTCAGCAACCCACCCGTATCCCAGATTGCTTCGGAGATGGGCCCAACATTCTTGACATTATTTACTTATTTCTAACTTCTAACCCTTCTTCTTATACTGTCGATCTTTTCTCTCCTTTTGGGTCCTCCGACCATAAACTTATCTCTGTCACCTGTCCTATCTCTCCAGTACGGCCACCCGATCCTCCCAGCCGGCGGCGCTTGTGGAATTTTGGCGCTGCCGCCTGGGAGGCTCTCTGGCAGTACCGGTACTTCTTTGATTTCCCATGGAATTATTTTTGCTTCCGTGGCCGGGGACCCTCGGAGAGTGCTGAGCGCATTAACGAGGTAATCCTATCGGGCATGGAGGCATACATTCAATTTTCTTTCTCTAAGACTAATGCAATGCATATATTGGCTTAACTCACGCCTGTTCTATTGCTGTCCGCAATAAGGACAGCAAACGGTACCGACGCCTTCAAACTCAAGAATCACATTCTTCCTATGTTTCTACCCGGAATCAAGCCAAATCTATTCTTCGACTTGCCAGACACTTTCATCAATAATTAGATGCACTGAACTATCCAACTCTAGGTGATGGGCTGGTCTATCAGAGTGAGAACTGAGCGATCTCTGCCATACCCATAGCTTTCTCTGACTGTTCCTTTTACTTGTATATTGTCTAGATCTCAAGTGACGCCGTCTCTTCCGTGGATTGACCTCCCAATCTACCAAGATTGGAAGCCAAAGCGTCACATTTTTCCTTTGCCCCTCAACTTTCTCTTCATAATTGCTGAGGGGCACAGAGCCCTGGGTGGGGCTTTGGGCTTCCCGGGTGTTTCCGCACCCTCCTCAGCTCCCCGTCATGGAGTGGCTTCGGTCACCCAGGCTTTATTGTGGTCGGCAGGGAGGGTTCTGTGGGGGCACTCGGTTATGGCCTTGGCCTTGCTCGGGGCCTTGGGGCTGTTCGGCCAGGCAGCTTGGGGAACAAGAACAACAACAACTCTAGCTCTTCCCAAGCTTTCTGGCATCTAGCCAAAAACCTCTCCACAAATTTTCTTCCTCTTCTTCCCCCCCCCCCCCCTTTCTACTCTGATGGTACACTACCAAAAAAAAACAATCTTTACACTGGTGAGCTGTAAATAATCTAGTGTGAACGGAATGAATCGGGTGAAACATACGTCTGTGAGGTATTATCAGAAGATTTCGACCCACTTCCAGAATGTTTAGAGCGTTAGTGTAAAGAATTTTTTTTGGTCGAGTGTACAACCATCACTTCTTCCTCTGACAAAGCTGAACTCTTCGCTAAAACTTTCGCTAGAAACTCCACCTTGGATGATTCCGGTGCTATCCCTCCCTCTCTCCTATTTATGCCTAAAATCCTAATCTCTTCTAAAGCTGTACTTTCCACCCTCTGGGCTTAATACTAAGAAGGCGTACTGTCCGGATTGTGTTCCTCTTGTACTAAAACTGCTTCCGTGCTGACTCCCTGCCTAGGCAAACTCTTTCGTCTGTCTCTCCTCTAACTTCTTCCCTTCCTGCTGGAAGTTCGCTCTCATTCAACCAGTCCCAAAGAAGGGTGACCGCTCTCAACCCTCCAACTATCGTCCAGTTGCTCTCATCTCTTGTATATCATAAGTTTTTTAAACAATTCCTACTTTCAAATTTCTTAAGCATTTCTCTTCTCATAGGCTAATCTACTCTCAGATCGCCAGTGTGGTTTCCTTAAAAGTCGCTCTACTGGAGATCTTTCATATCTTACTAACTCCTGGTCATCCTCCTTTCGGGACTTGGTGAGACCTTTTCTATTGCGCTAGACATATCAAAGGCCTTCGATAGAGTCTGGCACAAATCTCCAATTTCTAAACTACCCTCCTTCGGTTTCTATCCCTCCATCTGTGCCTTTGTCTCTAATTTTCTTTCCGGTCGTCCCATAGCTGCGGTTGTGGATGCCCATCGTTCACTTCCTCATCCTATCAACTCCGGTGTTCCTCAGGGTTCTGTCCTATCTCCAATTCTCCTTCTAATTTTCATAAATGATCTTCTCAACTGTACACTCAGTCAAAAAAGTATCTTACGCTGATCATCTGGTGTGTACAGCTCAGTATTGTTGGTACCTCTGCTTTCAACTATATCCATGTGTCAGAGAGGATCATCTCTGACAAATGGATATAGTTGCAGGCAGAGGTGCCAACCCTACTGAGCTGTACACATCAGATGATCAGCGTAGGGGTGCAGATACTTTTTTGACAGTGTACCTCCAGTCCTATCCATTCATATGCAGACGACTCTACCTTACACTACCGGTATTCAATTAGTTTCCTGGAAGTTCGCTCTCTTCACCAGTCCCAAAGAAGGGTGACCGCTCTCAACCCTCCCACATATCTTCCAGTTGCTCTCATCTCTTGTATATCTAGTTTTTAAACACATATCCTACTTTCAAATTCTTAAGCTTTCTCTTCTCATAGGCTAATCTACTCTCAGATCCGCCAGTGGGTTTCCTTATTTTGATCTAACTACCATTTCCAATTGGGGCAAGAAAAACATTGTTGTCTTCAATGCTTCGCAAACCCCAATTTCTCAGTATGGTTGCACCTCTGCCTGCAACTAATAATCCATGTGTCAGAGAGGATCCATCTCTGACACATGGATATAGTTGCAGGCATAGGTTCCAACCCTACCTGCTTTACACACCAGATGATCATCGTGGGTGCAGATACTTCTTTGACAGTGTACTCCATCCTATCCTTCTATGCAGACGACTCTACTTACACTACCTATCCCTTATACTTCAACAATACAAAAATCAACCCTTCATCTTCTCTCAGTATTCT
>CM064530.1:16041334-16122761 GCA_032716605.1 Paralithodes platypus
AGCATAGTAGGAATGGGCTTAGGATGAGGGAGGAAGGAAGGGAAGGAGGAGAGGTAGGGTGTGTAGCTAGTAGGAATGTGTAGGATGAGGGCGGAAGGAAGGATAGAGAGGAGGGTGGTAGCATAGTAGGATATGGGTCGGAGGAGGAGGAAGGTGAAGGGAGAGGAGGAGGGTGTGTAGCATAGTAGGAAAGGGTCGGATGGAAAGGGAGGAAGGAAGGGAGAGAGAGGAAGGGTGAGCATAGTAGGATGGGTAGGATGAGGGAGGAAGGAAGGGAGAGAGCGAGGGTGTGTAGCATAGAGGGAATGGGTAGGATGAGGGAGGAAGGAAAGGGAGAGAGGAGGAGGGTTAGCATAGTAGGAAGGGTTAGGATGAGAGGAGGAAGGAAAGGGAGAGAGGAGGGTGTTTAGCATAGTAGGAATGGGTAGGATAAGGGAGGGAGGGAAGGGAGAGAGAGGAGGGTGTGTAGCCATAGTAGGGAATGGGTAGGGATGAGGGAGAGGAAGGAAGGGAGAGAGGGAGGGTGTGTAGCATAGTAGGAATGGGTAGGATGAGGGAGGAAGGAAGGGAGAGAGGAGGGTGTGTAGCATAGTAGGAATGGGTAGGATGAGGGAGGAAGGAAGGGAGAGAGGAGGGTGTGTAGCATAGTAGGAATGGGTAGGATGAGGGAGGAGGAAGGGCGAGAGGATGTGAGGGAAAAAAGGAGGTAGGCCATAGTAGGATAAATGGGTAGGAAGAGGGTAGGGAAGGGAAGGGAAAATAGAGAGGGAAAAAGGGTGTGTTAGCATAGTAGGACCTGTGCTAGTAGGATGAGGGAGGAAGGAAGGGAGAGAGGAGGGTGTGTAGCATAGTAGGAATGGGTAGGATGAGGGAAGAAGGAAGGGAGAGAGGAGGAGGGAAAAGGAGTGTTTAGCATAGTAGGAATGGGTAGGAAGAGGGAGGAAGGAAGGGAAATAGGAGGGAAAAGGAGTGTTTAGCATAGTAGGAATGGGTAGGATGAGGGAGGAAGGAAGGGAGAGAGGAGGGAAAAGGAGTGTTTAGCATAGTAGGAATGGGTAGGATGAGGGAGGAAGGAAGGGAGAGAGGAGGGTGTGTAGCATAGTAGGAATGGGTAGGATGAGGGAAGAAGGAAGGGAGAGAGGAGGAGGGAAAAGGAGTGTTTAGCATAGTAGGAATGGGTAGGATGAGGGAAGAAGGAAGGGAGAGAGGAGGAGGGAAAAGGAGTGTTTAGCATAGTAGGAATGGGTAGGATGAGGGAGGAAGGAAGGGAAATAGGAGGGAAAAGGAGTGTTTAGCATAGTAGGAATGGGTAGGATGAGGGAGGAAGGAAGGGAGAGAGGAGGGAAAAGGAGTGTTTAGCATAGTAGGAATGGGTAGGATGAGGGAGGAAGGAAGGGAGAGAGGAGGGAAAAGGAGTGTTTAGCATAGTAGGAATGGGTAGGATGAGGGAGGAAGGAAGGGAGAGAGGAGGGAAAAGGAGTGTTTAGCATAGTAGGAATGGGTAGGAAGAGGGAGGAAGGAAGGGAGAGAGGAGGGAAAAGGAGTGTTTAGCATAGTAGGAATGGGTAGGAAGAGGGAGAGAGGGGTGAAAAGGGAGTGTGTTTAGCATAGTAGGAATGGGTAGGAAGAGGGAGGGAGGGAGGGGAGGAGGGAAGCGCGTGGCGTCACTGGAACACGTGCAGCACGCGCGTCATGGCTACCAACCCTCCCGCCACACTCAGCTGTCACGCTAGGATGGATACACACTGCTCCTCTATGACCCTCCATGTCCACTACCTCTACACCATAGGATTTTAAACAGGGTTCTTTTGAGCATTTTTTAACCTATTGTGTTTGAATATAATTGCCTAAAGGATTAATATGGTATAATATTCACCGTTCATTTATTTATATTTGGACACACCCACACCCATACCCACACAGCTGAAAATAAACCGATAATTATTAATATCACACTCACACACACACACATGTACTCAAACACGCACATAATATTATATAGTTGCTAGCTACAGTATATGCACGTAAATTGATAAACATACACTACTTTGTTCTTTATTTTCATCTTTCACAAAGTATTCTGTTAAAGCTTGAATAATTCACTCAAATTTTCAATTATTTATTATAGGATATAATTATGTTCATGTATTGTGTGTGTGTTTTATATGTTGCATGCATATTATTGTATAGAGTTTTATATTATTTATATTAAACTACAGTATGTTGCTATGTTTTTTTTTGTATCATTTCTGCTCTTTAGAAATAAAAAGATCTCTCTCTCTCTCTCTCTCTCATCTTTGTAATTTTTCAATTTCGTCCATTCTTTAAACCAGGAAATTAATTTCCATTCTTTCATATTCATAATTTCCGGACAAATATGTATCCCGTTTCCCCTCCACTATCGCTATTGTTTAAACATGGTTCTATTACTCCGTTATAAATGTTGTGTTCTACATACTGTATATAACCCCATCATTATGTACGTTAACCTTTATCATTTCCATAATTAATTTTCCATGTATACCTGTATATGCAAACAAATATAATTTAAAATAAATAGCAAAAAGTGCATTCAAACTTGCACATACACACTAATAACATGTATGCATCTACAGTATATGTACATACATGTATATACTAAGTCTGTTTGTTTTCAGTTGACAGTAAATTGCAAAGTTCCCATTAACATTTATCAGTTATTTTGAAGATTGTTTAGTGAATTATAGTGTTAATCATATAAATTTGGTAGTTACATGATGCAAAGAGAGATTAGTTTCATATAGTTATAATAAGTCTCAAGGAATCAGCTGCTAAGGGAGTCAATTTATGGCCAACTGAAAATAAACCTAGTAGCCTACAGTATATTATATATATATATATATATATATATATATATATATATATATATAGTTATATATATATATATATAGATATATATATATATATATACTGTATATATATATATACTGTACAGTATATATATATATATATATATATATACTGTATACCCTACCATATCCACCGAAATCCACCCCCACGCCCAAATACACCCCCCACCCCCGCCCCCCAAACAACCACTGCCTGCCCCCCTCCAACCCGTGACGTCACTATACTATACCACTTGTTGAGCAGCTGGCCCAGGCGGTAGGGTTGGCAGCACTGGGAGGCACGCTTGGGGTAGGTTGGGGGGGGGCATGGGCTGGGTATGGTAGGGAAATAGGGGAAGGGGAAAATACAGCCGAGAGAGAGAGAGAGAGAGTGGTGGATGAATGCTATAGCTAATATTAAAAGGGTTACACATGGGGAAACAAATAAGGACGATATAATTATAGCCATTCTTGAACCTTGGTAATGATAAAGGGGGTTATTATGAGAGAGAGAGAGAGAGAGAGAGAGAGAGAGAGAGAGAGAGAGAGAGAGAGAGAGAGAGAGAGAGAGAGAGAGAGAGAGAGAGAGAGAGAGAGTAGTAGGTATATAGATACAGTAGAAAGTGGAAAATTAGAGGAGGGTGTAAGTAAGAGTAGTTCATGGATTAATAAGCCAATCAGTACAGCTTAATCAGTCGTTTAACTCTTAACATTTGAGGACACATTTTCACACTCTATTTTATGCATTTTAGGAAGGATCTCGAAGAATATAAACTATCTCCGTTAACTCTCTACTTCCCACAAGTTCCTCTTAAACTGAATAAAATCGTCTAATAATATCCAGCATAAACTGTCCAAAACGCGTCATAGGGGTTAATACTAAATAACGAGGAGGAAAGTGAATAAAGAAGAAACCCGACAGGAATTAAAGGTTGAACGAAGAAAAGAATGAAGGAAGGGAGGAAGGAGAGAGAAAAGAAGGAAGGAAGGGAGGAAGAAGAGAGAAAAGAAAGAAGGAAGGGACGAAGGAGAGAGAAAAGGAGGGAGGAAGAAAACGAAGATAAAGTAAAGATTGAACGAAGAAAATAAAGAAGGAAGGGAGGAAGGAGAGAGAAAAGAAGGGGAAGAAAGGGAGGAAGGAGAGAGAAAAGAAGGGGAAGAAAGGGAGGAAGGAGAGAGAAAAGAAGGAAGGAAGGGACGAAGGAGAAAGAAAAGAAGGGAGTAACGGAGAGGAAGTAAAGATTGAACGAAGAAAGGAAAGAAGGAGATAAGAGGAGGAAGGAGGAAAGAGAGGGGGGGGGGGGTCCAGAGTTGACCAGATGTATTAGCAGAGGACCCACAACTTCCGTTCTTAACTCACCTCCCCTCCCCATCCCTTCACAAACACACACACACACACACTCTCTCTCTCTCTCTCTCTCTCTCTCTCTCTCTCTCTCTCTCTCTCTCTCTCTCTCTCTCTCTCTCTCTCTCTCTCTCTCTCTCTCTCTCTCACTCACTCACTCACTCACTCTTTCTCACTCTCTCTCATCATACATTTAATATATGTATGTATGATGGAAGTACATATACATTTTGCAAGACTATGTATTTCCTATCCTATTATAAATATACTTCACCGACCCTTGTTCAGAAAAGAGTCGATATTTTATATATTTTATTTGAAATTGATCAGATTTAAGACGGTATCACACGAGCGCATTTTCCCTCAACATTTATCCTCAACACTGGTCTGGCAGCGTATGACGTCAACATTTATAATATTTCGGTCACCCAAAATCAACTATCACCAGTCTAGTTTCCGATACCAGTGCAAAATAATCCAGAAATGTTACCAGAAAAATGTTAATAATCGAATATTGACTATAATAGCTCTTGTGTGATAGCAACTTTATTCTTAGTGACTGTGTATGTTAGGCTTCATATACTGTATATGAAATTGATCATTATATGTGATTATGTTATGCTTCGTAGTTATAATATAATAGGATAATTGGTTTTTGACGGTTTTATTTGCATTTGACAACGAATGGTGTAATGTTTGAGTCACCATTAACCCGTCCAGTTCCAGGGACGTCCTTTTTGTCTTATTCTGGCAACTACTACTAGAAGATTTTTTCAGCTTAGGAAGACCTCTAGCAATTAATAAGGCTTCAAACTATCTCAACCAAACTTTTTAACTACAACAGATCCTTCCTAAGCTACATAACACCATCTAAATATAGCTAGAATATATTTAGACGCAACGGGTTAAGATGCTTTTGACGTAGAATACCCTTATTGCTTGAGATAAGTTTTAATTTTAGTTTTATCATCATTGTGACTGTACTGTGCTCTCCTTTCCATTGGTCCAGTTCTCCTCAAACCCCCTTTCCACTTAGGCTCGTATCCCCCCTCCCTTACACTACTAAGATAACACTTGGAGGGGCTACCAACCTATTACACACACTCTTCATAGCTTGGTGTGTACTGGTGCTCTCTCTCTCTCTCTCTCTCTCTCTCTCTCTCTCTCTCTCGCTCTAGCTCTAGCTCTCGCTCTCGCTCTCGCTCTCGCTCTCGCTCTCGCTCTCTCCAGTATACTTTATCCCTTTCCTTTCCTTTCACTTAAGGGGGGAATGGTTGCTTTTTCTGGTTCCCCTTCTTCCTCATGTTTATCCCCATTATTTTTCAGATTTTATGACGTTCGTTCCACTAGTTAGGCGATTGTTACACCTTTTACTCCATTTCTTTGTCAATATTAGGACCTTTCATGCCATTTAGGTGTCATTTTTTTTCCTGGCGAGCGATAACGAGCCTATAATATTCGGGGGAACCAGCCTTCGGCCGGGCCATTTTTCTACCGATTAATGTACACATTTATCTCGAAGGAGGTATAGGTTTTTTTTTTAAAGCTTGATGGGAGGCCTAGCGAGGAAACTAAAAAATAAATGAATAAATATATAGACCAACAAATGAACCCAACTCCCTTAAAAGACTTTCCTCCCTCTCCCTCTCCCACCTGTCCTCTTTTTGTTCCCCCCTCTCCTTTCTCCTTGCCCCTTCCTTTTATATACCCCCCCCCCCCCCCCTTACACACGTGCAGTCCGTGACAGTCCTACCCCTCCCTCCATCTCTCCCCCTCTATTCCACACCTGCTTTCCCCTCCCTTTCTCTCTTTCACTTTCCTCCACACCTGCCTTCTAACACTCACTCTCACTCTCTCTCTCTCATATCTATCTATCTATCTATCTATCTATCTATCTATCTATATATATATATATATATATATATATATATATATATATATATATATATATATACAATATTATATATATATGTGAGAGAGAGAGAGAGAGTATATATATACAGTATATATATATATATATATATATATATATATATATATATATATATATATATATATAGAGAGAGAGAGAGAGAGAGAGAGAGAGAGAGAGAGAGTATATGTGTGTCTGTCTGTGTGTATGTGTGTCTGCGTGTGTATGTGTGTGTAGTTGTACGTCTGTGTGTTGCCTTTGACAAACTTTTACCTGCTAAACCATGAATACCGTACAGCGTGTGTGTCTACCTATAAAGGTCATTGGTAACGAGCCAATGAGCTGCCACCGTGACGTCACCTTTCATTACCTAGTGTTATATGGCGGTGTGTGGCGATCTCTACCCTTTTACTCATTCATTTGTTCATTCATTCATTCATTCACTCATTCATTAATTCACTTATTCATTCACTTATTCATTCATTTGTTCATTCATCCATTCATTCATACACTCATTCATTCATTAACACATGCATTCACTCATTCATTTGTTCATTCACTCATTCATTCAGTAATTCACTCACTCATTTGTTCATTCACTCACTCATTCATTCATTTGTTAATTCATTAATTCATTTGGTCATTCATTCATTAATGTGTGAAATAATTCACTCAATCATTCATTCATTTGTTCATTCATTCATTCATTCATTCACTCCTTGTTGATTTGAATGTGAGCATAATAATAACAATATAATAATAATAATAATAGTTTATTTCTACCGATAGTGGTTATTCATCTTGCATGGTATATATATATATATATATATATATATATATATATATATATATATATATATATATATATATATATATATATATACACAGTTGGGGTTTAGTGTTTTCAACGCAGTGTTTGAAAACTAGCTAAACTATAGAGAGTAATTCATAATTTAGTCTGACATACAGTAGACAATTTTACAATATTTTGATACAAAGAGTTGTGAGGTGTGTATTTTAGATCAGGTGCGACATAAAGGAAACTCTGTTGAATTGACTGAAAATCGAGCTGCCTGGAGTTGAAAGGCCAGGGAGTAGTTGTTTGGGGTTGAGTTGACTGAAGGTTGAGTTGACTATCAGCCAGAACACAATGCCATAATACCTCATGGTGGTCTGAAGTCTTGTGGGTCATTATGATACTTTGTTGAATTATTATTAAGGATTTTGCTTGCTATTGTTAGCTTCGAGCCACATCGTAGACTTCCTTCAAACTATGAAATGCCCACTCAGATCCCGTTCAAGCTAAGTTTTTTTAATTTTTCGATAAAAGAAATACCAGTCGAAGGTCGATTTGTTTATAAAGTTACAGGCTTGCTATCACTCGCCCAGAAAAAAATCGACGCCTGGATGGAGTGAAGCGTCTTATTATCGCACAAACTAATGGGGTGAACCGTCTTGATATCTACAAACTAATGGAGCGAAACAGGTAGGTCCAAGAAAGACCCCCCCCCCCATAGGACCAAATAGTGTTAACAGATCACCAAGCCAGCCTATCACCTCTCTCTGCCATGTCTGTTTGTCTGTCTGTCTGTGTCTGCCTGTATATATGTCTGTCTATCATGTCTGTCTATCATGTCTGTCTATCGTGTCTGTCTGTCTGTCTGTCTGTCCGTCTCTTGGGTAATTAAAACAATGCCTTGCCAGCCCCTCTATAGGCTTACTGTCTGTCTGTCAACTTGCGTTTAAGGGGGAGGCAGTTGTTTTTTCTAGACTCACTTCTCTCTCATGTTTAGCCCCATTAGATTTGAGATTTTAAGACGTTCTTCCCATTAGTTTGGCGATTGTAAGACCTTTCACCCCATTTCTTTGGTTGAGGCTCGCAGCGTGATTAAGTTCCTGCATTTGAAGGGTTACAGTGCCCGGAAAATATATGATGAAATGAAGGAAATTCCCTTTCCGCCTCACAACAGTGTCATATGACGGGCAATCATCACCATAGACAGCCTTCATTTCATCATGGATTTTCCGGGCATTGTAACCCTTCAAATGCAGGAACTTAATCACGCTGCAAGCCTCAATCTTTTCCATCTTGCAGGTTACTGACATTTAGCGCCACCTGTAAAGAAAGTAAACGAACTTAGAACATTTTTGCACCATCATGCGCAAAAGGACCAGTCATTACACTGACAAAATGTCATCGACATAGCTCATTAACGTCCGGGTGATAATTAAAACCTTACGATATCCCCTCGTGTGTATATATACACAAATGTGACAAACAGTAAATAAACGGTATTGCATTTGAAGTAGTGAAGTATGTGTGAGCAGCATCAGGTATACTGTGTATATTATGATGACGGTGTAGGGAACAAGTGACTCAGAGGGCACAAGTGTTGGTGGCTGGTCGATAGAAGAGTATTGATTGGTCCTAAATGTGGACATCTGTTTAGGGGGGAGGGGGGAGGGATGCTGGAGTTGTATGTATGTGTGTATTCACTTTCACTTGTGTGTGTGTGTGTGTGTGTGTGTGTGTGTGTGTGTGTGTGTGTGTGTGTGTGTGTTTAAAATTATCTTCAATTCTTTTTCTTTCCTAGTTTATTTTAGTTATCGATATTTTTCCAATTATTTTTAGTTATCATTGTCGCTCCCTTCTTCCCCTTTCTTAGATTTTGTTCTTCCTGCTTTACAATACGTTTTGTTTCTCCCGTTTGTGTATATTTCTTCTTGTCTTATCTTTATCTTACACGTATTAAATAAGTTAAGCATATACTGATGGCTATACATGTGTATCTATATAGTATTTCATACTTATTTACACTCGAAAGTCATTATATCTTGCTCGAACACTTAAGTAGATTTAAGCAGCATAATGTTAAATATCTCCTCGCCAGACAACATTTAATACATACCGGTATATAGTGTATATAATATATACCGGTATATATATATATATATATATATATATATATATATATATATATAGATATATATATATATATATATATAGAGAGAGAGAGAGAGAGAGAGAGAGAGAGAGAGAGAGAGAGAGAGAGAGAGAGAGAGAGAGAGAGAGAGAGAGAGAGAGAGAGAGAGAGAGAGAATGGGGGGAGGTGGAGAGGGAGAGAGAGAGAGAGTAATGCTAACACAACATATTTGGAGGATAAGATAATTATAGAGCTGATGTATAATTGCGTGGATTGGGATCAGGCCCCGAATCGAAAAATAATTAAGTAAATCAAATATATAGTGAAAACATATTTAAGAAGATTAACTTAACTTGACATAGAGGTGACACACAATATAGCGAAATATAAACGAAACCAGCTAAATAAAGCATAGGAAGGAGAACATGAGACTCGTTAATTGAATGCAAAATACAAGTAAATAACAAATTAAAGCAAGGTAACGACGATGATAAATAATGAGAAAATAGGAGAGAAACACAAACATAAACCAATAAAGAAAGAAAAAGTAAAGGGAATAATGAACACGAGGGGAAATAAAGGCCATAGTAAAGGGGAAAGAGGGAGTGTAGATGACTAATAAGAGGAGCAGGAAGGGGAGAATAGAGTGAGGGAGGGTAGAGGGGAGAGTGAGGGGGAGGGGGAGGGCGAGAGGGGGGGGGAGGGGAGGGGGAGGGGGAGGGGGAGGGGAGAGTGAGAGTGAGAGTGAGAGTGAGAGTGAGGGGAGGGGGAGGAGGGGGAGGGTGAGAGTGAGGGGGGAGGGTGAGAGTGAGGGGGAGGGTGAAGGAGAGTGGGGGGAGGGAGGGGGAGAGTAAGGGAGAGTGAGGGGGAGGTGAGGGGGAGAGGATGGGAGAGTGAGGAGAGGGGAGGAGGGCGAGTGAGGGGAAGGGGAGGAGGGAGAGTTGAGTGAGGGGGACGGGAGGGGAGGAGGGCGGGGGAATGGGGGGGACAGGAGGGAGAGTGAGTGAGGGGGAGGGGAGGAGGGAGAGTGAGACAGGGGGACAGGAGGGGGAGTGAGTGAGGGGGGAGGGAGGAGGGGAGGGAGAGTGAGTGAGGGGGAGGGGAGGAGGGAGGGAGAGTGAGTGAGGGGGAGGGGAGGAGGGAGAGTGAGTGAGGGGGACGGGAGGGGAGGAGGAGAGTGAGGGGGCAGGGAGGGGGAGGGTAAATTTGCATAGAATGTGTGAATGGGCGAGGGAGGGTGGGGTGAGGGGAGGAAATGACGTGGAAGTACAAGGAATACTTAGCATATCATAGACCCATTGCTGTCCATTTCAAGATCATTTAGATAAGAGAAAGGCAGATGAAGCAGCAAAACTTGCAATTTCTGAGCAAAGCATTCAGCTCTAACTCCCAACCATAACTGTGTGGTGACATTTTATTGAGAATAACTTCTTGGTATATTCCACATCGTCACCCTCATTTAGTACTTTAATTACTTCAATAAGTTTGCCTCGCAGTCTCCGTACTTCTAAATGGTGGCGAGTGGTATTCATATTGAGGCTTAACATTTTGTATAATCCACTTTGACAAACTAATGAAGAATGTTAAAGATTTCCTTAAGTGGACCTCGTAGTCTTCGCATCTGCAATGAAAAAAAGATCAAGAGCTTTCAGCCGATCTTCATAGCTAAGTTTCGTAATTGATGGAATACGAGAGAGGGGGAGACGAAAGAACAAATGATACTGTACAGTATATACAACACGGGGCGGATAACACACACACACACACACACACACACACACACACACACACACACACACACACACACACACACACACACACACACACACACACACACACACACACACACACACACACACACACACTAGAACAATAATGAACTCTCTCAAGACGATTATGTATTCCTTTATTCTATATTGTTTAGATTATAGAATATTGCACCTTTACTTCATAGACGTTCCGCATGAGCTACCAGAAATTAACATAACTAAAACCATTGCATTGAAGGCGTTAAGCACGTAGAGAAGCAAACGATAAAACAAGAAACAAAGCAAAGAAGTGTTATCAATGAAAATGAGATGTCGGAGGGGAACATGATATTTATGAGTGGGAAAGAGGGTAGGATGGGGAGGAAAGGGGAAGTGACAGAGAGAGTGAGGGGAGGTGCAAAGGGGGCGATCAGTAACAGGAGTCAATGGAATCAATAACAGAGAGAGAGAGTGAAAGAGATAGAGAGAGAGACAGAGTGAGAGTGAGTAAGAGTGTGTGTGTGAGTGTGCAGAGTGTGTGTAATTAAGCACGAGGAGAATAATATAAGCAATTGATATAAGCGATGTAAAATTGCCAGAGTTATTATGGTAGTGAGGGGTGTGTAACTTATATATATATATATATATATATATATATATATATATATATATATATATATATATATATATATATACTGATTAGACATAACTTCGCTCTCCAAACTCTCCTGATCTTACACCCTTTACATCTACCTCTCCTCCCCCCTCCCTACTAATTCTCCCCTCAGCTTGACCTTCCCCCTCCTCCTCCTCTCCCCCTTACTACAATATGCATAAACCAATCACCAGCCCTCATCAGTCCAGTCCACTATTGAAGGTTTGGTCAGTCATCAACTACTGCCATTTTCGAGCAATATATTTTAGTTTGTCCTCTAGGCTAACAAAAAAAACTTCACATATTTCTTTAAAACTAAAACAATGCTCACCCAGACCCATATTAATCTAAATGTGTACATTTTTCGATTAAATATGTCCCGGCCGATGGGCAATTTTGTCTAAGTTACAGGCTCGGTATCCGTTGCCCAGACAGAAAAATATACACCTGAATGGGATGAAGCGTCGTATTATCGCCAAACTAACGGGACGAGACGGAACAAATCGGATTAACCAATATCCAGTAGATCATCGTAGCTCTGATGTATCTGATGTATCCTTCCTCTCCTATATAACCAATTAATTAACCCCATATAATTATTCTGCATAGTAGGAATGTATCAGAGTTTAATGGGTAAGGGGGCCCACCTTCATTTTTGTTTTTTTCTCTCTCTCTCTCTGGGTTGTATCCATTCGGCCCCATTCAGCCTACTGTTTTAAGACGTTTATTCCCATCCAGGTGTCGATTTGTTCCTGGTGAGCGGTAGCGAGCCACCATATATAAAACAACAAAATTGACAGCAGGCTAAATTTGTAAATTTTTCGATAGGAAAATGTCTCCGGCGAAGCCAGAATTCTTCATACAATGCTGGCTCGCTATCACTCGCAAGGAAGAGATCGACACCTAGATGGGGATAAATGTCTTGAAACAGTAGGCTAAATGGGGCCGAATGGATACAAGCCAGAGAGAGAGAGAGAAAAGGAGAGAAAAAAGGCAGGTCACCCCCCTTTATGAGCTTTACCTCTTTAATTCCATATGGTCCTTCGTAAGCCAAGTAAGGTCTTTTATACTGAGTTGCAGTTGGGATGTGTGTACATGCTTAGATTGATATGCAGGATTCGAAGTTGCATAATAAATCGTAGGCAGTGTCCACCATTCTTTAACTGTCTTCGTGGTGCGATGCATAAGGTGTTGATATTCGGTGTGAGCATCCTGGGTTCGAATCCACGGACTGCCACATGTGTTTGTAAATTTCATAAATCAATTTTAGGAGTATAGTTGGTTGTTGGAAGGAACATAATAATAGATCTTTGGCTGGATGAAAGGGGTGAAAGGAAACTAATTTTATCAACTACTGATAGGGAGGGAGTGAGATGAAAGTTAGAAAATAAGGGAAGAAGGGAAAGGAAGAAACTGCGTGATAAAATAAGAAGAGGGAGAAATGAGAGTAGTAAAAAACAGAAAAAGAAAGGGAAATATGGGAAAATGAATGAGAGGGAAGGGAATGTTAGAGGGAAGGGATGTTAAAAATCTTACGATACATATTCTATAGTAAAGTAGATGGAAGGAATTATGTCCTCTTGTTTACAGGATTCTATTTCGCCATTAATCAGCTAGGTTGCTCTTCGATTAATTAGCATTTCAATTTCCCTAGCTTAATGCATAATTATATGCAGCACACACAAACGCACACACGTATAGACACTCGCATATATGTGATATACTTACGGTATATATATATATATATATATATATCGGGATATACGGCCGAACTCATTAAGCCTATACATAATTGGTGAACAGTCCAATGCCCAGGCGAGTGTATCGGTGATCAGTAAGGCCTATAGGAGTGTTCTGAATCACCCATACAGCTCCACTCACCCGTAATGCCAGATCACCCGTGTACTCCATGTGGGTGAGTGGGGGGGGGGGGGGTTAAGGGGTCATTTATTGCCGTGATTGTGTCTTTAATAGTGTATGAGCAGTGGGTTGGTAGCGTCAGCTTGTGTTCCTGTTGTTGTTGTTGTTGTTGTTGTTGTTGTTGTGGATTATAATTATCTACTGCGGTCTCTAATGTCACCCAAAGAGAGAGGGTATTGTCACTGAGGTTATGTGTGTGTGAAATTATATACGCTGAGAGAGAGAGAGAGAGAGAGAGAGAGAGAGAGAGAGAGAGAGAGAGAGAGAGAGAGAGAGAGAGAGAGAGAGAGAGAGAGAGAGAGAGAGAGAGAGAGAGAGGACAATAGGAGAACGAGACAAATGTATGAAAATGGGAGAAAATAATAAGAGATGATATGAAGTGAAGGAGAAGCATGAGAGAAATATAGGGAGGGAGTGAGATGAAAGTTAGAAAATAAGGGAAGAAGGGAAAGGAAGAAACAGTGTGATAAAATAAGAAGAGGGAGAAATGAGAGTAGTAAAAACAGAAAAGAAAAGAAATATGGGAAAATGAATGAGAGGGAAGGGAAGCAAGGAAGAAAGTGAGCGAGGGAGGAAAGAAAAGAGTAAGTAGGGAAGGAAGGGAATAACAAGAGGAAAACAAGTCTCTGATAGAAGGAAGAGGAAAAGGAAAAGAAAACGGAAACTAAGGAAAATGGTGAAACGAGGAGAAATGACGGGGGGGAAACTGATATAAAGAGGGGCGGGGTGAGGAGAATGGGTGATTTAGGTGTTATCTCACCCTAGCCACACCCACCACTACCACCCAACAATGACCTCATCACCTCCTCCTCCTCCTTGTTGCGACTCTTACCTGGATATCAAGGTCACACCCACACCCACACATATTATATATACGTATATATTCACAGACACACATACCTTACAACACTTGAAGACAGAAGAGGTGACATGATAGCACTTTACAAATGTGTTCTCGGGAAGGGGTTCATTGACAAAAGAAGAACAGGAGTACGCTGTCTTAAACTTCTGAAGAAAAGCTGCAAGAAAGATGTTGGGCAATTTGGATTTCTAAATAGAGCCATCTAAAAGTGGAATATCTTACCCAGCGAATTAGTGTGTGTACAAAGTATAGCGTCATTTAAAAGAAAGTATGATATAATAATAGCAGACGGGACACTGCGAGTATAAATCTTAATCCTGTATAACACAATTAGGTAAATACTCCCACTCACTCCCACCCACCTACTTCATTAGCACCCAACAATACCCTCACCACCACCTCCTCCTCCTCCTTGTTGCTACTCTTACCTGGTTATCAGCCAGCCAGCCAGCCAGCCAGCCAGCCAGCCAGCCAGCCAGCCAGCCAGCCAGCCAGCCAGACAGACAGACAGACAGACAGACAGACAGACAGACAGACAGACAGACAGACAGACAGACAGACAGACAGACAGACAGACAGACAGACAGACAGACAGACAGACAGACACAGACACAGACACAGACACAGACACACACACACACACACACACACACACACACACACACACACACACACACACACAGTGTGTGATCTAAGGCGCCATGCGATAATTGCTCGGGCGAGAGGGAGGACTCAAATCTTCCAGAATCTAAAAAAAAAATCGGCAATCCCGATGGAGAAGGATAGTAAAGTGGTCCCTCCCTAACCAAGCTGCACAACTATCAGCTTGTAATACACTATACGTCGTTATACCAGTGGATCTGCGTATTTACTATGCCCGGAGCTCAGGCATCTCAGGACCGCATGTAACCTCGTAGTTAAGGTAAATTTAATATGCATCGTAGTGTTACAGCATCAGGGATACAACTAAACAAAGAACAAAGAACAACACACACACACACACACTAGCCTACTCACTCACAAATATACATACACACTGTATATACAGCCACACACACACACACACACACACACGCAAACACCATAGAGCGTTTAAACTTAGTAGTTAGAGTTGGAATCTCCATGGAAGTCACTTCCAGAAGAAAATAAATAATAAATAAATAAAAATCGGCTGTTCTGACGGAAAAGAATTTAGTTGGCCAATCATCAGTTTGTGTAAGCCTATATTGTATGTCGTTCCACATCTGTAGTCTAGATAAATAAACTCTGTAGATGTTCCGCTCTCAGGGCTGCAAGTTAACACAAAATTACACTTAGTATTATTGTTTACACACACACACACTTACAACAACAGTAAGCGTTATCTACTGAAGCACCACCACTACCACACCACCTACCACCGCTGGTGGCCTATTTCTGAGTACCGGTATTTCATAATTTTTGTTTTCGGTTATTTTTGTTTTCGGTTAGTCTAGGCTATCATCCCTGCTGGCCTATTTCTGCGTACTTCAATTTTTAAATTTTCAGTTAGGCTATCACCGCTGGTGGCCTATTTCTGCGTACCGGTATTTCATAATTTTTGTTTTCGGTTAGGATAGGCTATAACCCCTGGTGGCCTATTTCTGTTTAAATAAACATAAAATTGTTTTCGGTTCGGCTATCACTGCGTATTCAAATTTAATTTTGTTTTGTTTTAATTTTCGGTTAGGCTATCACCGCTGATAACCTATTTGTGTGTATTTCAAATTTTTTGTTTTCGGTTAGGCCTATTTAAGTAAGTGAAGCGACCTCAAGGGAGCGAAGTGTTTTTGCAGTGAGTTTAGTGTTTTTAAAGTGAGTTAAGTGTTTTTAAGTGAGTGAAGTGATCTGAAGAAAGTGATCGTCACCATGCCTCGTGCCTGTACGAACTGCGCCGGTAGGTTTGGCGATTCCATGTTTGCTCCTGCCGATCCACAAGTCTGCCGACTCTGCCAGCAACGAGAGGATTTGACAGAAAAATTGGATGAAGCCCACAACAAGATCAACGCCCTCACCAGGAAGCTGGAATCACTCCAAGAGTTTGTAACACTCAACGTTGGAGTATCACTAACTCCAATTGTTTCAACTCCAGCATCCACCACCGCCCCAACGTCATCTGCCAACACTCCAACACCTGCAGCAGATGCTTCTGACGAACCTAAGCCGACATCAAACCAGGACAGCCGCCCTGTTCACCTTAGTCTCTCCCCCACTCCTCGTGCAAGAAGCCTGCTAGCACGAACAGTACCAACCCCTCACCCCGTTCTAACCACTCCTCTCCCCGACCTGTACGTAGAGTCCCGCCACCACAGGTTTCCGGATTTACACCAGTGAGGAACGGTGCACGGCCAACGCAGAAAAGGTCTCATCTACCAGTCACAATGTCAAACAGATTTGAGATATTGGTAGAGATGGAAGACGAACCAGAAGAGACCAGGCTCGTTGGGGATTCCATCCTACGAGGACAGGTCGAAGAGTTCTGCGACAGAGTCCCAAATCAACGAAAAAGATTTTGGATCCCAGGAGCTGGACTGGACGACATTGTGGAAGCCTTCGAAGATACCACAAAGGATGCAAATGAAAATACCCTTTTTGTCATCCATGCTGATTCAAATGACGTCATACGCACCAGATCCGAAGAGTTGATGGAGAAATATCGCAAGATGATCCAGCACTACAAAAACAAGTCAAGGAATATCATCATCTCAGGCATTCTCCCCAAGATCGACGCACCTGACAAATTCTACGACAAGGCCTTCAGCACAAATAGCCGACTAAAATATTTGTGTCTGAGGGAAGAAGTTGAATTCATCAACCTCTGGGACAACTTCTACAACCAGCCTACTCTGTTCTGCAAGGATGGCACTCATCTAAACCCTGTGGGTTCAGCACGCATGGGTCGTCTCCTACACGAAGCAGTCCGCAGCCATGGATCAAAAAACGCCATCCGAGAAGAAGCAGCAGTGACATACTGTAAATCATCCAACGCCAAGAAAAAAACAAGAGGCAACCGAGGACCACCAGCGATAAGGACCGAAGACAGCGAGGACCGAGGACAGCCATGAACATAAATGTAGATCCGACAAGAACCAAAAATATTATTAAAGAGCGTTCCGTGAGTTCTAAAATAACAAATTTAAAGGTTTTCTATGCAAACGCTCGTAGCATACGCAATAAATTTTCAGATTTAGAGGAGCTAGTGTTTACAGAAAATTATGATGTGATTGGCATAACAGAATCTTGGCTCAATACAGAAGATAGAGACTTTTTAGCAGAGTATTCACTTCCCGGTTATGTAATGTATGAGAAAAGCCGAATAAATCGAAATGGAGGTGGCGTTTTACTTTATATCAAAGAAAGTCTTAACCCTACCCTCTTGTCAAAACCTCAAATTGTGAACGTCGACGCATCTTTTGTGCTAATAAAGAATAATAAAGGTACAAAAATAATACTTCCATTAATATACAGACCTCCAGCTCAATCAGTGCAAACTGACCGAGAAATTTACGAACAAATTGCAGATGTAAGTAACTCACAAGATACCGTAATTTTTGGCGACTTTAATTTACCTGTGACCAAGTGCGGCGATACTCTTACTTCACACACCGGACATGACTTGTATACGAACTTGCAAGAGAGTTCGCTTTATCAATTTGTTCGAACGCCAACCCGTGGTAATAACGTTCTTGACATTGTACTTGCAACAAAAGAAGAATTAATAGAGAATTTGAATGTTGGTGATGAATTCAGTAACAGCGACCATCGTACGATAACTTTCACTTTAAAGTTTACTAGTAACGAACCAAATAGTAGCATCGAAAAAGTCCCTAATTTCAAGAAAGCAAACTTCCATAAACTTAGAGCTATGTTTAAAGAAACTGACTGGAGCTTTTTAATTAACAATAACGACATAAATACATCTTGGAAGTTATTCGAAACCACTTACCTAAAAGCAGTGCAGGACTGCATACCATCGAAAATACGGCGTCCAGGCCATAATAATAAGCCCAAATGGTGGAATAAAGATATTTCAAACTGCCTGCTTGCTAAAAAATTTGCTAATGATAGATTAAAATCCTCACAAAATGACGAAGAACGGGTGAAATTTGTAGAGCTACGACGCAAAGCCAAAAAGTTAATTAAGCAAAGTAAAACGACCTTAGAGTTACATATTGCGAATCAAAGTAAAACAAACCCCAAAGAATTCTATAGTTATATCAGAAAGAAAAAAGTAGTTACTTCAACGGTTGGACGTTAGTCTATGAAAATGGAGAATACACCAAAGACGAAGTACAAATGAGTAATGCCCTGAATACCTTTTTTGCATCAGTTTTTACAACAGAAGACCTCGGTGATATCCCTACACCATCGCCGATTCAGATTGATAATTCAGATGTTTTAAGCAATATCACCGTAACAGAGAGAGAAGTATTGAATTGTTTAGATAAACTCAAGGTAAATAAAACGCCTGGACCTGATACAATCTCGCCTAGAGTTCTAAAGGAAGCTAAGGATGAGCTCTCCAAACCACTGACATTACTATTCAATAAATCCTTGCAGTCTGGAACTATGCCTGATCAGTGGAAGCTAGCCAACGTAACACCGATATTAAAAAAGGCAGCAAATCCCTACCCAGTAACTATCGTCCAATTAGCTTAACCTCAGTTGTATGTAAAATGCTAGAAACGGTCATACGAGACAGACTCGTAAATCACTTAGAGGAAAATAACATACTTAAAGATACTCAACACGGCTTTCGTAAAAAACGTTCCTGTTTAACAAACCTCTTAGACTTCTTCCACGATATCCTCAACCTCTACGATGAGAGTAAAGCTGTAGATATTATATACCTTGATTTTCAAAAGGCCTTTGACAAAGTTCCCCACAAACGTTTACTGCTAAAACTAAAGGTGCATGGAATACAAGACGGTGTGTTGAAATGGATAGAAAATTGGCTCAGCGACAGAAAGCAAAGAGTAGTCATAAACGGTAAGGCATCTAAATGGACCAATGTAAGTAGCGGGGTACCCCAGGGATCGGTACTAGGACCAATTATCTTTCTAATTTACATCAACGACATAGATGAGGGTCTCACCTGTACAATCTCAAAATTTGCTGACGATACAAAAATTGCAAATAGCGTACTCTCAAAAGAACAAGTTGACGATATGCAACACAATCTAGATAAATTGTCATGTTGGGCCCAAATTTGGCAAATGAGTTTCAATGCGGATAAATGTAAAGTACTACATATCGGATACCTAAATGAGAAAGCAAACTATTTGATGAATGGCACTCAGCTTAAGAATGTAAACAGAGAAACCGATCTGGGAGTAACAATATCGAGTAACCTAAAACCGAGTCAACAATGTTCAGAAGTTGTTAAGAAGGCAAACAAAATAATTGGCTTTATAGGCAGGTCATTTGAGCATAAATCCAAAGAAGTTATTCTAACCCTTTACAATTCCTTAGTCCGCCCTCTTCTGGAATACGGCGTTCAATCCTGGTGCCCTTATTACCAAAAAGACATAAACAAGCTAGAACGAGTTCAACGTAGAGTTACCAAAATGATACCTAGCCTAAAGAACAAACCATACGAAGAGCATCTTAGAGAATTAAATCTATTTCCTTTAACCCAGCGCAGATTAAGAGGTGACTTAATTCAAGTGTTCAAAATCATCAAAGGCATCGACAATATGAACTGTAGTAAGTACTTCACTATCGACCAACCTAATTACACGTGGGGAAACGGTTGCAAAAATATTGGTAAATCTTTTAACTCACACGAATCTAAGAATTTCTTCTTCAATCGAGTTGTCAACTTGTGGAATGGGCTTCCCCGAGACTTTATAGACTGCATCACCGTTGAGTCATTTAAACTCCGCGTAGACAAATATCTCGCATCAAACCCGCGACCAACTGCGTTTGTAAATGAATAACTTTATTTTATCCCCCCCTCAGTTACTAACCCATCTGTCCCCTACTAACTTCCTAATCCTGCCACGGACATTAGTTCCAGGGCAGTAATTCCCTTTCCAATGTTCCCTTACCCACTCTAAACCACTGTTTGGACACTTGATCCTCAATGTTTTGGAGAACAAGCAACCTAGAAGAGTCACTAGATCTGTTGTTGCTTGCTTTCCTTTGTACCACCACCACTACCACCACACCACAACCACTACCACCACACCACCGACTACCACACCACCTACCACCCCCACCTACCACCACCACTACACCACCTACCACCACCACACCACCTACCACCACCACCACCACCCCCACCTACCACCACCACAACCACCTACCACCACCACCACAACCACACCACCTACCACCTACCACACCACCTACTACCACCACACCACACCACCTACCACCACCACTACCACCTACCACGCCACCTACCACACCACCTATCACCACCACCACCACACCACCTACCACCACCACCACCTACCACCACCACCACCACACCACCTACCACCACCACCACCACACCACCTACCACGCCACCTACCACCACCACCTACCACTACCACCACCACCACCACCACACCACCTACCACCACACCACCACCACCACCACCACCGCACTACCTACCACCACCACCACCACCACCACCACCACACCACCTACCACAACCTACCACCACCACCACCACACCACCTACCACCACCACACCACCTACCACCTACCACCACCACCACACCACCTACCTTTAGAGTGTACGCGTTCCTGTGTGTGTATGAAAATGTGTATGTATCTGAATAAACATGTGCGTAAAAATGTGTATGTGTGTTATCATGGTCTTTGTGTGTGATGAGGCTTCCTTCCTCAATGATAACGATAGTGGCTCCATTGTTACCAGAGAGAGAGAGAGAGAAAAAAAAAACCGAGTGTGTGAGTAATAGAGAACGAGTGTGTGTGAGTGAGAGAAAGTATGTACGTTTGTGTGCGTGTGAGAGAAAAACAAGTGTGTGTGTGAGAGAAAAACTGTGTGAGAGAAAAACTGTGTGTGAGAAAAAGTGTGTGTGTGAGAGAAAAAGTGTGTGTGTGAGAGAAAAACTGTGTGTGTGAGCGAAAAACTGTGTGTGTGAGAGAAAAACTGTGTGTGAGAGAAAAACTGTGTGTGTGAGCGAAAAACTGTGTGTGTGAGAGAGAAACTGTGTGTGTGAGAGAGAAACTGTGTGTGTGAGAGAGGAGTGTACGTTTGTATGTGTGTGGGTGTAACAAGAGTGCCCAGTAGAGCATATATCTCCGTCATGCCTACAAACTTAAGCAAGTGTCATCTAAATTACTCCAAACTGTTCTGAGCTATGGAACAGGGCAAGCGTTTGAATTAAGCAGAGTTGTCACTGTTTAATTGGGTTCAGCGGATCTGAGTATTTGATTGGGTAGTGAAATTGAATTAGGAGGAGCTGTCGAATTGGGCTGAACTGTAAATTTGAGCGTAATGGTCGAATTAAGGCGAGATTTGTATTAATTTATTCATGCATAAATGTAGGCCTATGTACTTATGATTTTTAACTTCCTCCCGGGACCTCCATCAAGCAATAAAAATACCCCCGAGACCCCCCTTGGAGATAAATTTGTAAATTTTTCGGTAGAGAATTTGTTCCGGCCAACGGCCGGTTTCTCCTAAATTACAGGTTCGCTAACGCTCGCTAGTAATAATCGACACCTAAATGGCACAAAACGTCTTAAATTCGCCAAACTATCTATCTATCTATCTATATGCTCAGGCCTAATCCCCATTTTGGGGGTAGCCGACTCAAGACAGAGCAAGAACAGGGAAAACACAAAAACAACATAAAACAAAAAATAAACACAGATAAAAAACACAAACTCTCACACATCCAGGTCACCCAGGAGAAGACCCAGAGACCAGGGTTACCAAGGTCGCTCCAGCACTCCCCCGGCCCCTGACCACCCGGAGAGGTTCCGATCTCGGCAGGCAGACATGCAGCGGAGCCAAAGCCACAAGCCCTCCCACCACACTTCCAGGCACACCCTTCATATTAATCGTCTCCCCGGGCCAGGCGCCTGATGGACTATTATCTAGTCCAACTTGCGCCCGACCCCTTACTCCAAATGACCACGTGTTCACTCAACTATTCACAAGCATTCTCCATTTACTCCTGTCCACCACCACTTCCCCTGCCTGATCTATAGTCATTCCTCTATCATCCAAAGCCTTTCTTACACAGTCTCTCCATCTCAATGGGGGTCTTCTTGCCCTTCTATCTCCCCTTGTACCTGACTCACATATTCTCTTTGTAAGCCTTTCATCTCCCATTCGTTCAACATGACCATACCAGCTCAGCATCCTTCTGTCCACTCTGGCTGACAAATGTTCCTGCTGCCCCACTCTCCTACGTATCTCTTCATTCCTCAATCTGTCTCTAATTCGCCAAACTAATGAAGGTAAACATGAGGGACAAGGGGGTCCATAAAAAATAAACGTCCCCATAAACTCCTCAATTAGGTTGAACATTCAAATTAGGCAGAACAGTTGAATTGGGTAGAATAGTTTTTTTTTGGGCCGATTGGTCAAAATCGGCTGAATTATTGAATTGGTCAGAGTGGTTAAATTAGCCAATAATATGTTGGCATCTACTGAATACAGTCACCGAATTCTGTTCAAGTTCGTTCATACATTTTGAGGTAATTGCATGCTAAATGTTAGAGCCTCAATTTTGTGTGAAGTCTTTTGGTAAACAGTATGCTTCACAGGGAGTATAGCCAAAATCAAATTTTATATATATATATATATATATATTTTTTTTTCTTTTTTTTTTTGGGGGGGGGGGGGATTTGATGTTTGTGAAAATTTAGTAGTTTTTATTTGGGTACAACATGTAGGTACTGACGAAGTTTCATCTAAATCCGTCTCTAAGTTTGTATATACAGTATATAATATATATCCTGCTGACAAATATAACAAAAACCAAGCTGACACAACCGCTGACAGACAGCGATGATCACATAATCTCTGCAATTGCCATTACCACTACCACAACCGCCATCACCACTAGCACACCTAATACAAACACCACCACCATCACCACTACCACCAACGAAGAAGAACAAGTATATACTAATAATAATGTTAATAATTATGAATTAATAAAGAACTAAAACAAAATCAAAACAACATAATAATAATACAAGAAAATACAAATAATAACAATAATAATACAAATATTAATAACACCAATAATAATAAATAATTAAAGTTAAAATCACAACCATATTACCACAACCACCCATAATACCACTACCACTACTACACCTCCTACCACCACCATTACCACACAACCCACCACACCACCTAGCACCACCACCACACAACCTACGACCACCACCATTACCACACAACCCACCACACCACCTAGCACCACCACCACACAACCTACCACCACCACCATTACCACACAACCCACCACACCACCTAGCACCACCACCACACAACCTACCACCACCACCATTACCACACAACCCACCACACCACCTAGCACCACCACCACACAACCTACCACCACCACCATTACCACACAACCCACCTAGCACCACTACCACACAACCCACCACCACCACACGACCTACCACCCACCACCACTACTACCAAACCACCTACCACCACCACACCACCCACCACCACTACCACCACCATCTGTTTGACCGTTGGGTAGCCGTTAATAGGGTCTTCTCCTTCCTCTTCCTCCTGTGCTGCCCACCTGTTGAGTATTTCCCCTCTTTCCTCCCACTCACTCCCACTCTCTCTCTCTCTCTCTCTCTCTCTCTCTCTCTCTCTCTCTCTCTCTCTCTCTCTCTCTCTCTCTCTCTCTCTCTCTCTCTCTCTCATCTTCTTCTGTGCTATCCTTTTTTCTTCCACTTTCCTGTATTTGAGGTTCTGCTGTGTCTAAGGCCTGACCACCTTGTTTGGATCGTAAAGTCTGTGTGGTCAGTGCATATATGTAAACCTATGTAAATGTTAATATCTCTGGCTGTTATATTTAAGCATCACAATTCCCATACGTTCTCATTTTAGACTATGTATTTGTATGCGTATAATCGAAGTAATTATGTGTCACTGGATTAATAAAACCTCCCCATATTGTAATTATTCTAAAACTATAACGCTGACACATTTCATAGGCTACATGCATACGTAGAGAGAGAGAGAGAGAGAGAGAGAGAGAGAGAGAGAGAGAGAGAGAGAGAGAGAGAGAGAGAGAGAGAGAGAGAGAGAGAGAGAGAGAGAATGATAGAGAGAGAGAGAATGATAGAGAGAGAGAGAGTGAGAATGATAGAGAGAGTGAGAATGATAGTGTGTGAGTGAGAGATTGTAATTGAATTATTCTAAAACTATAACACATTCCATAGGCTACATGCATACGTAGAGAGAGAGAGAGTGAGAATGATAGTGTGTGTGTGAGAGAGAGAGAGAGAGAGATTGTAATTGAATTATTCTAAAACTATAACACATTTCATAGGCTACATGCATACGCAGAGAGAGAAAGAGAGAGTACAAAGTACAAAGGAGTACAAAGGAAATCAAGCAACAACAGGTCTAGTGACCCTTCTAGGTTGCTTGTCCTCCAAAACACTGAGGAGCAAGTGTCCAAACAGTGGTTTAGAGTGGGTAAGGGAACAGAGTGAGAGAGAGTGAGAATGATAGTGAGAGAGAGAGAGAGAGAGAGAGAGAGAGAGAGAGAGTGAGAATGAGAATGAGAGAGAGCGAGAGAGAGGTTGAAAGTAGCAAGACTGGCGACAGGAAGACAGGAAGGAGATAAATACTGCACAAGGTGGGCATGGGTATTGGGGAGGGCACGTGCGGAGCGGGGGAGGAGAGGTGGGCACGTTTTAAGGGGGAGGTAGTCGATTTTTCTGGACACCCTTCTCCCTCATGTTTAGCATATTAGTTTTGAGATTTTAAGAAGCTTGTTCCGATAGTTAGGCGATATTGAGACCTTTCGCCTCATTTTTTTGTCAATATTAAGACCTCTCGTGCCATTCAGGTGTCGATATTTTCCTGGCGAGCGATAGTGAGCCTGTAATTTTAGAAGGAACCGGCCTTGGGCCGGTAATTTTTCTACCGAAAATTTTACAAATTAATCTTGAAAGGAGATTTATTTATTTTTGTTTTTAAAGCTTGATGGAGGTCTAGCGAGAAACTCGAAAATAAATAAATGTATACAAATATAGACCACACAATCCAGCACTACCTCCTTAAGTTATACCCCAGGTCCCCAACACACAGGCAGACACACCTGCCCCCCCCCCCCCCCCCCCGCCTCGGAAGTGAGCATTTAAGGTGCAGTTGCTCATCAGAGGGGCTGCAGCTGGCCCACAACAACATGCTTGGCCTGGGGGGGGGGGGGAGAAGTATAAATGAAAGCAAGCAAAAACATATCTACTGATCCTTACGAGGCTGCTTGTATATAAACTACCTAGCCTACTATTTCGGAGATGGCTTAGCAGGGACAGGCTTTATGCTGTATCATGCCGAATGGATAAACTGAAATGTAATCGACACGAAAATATGAAAATAAAATCTTACTATATCTACAGTATTCTGCCAGAAGAGGTAATGTGGGCATGTCTTGTTATTAATCTTACTATATCTTGTTATTAATCTTACTATATCTATTCTGCCAGAAGAGATACCGGTAATGTCTTGTTATTAATCTGTAAACACAGTCACTCGGGGATTAAGGGCGAGATATTTGTCTAAGCGACTTGTGAAGGTTTGAACAGTGTTACACAGTCTATAATACTACTAGGCAGGCCATTCCATAAGTTTACTATCTATCTATCTATCTATATGCTCAGGCCCAATCCCCATTTTAGGGGTAGCCGACTCAAGACAGAGCAAGAACAGGGAAAACACAAAAACAACATAAAACAAAAAATAAACACAGATAAAAAACACAAACTCACACACATCCAGGTCACCCAGGAGAAGACCCAGAGACCAGGGTTACCAAGGTCGCTCCAGCACTCCCCCGGCCCCTGACCACCCGGAGAGGTTCCGATCTCGGCAGGCAGACATGCAGCGGAGCCAAAGCCACAAGCCCTCCCACCACACTTCCAGGCACACCCTTCATATTAATCGTCCCCCCGGGCCAGGCGCCTGATGGACTATTATCTAGTCGAACTTGCGCCCAACCCCTTACTCCAAATGACCACGTGTTCACTCAACTATTCACAAGCATTCTCCATTCACTCCTGTCCACCACCACTTCCCCTGCCTGATCTATAGTCATTCCTCTATCATCCAAAGCCTTTCTTACACAGTCTCTCCATCTCAATGGGGGTCTTCCTGCCCTTCTATCTCCCCTTGTACCTGACTCACATATTCTCTTTGTAAGCCTTTCATCTCCCATTCGTTCAACAAAAGTTCAACATAAGTTTACTACCCGGTTGTTATGTTTTGCTCATGGTATCTATTATTTGATTGTAACGTCGTTCTTAAGGGGGTAGTCCTTGGTTTTTGGTCTATATGCTTATTTATGTGTTAGTGTCCTCGCTAGACCTCCATCAAGCTTAGAAAAACACACCCTAGACCCCCTTTCAAGATAAATTTTTAAATTTTTCGGTAGAAAAATGTCACGGCCGAAGGCCGGTTCCTTCTAAAGTTAGAGGCTCGCTATCGCTCACCAGGAAAATATCGACACCTAAAGGGCACGAAAGGTTTTACTATTAACAAAAAAAATTAGGCGAAAGGTCTCAAAATCGCCAAACTAACGGAACGAACGTTTTAAAACCTCAAAACTAATCTGCTAAACACGAGGGAGAAGGGGGTCCAGAAAAAGCGAGTAGTACCCCCTTAAGGGGAGATGGGTCGTTTTTCTAGACCCCCTTCTCCCTCATGTTTAGCCCCATTAGTTTTCAGATCATAAGACGTTCGGTCCATTAGTTTGGTGATTTTAAGACCTTTCACCCCATTACTTTGTCAATATTAAGACCTTTCGTGCAATTTAGGTGTCGATTCTTTTCCTGGCGAGCGATAGCGAGCCTGTAATTTAGGAGAAACCGGCTATCTGCCGGTATTTTTCTACCGAAAAATGTACAAATGTATCTAGAAGAATGATCTTGGAATTTTTAAGCTTGACGGAGGTTTACGGAAGAAACTATAAAAATAATAAACAAATAAATAAATCTACCAATAAATAAATCTACCAATAAATAAATCTACCAATAAATAAATCTACCAATAAATAAATCTACCAATAAATAAATCTACCAATAAATATACCCTTCCCCCTTAAAGAGAGTATTTCAAAGTATTTCCCCAGCGTTTCAGAACTATAATATATATATATATATATATATATACAGTAATGTACAGTCACGCTAATAAGTGATGTCTCGGCACCAAGTATGTTTGGATCAATAATTGGTATCAGTAATATCTACGCTTCATTTCTTCATATCGAGTGAAATAGACAAAACATGTTCCTACACTTACCCACCCTATTCAACATCTGACAGACATTAATACAGCACAGAGCCAGCCAAACGTAATGACAGCTGGATCATGACTTATTAGCGCGACCGTACCACCCTGGCACGGCAATCGATTGTATCTTATGTTTGCATTTCGAGGGTCAATTTAAGGGGAGGTGGGTCGCTTTTCTTATTCCTTTTCTCCCTCATGTTTAGCGCCATTAGTTTTCAGATTTTGTGTTGTTCGGCCCATTAGTTTAACTATTTTAAGATTTTCCGCCCCATTTCTTATTCAATATTAAGACTTTTCGTGTCATTTAGATGTCGATTTTTCCTGGCGAGCTGGACATTTTTATATCGAAAAATGTAAAAATTTATCTTGAAGGAGACCCTCCTTCAAGATAAATGTGTGTGGGGGGTTCTAAGCTTGATGGAGGTCTAGCGAGAAAACTAAGAAATAAAGGAATATATTCATTAATAGACCAAAGAAAAAACTAGCCCATCTCCCCATAATGCTTTCAGTAAACGTTGATGCATTCTTGTATTATATTCTTGCCATTAATAGACAGTTTTAATTAAGTTTGGGGAATATCTATGGGGGTAAAAGTGTTAAGGGGGGATGGTTGTTTTTTACTCTCTTCTCCCTCACGTTTAGCCCCATTAGTTTTCAGATTATATGACGTTCGGCCCTTTAACTTAGCGATTTTTAAGACTTTTCACCCCATGTTTGTTGCCAATATTAGGACCTTTCGTGCCATGTAGGTGTAAGCGAGCCTGTAATTTTAGGAAGAACTACCGAAAAATGTACAAATTAATATCGAGGGAGGGCCTACGGGGTGTTTTTCTAAGCTTGATGGAGGTCTAGTGAGGAAAAACAAAATGATAAATAAATATATTAGCAAATAAATATGCCCATCCCTCCTTAGCCCCATCTGTACCGCAACGTCTTTTTCCTTTTATTCTAGCTATATTTAGACGATTTTGTGCAGCTTAGGAAGGGTCTGTGGTGGTAAAAAGGGTTAAGGGGAGGTTTTTAGTTAGTTCGCTAGACTTCCATCAAGCTTAACATTACAGCCCCTAGACCCCCTTTCAAGATAAATTTGTACATTTTTCGGTAGAAAAATGTCCCGGCCGAAGGCCGAAACCTCTTAAATTACAGGCTCGCTATCGCTCGCCAGGAAAAAATCGACACCTAAATGGCACGAAAACTCGTAAAATTGACAGAAATGGGGCGAAAGTTCTTAAAATCGCCAAACTAATGGGGCGAACATCTTAAAATATCAAAATCAATGGGGCTAACCATGAGGGAGAAAGGGGTCAAGAAAAAATACCCCAAGTGGAAATCTCCCCTTAAGAGAGATAGTTCGAAGCTTGTTAATGGCTGGAAGGCCTTATCAAGCTGAATGAAATCGTCGAATAATAGCCAGAACAATCTAAAAGGACGGCACCGGTACAGAAGGGGTTAACTGACATCGAATTTACCCCTTTGATTGCTAGAATTATTCGATTGCTAGAATTATTTGATTGCTAGAATTATTTGATTGCTAGAATTATTTGATTGCTAGAATTATTTGATTGCTAGAATTATTCGATTGCTAGAATTATTTGATTGCTAGAATTATTTGATTGCTAGCATTATTTGATTGCTAGAATTATTTGATTGCTAGAATTATTCGATTGCTAGAATTATTTGATTGCTAGAATTATTTGATTGCTAGAATTATTCGATTGCTAGAATTATTTGATTGCTAGAATTATTAGATTGCTAGAATTATTTGATTGCTAGAATTATTTGATTGCTAGAATTATTTTGGAGTTATTTGAAACCGTCTATAGTCTATTTGTTTCCAGTTGATGGTAAATTGCTATGTTACTATCTTGTAGGTTACTTAGCTATTACGTAGATTTGGCAGGGAAATGTGGTGTTAATTATGAAAACTTGGCATTAATACGACACAGAAACTTAGAAGATTCACATTTTTCCATTAAAGTATCGATATATCAGTTGCAAAAGGATTCAATTTACCATCAGCTGGATTTTTTTTTTTTTTACTATAGTGCTACCTAGAATGAAAATGAAAAGCCGTTCTCTGTTATTGGAAGCACAGCAGTAAACAAGGACAGAATTTGGGTCGTAGAGGGTCCTGGTTGTGCCGAGAGAGCTTATATACGTTTGTCTGGGCCCCCTTCTCCCTCATGTTTGGCCCCATTAGTTTTCAGATTTTAAGACGTTCGGGCGCCCTATTAGTTTAGCGATTTAAAGACCTTTCGCCCCATTTCGTTGTCAATATTAAGACCTTTTGCGCCATTAAGCTGTAAAAAAAATCCTGGCGAGCGATAGCGAGCCTGACATTTAGTAGCAACTGGACATTTTTCTACCGAAAAATGTACACATTTATCTCGAAGGAGGTCTTTGGAATATTTTAAAAGCTTGATTGGGGTCTAGGCAGCAAACTAAAACAAATATATATATGCCGGTAATATAAATAAAAACAAAATATATATATATATATATATATATATATATATATATATATATATATATATATATATATATATATATATATATATATATATAAATAAAATACAATAACGTCCCCTTACTACAGGTTCTCTAGACATACCCCAATTTTCCCTTGCTTTTCCTGTTTGCTTGCGGCCCTCCTCCCTCCCCAAGCGGCGGTAGGTAGGTAGGTGGGCTGGAACGTAACTACACAATTAGTGAGGGCAGGTGAGGCCAAGTGTGACGCAGGTGTCGTGCAGGTGTGTTGGACAGGTGGGTGTGGGAACATGTGTGTGTGTGCTTTGTGTTGTGTGTTGGAGAGGGTCAATTAGGTACATGTACAATAAGATAGTGTAGGGTAGGAGGTCAGAAGTGTGGGAAGCCATGAAAAGAGTGAAGTTGGGGAAAGCACCAGGAACAGATGGAGTGTGTGGGGAAATGTTGAGGTATGGTGGTGAGATAGTGATAGAATGGGTATGGAAATTGTGCAAACTAGCATGGGAGAAGGGGAGTGCACCCGATGACTGGAAGACTGGCATAATAGTCCCCCTATATAAGGGCAAAGGGGAAAGAGGAGTGTGTGGTAACCACCGAGGAATATGTCTTCTAAGCGTAGTAGGGAAGGTATACAGTAGGGTAGTGATTGAGAGAGTGAGAGTGAGAACGGAGAAATGGATAGGCGACGAGCAGGGAGGTTTTAGGAAGGGAAGAGGATGTGTAGATCAGATTTTTACCCTGAATTGTGTTGTGGAGAAGCATCTGGAGAAGAAACAAAAGGTGTATGTTGCCTTTATGGACTTGGAGAAGGCCTATGACAGAGTGGATAGAGAAGGTTTGTGGAAAGTATTTAGAATATACGGAGTAGAGGGCAAGTTGCTGAAAGCAGTGAAGAGCATGTATGAGGGTGCAAAGGCGGCAGTACGTGTGGAGAGTGAGCAGAGCGAGTTCTTTGACCTGAATGTTGGTTTGAAACAGGGGTGTGTGATGTCCCCGTGGTTTTACTGTATATATGGATGGAGTCATGAAAGAAATACTATCAAGAGCAGTGGATGTTGGTGTATCGCTGAAAAGGGAGGGAATTGAGTGGAAGCTACCTATACTGCTGTTTGCGGATGATACAGTTCTGATGAGTGATAATGAATGGGAGTTGCAGGGTCTGGTAAATGAGTTTGGAACAGTGTGCGAAAAACGGAATTTGAAGGTAAATGAGGGGAAGAGCAAGGTTATGGTCTTCGAAAAAGGTGAAGTCACAGAGTGTGAGGTGAAGCTGAACGGTCAGGCTATGGAGATCGTCAACTCTTTTAAGTATCTGGGCAGTGTGTTGAGTAAAGATGGGACTATGGATGAAGAAGTGCGGGAGAGGGTACAACAGGGGAAGAGGGTTGTAGGAACGCTAAAAGCAGTAACAATAAATAGTATGGAAGTGAAGAAGTCCTTGCATGACAGTGTGGTAATCCCGACACTGACTTACGGAAGCGAAGCATGGACGTTGGTTGAGAGACTCAGACCAAGAGTGAGAGCAGTGGAAATGAATTACTTAAGGAGTGCGTGCGGAGTTACATGGAGGGATAGACAGACTAATGAGGAAGTAAGAAGGAGGTGTGGTGTGGAGGTAGATGTGCTGGAAAGTGTGAAAAGGAACAACTTGAGATGGTTCGGCCATATGGAACGTATGGAAAGCGAGAGAATGACTAAGAGGGTGTACGAGAGCGAGGTGGAGGGACAGAGAGGGAGAGGTAGACCGAATGAGAGGTGGAAGGATGGAGTGAGGAAGTACGTGAACGAAGGCGGTGCTGGTTGGGGGGAGGGGCGTCGACTGACTGGGGACAGAGGTGCATGGGGGCGGTTCGTTCGTGGCCACCCCTTCGGGGATCACGGCGTCAGGCAATAGATAGATAGATAGATAGGGTATGAAACAGGTACGTTTTCGAATTTGTTTCCAAGTAAACGTCAGTAAGTTCGAAAAGGCCAAAAACTAGGTTGTTGGAATTAACTTCGAAATGTTCTAGTTTGAATTAGGTTCGAAAAGTGCTAATTGGAATTATGTTCGAAAATATCCACTCGGTATTAAATTCGAAATTCGACAATAAGTTCGAAAATCCTTGGAACTTGTTTCCCACGAACCAATTTTCCGATTTTGAACAGGGACTTGGAAATAGAATCGTATGTAATATTATAAAATTTAGTTGGAAATAAGTACGTGGTAACAAGTAAGTGTTGATAGTGCAATTGTATACCGAGTGGATATTACTGAAGACATTAACACTTGTATTCTTAAACATTTCTTTCCCTTCGCAGCGCTAAGGAAGTACGAAGTAACTTGAAAAATGACGTTAGATTTAAATATGAGAGTGCTAATTCATCTACTTTCTATAAACAACACTCATTCCCACAGTACTTCGTTCGGTACCAGGCGCTGCGAAGGGAAAGAATAGTTTTAGAATACCACCCATAGCCTTTAGACACATATTTTTGAGGAATGCAATTTGGGATGGGATGGCTTGAGAGTTTTTATTAGTCCTTGATATTTGTTTGTGTCTATACCTGATCTCAATTTTTCTCACTGAGTTGCATTTGTCTATATCCAATTTATTTAGCCCTATTGAGTTTAGTCTCTTAAATTTTCATCATTTCTATTTTTTTGTCACCAATGTACTTTATTATTTTCACTTTTGTACTATTTGCTAAATTATTCATACTAACCCCTCTCTCATACATAACAATTATTCATACTAACCCCTCTCTCATACATAACAATTAGTCATACTAACCCCTCTCATACATAACAATTATTCATACTAACCCCTCTCTCATACATAACAATTATTCATACTAACCCCTCTCTCATACATAACAATTATTCATACTAACCCCTCTCTCATACATAACAATTATTATACTTTCTTCTAACCTTGCACATTTCCTAGTTTTGCCTCCTGCCTGCTACATTGTTTTATATATTTTCTAACGTTTCCTTCATTTGCCCCTGCTTGTACACTCGGATAACATAGTATCTAGCCCACTCATAAGAATTCGTGAACACCCTGTTTCTTCTTTATGTAATTATAACTATCTGGATATGTTTTTTAATATAAACTGTTTTTCAATAAATATTATATATAGTTTTGTAGTTGATACATGGAAAATTATATTCATAAATTTGTTTCCAGAGATACAGTATATTTCCATAATTCGAAATATGTGAAGTCCACGAGTATGCTAGCGACTATGGCATCCGAGTGTACAATGGGGCGGAAGGTCTTAAAACCGACAAACTAATGGAGGCAAACATCTTAAAATCTGAAAAGTAATGGGGCTAAACATGAGGGAGAAGGGGATCCAGAAAAAACCGACCCACCTCCCCTTAAGTATGATAATATAAAACAAAATCGTACCCCTAGGACGTGTAGGATTGTGGCCGTTTTGGTTACGGACGTTTTAATTGAGGACGTTTAGGAGTGCGGCTGTTGCGACTCGCTTCCTACTTACCTAGATACGTAATGAGGCGGGTCCATACCGTAGTTTTTTTTTTTTTTTTTTTTTTTTTTTTTTTTTTGAGACATTGAACGGAGGAAGGAAAAACACAGATAAAACAAAAAGGTCCATGTGCCTAAAGGCATCCTCCATTCATAAAATGTTTGTAACAACTGGATTTAAACTTTTGTAGATTGTAAGTTTGTGGAAAGCAAATCGAGGGAAGTGAATTCCAAAGAGTAGTAGTTCTAGGGATAAATTAATTCTGATAAGCAGAAGTTCTGCATTGTGGAGGAGAAAGTGTAAATTCATGGGCGCTCTCAGCTTCCCTAGTTCTACGGGGAAAGATGTGGAGAGGCGGCACAATTGAAGCAAGTTCCTCGGAACAATTGCTGTGAAAATATCTGTAGAATAATGCAAGGGATGCAACGTTTTTTTCGTATGGATAATGTAGGAAGGTCCTGTGTGATTGCAGGGTTATTGATTAATCTAATAGCTTTATTTTGAATTTTGTCCAACTGCCTCAATGCAACCACTCCACTTCCACTCCACAGAGGTGAACAGTAATCCACCTGAGAACGCACATGACTTTTATATATTACGGCCAACTGCTCATCAGTGAAGAATTCTCGAACTCTGTACAGAGTCCCAGTTTTTTAGAGGCATTCTTAGCAATGTTTCTAACATAATGTGTCCAGCTCAAGTTAGTAGTTAATGTTACACCGAGAATGTCAATACTAGGGGAAGTGGGAATATTTACATCATTAAAAAATATATGAGAGTCAGTGAGATTCTGTCGGTTAGAAAATTGAATGTACTTGGTTTTCTGTGCATTAAAGGAAAGTAGATTCTTTTGTCCCCATTCATTAATTCTAGAAAGGTCCTGGTTCAGAGAAATTGCAGTGTTTATTTTTGAATTTATAAGATCGGGTTGGGTGAAAGAATTGGTAAATGTGAAGGAACTGTGGAGTGTTGAGTCATCTGCGTAGGAATGTACGTAATACGGTTATCCGAGAATAATCTAACCCCTTCTTTACCGGCGACGTCCTTTTAACTTGATTTTGGCCAGTACTAAATGATTTGATTCAGTTAAAAAAGCGTCTCCAGCAATTTACAGGCTTCAACCTATCTCGCTTAAGGGGAGGTTTTTAGTGTGCTTCTTAGACTTCCATCAAGCTTTAAATTACATCCCCTTGACCCCTTTTCAAGATAAATTTGTACATTTTTCGGTAGAAAAATTTCCCGGCCGAAGGCCGGTTCCTCTTAAATTACAGGCTCGCTATCGCTCGCCAGGAAAAAATCGACACTGACGAAAGATCTTAAAAGTGACATAAATGGGGTGAAACTTCTTAAAATCGCCAAACTAATGGGGCAAACATCTTAAAATCTCAAAAGCAATGGGGCTAAACATGAGGGAGAAGGGGATAAAGAAAAAAGTCCCTCAAGTGGATATCTCCCCTTAACCATTTTGTACTACCACAAACTTTCTTAAACTGCACAAAATCTTCTATATATAGATAGAAAAAAACAAATAATAGAAGTCACCGGTAGGGAAGGGGTTAATCAGAAAGATGCTATTTTGGTAGCTTGATTACATTTATATATAGATTCGATAATACATTTATACGAATGCTAAATAATAATTTCGGGTAATAGATGATCGCATAGCCCGTCATTACAGATAAAAGTGTTAATTGTCTACCTTCTATTAGCTGGTGAATAACGTATGTGTGTGTGTGTGTGTGTGTGTGTGTGTGTGTGTGTGTGTGTGTGTGTGTGTGTGTGTGTGTGTGTGTAATAATAATAATAATAATAATAATAATAATAATAATAATAAACGGTTTATTAAAGAATGGCAGCCTCATGAGCTGAAAATACACATTTTACAATTAGTGGATGAACATTAGATGTACAGATATGAAAATGGTAAGCTCAGTTTACAATGGGTGAGTATAATATACTTTACATTAAAACAAGAAATTAATACAATAATTATGCTAGTGCAAAATACGTGTGTTACTCAGTTACTTGTTCGTCAAGGGGAATCCACGCAATGCGAGCTAAGCTCATTATTATCGCGCCTCCTTAACTGGGAATGTATTGCGTGAAATGCATGTTAAGTGTTTTATGGACTGTTGGAATGGCTGTGGATGTGTGTGTAGTCTGTATTTAGCCAATTGGCGACATTGGAAACGAAGGCTTAGGGTGGATCTGTATGGTACCATTCTCACTATAGACGGTACCGTCTCGCCCGAAGGCTTAGGTAGCCATCAGCTTAGGTGAACCATATGATACCCATCTCGCCTTGTACCATTTTTTGCCAACCCCAGATGGGACGTCACAACGTCGTCCACTTATTCCAGGTACCTATTTACAGCTAGGTGAACTGAGGCTAACACATGAAAGGAGACAAGCCCAATTTGTCTCCGTCCGGTCTGGGATTGAACCCCCGACCCCTCGTGTGTGAGACGAGAGCTCTACCTACTAGGCTACGGGCTGTGTGTGTGTGTGTGTGTGTGTGTGTGTGTGTGTGTGTGTGTGTGTGTGTGTGTGTGTGTGTGTGTGACAGAATATGTGGCCTGTGTGTGCGTGCAAGAGAGGGTGTCTTTGAGGGGTGACTATGTATGAGAGAGAGAGAGAGAGTGTGTGTGTAGGTGTATGTGTGTGTGTGTGAGAGAGTGAAGAACGAGTGTATGCGTGTGTGTGTGTGTGTGTGTGTGTGTGTGAGAGAGAGAGTGAAGAATGAGTGTGTGTGTGTGTCTGTGAGTGAGTGTGTATGTGTGTGTGCGTAACTGCGTATGTATGTGCGTGTATGTATGCGTGTATGTGAGCCGTTACAACAGGTAGGTATAGGCAGGTGTGTGTTGGGTCTAATGTGGCGGAAGTATAGTGTAAGGATACCGTTCCTTAAGTTACACACAACTACCCTAATTGGAGCAAGCATACACACACACGCACGTACATAAATAAACAAGACATGCTCACACACACACGCCTGTGTGTGTAAATAATAAATAATGTTCAAGCAACATGTACAGACTGATGTGCACGCAAACATTAATACAATAAAATACACACACACACACACACACACACACATAACTGGCCCGCGCACTTCATTCTTATATACCCCATTTAGAGGTTGGTTTAATACTACACTCAAGAAGGAAATCCTAAGGAGCCGATATTTATTGTGAGCTACTTACAATTACGCAAATATCCACATAAAACAGGAAAATAAGAACATCCACAGTGACTATATACAGTGTATAATATATATATATATATATATATATATATATATATATATATATATATATATATATATATATATATATATATATATACATACAGTATATATATATACTGTATATATATATATATATATATATATATATATATATATATATATATATATATATATATATATATATATATACTGTATATATATTATGTTCACCTATCACAATCTTCTATTATATTCACCTTTTATATTCTACCATCAATATTCTGTCACGTACCAGAGGAAATGGTCTCAAATTGCTTCCAAAATAAAGTAGCGGGCCAAAAATTGCCGACAATCCCTTCATGTAAATCCCGCTTTATTGGTCGATTTTGTTTTTTAGTTTCCTTCCTAGACCTCTATCAAGCTTAACAAAACATCCCCAAGATTCCCCTTCTAAACAAACTTGTACATTTTTCGGTAGAAAAATGTTCTGGCCGATAGCCGGTTCCACCTAAAATTACACGCTCGCTATCGATCGCCAGGAAAAAAGACACCTAAATGGTCTGAATATTGATAAAGAAATGGGGTGAAAAGTCTTAAAATCGCCAAACTAATGGGCCGAACGTATGGAAATCTGAACATTACTGGGGCTATCCATGAGGGAGAAGGGGGGCCAGGAAAAAACCCCAGCTTCATTTATTTTACGAGCAGGGAGGGGAATTCATAGGATCGAGCCACTCAAACCTAATTCTGCTCCTGCTTGTGTCTCTCAATGTTGCCAATTTAGCTACTTTCCCGCTAGATCTACAGGTATTTACTTTGATCTAGCGGGAAATTTATACCTCTAGCGAAATGCATTCTAGTACAAAGGAGTACAAAGGAGTACAAAGGAATTCAAGCAACAACATATCTAGTGACCCTTCTAGGTTGCTTGTCCTCCAAAACACGGAGGATCAAGTGTCCAAACAGTGGTTTAGAGTGGGTAAGGGAACATTGGAAAGGGAATTACTGCCCTGGAACTAATGTCCGTGGCAGGATTTGGACGTTAGTAGAGGACATATGGGTTAGTAACTGAGGGGGGGATAAAATAAAGTTATTAATTTACAAACGCAGTCAGTCGCGGGTTTGATGCGAGATATTTGTCTAGGCGGAGTTTAAATGAATCAACGGTGATGCAGTCTATAACGTTCTAGTGATATACGGGAGATTTGAGCCATTGTAGAGCGATATTATAGAGATTGTGGCATTTTTCGAGCCATTTTATCAATTTTAGAGCGGTATTAAAGAAATGTTTTCATTATTCGAGCGAGTTTCGGCGTGTCTTTACTATCTAGCGGACTTGATGATGGGGTATCCCTGTACAAGAGCTCCAGGGATGACAATGCCACGGATACAAACAAAGGAAGTAGAGAAGGTAATATTTTACCAGCTTACCATTAAGGGGGAATGGGCTGTAATTTTGGTCTATTAATTCATTTATTCCTATATTTCTTAGTTTCCTCGCTAGACCTTCATTAATCTTAGAAATACACCCCCAGACCCCCATTCAAAATAAATGTGTACATTTTTCGGTAGAAAAATGCCCTGGCCAAAGGCCGGTTCTTCTTAAAATTACAGGCTCGCTATTACTCGCCAGGAATAAATGGACACCTAAATGGCACGAGTCTTAAATTGATAACGAAATGGGGCGAAAGGTCTTAAAATCGCCAAACTAATGGGCCAAACGTCTTAACATCTGAAAACTAAATATGAGGGAAAAGGGGGGCCAGAAAAGCGACCCATCTCCCCTTAAATAGGGCAACCACAACTCTCTCTCTCTCTTGTGGTGGTCTTAGTATCTCTCTCTCTCTCTCTCTCTCTCTCTCTCTCTCTCTCTCTCAGGAATCTTACACCTGACTGATTCCAACCGTCCCACCTCCTACGTTACACTATACACTTTTACACACACACACACACACACACACACACACACACACACACACACACACACACACACACACACACACACACACACACACACACACACACACACACACACACACACACACACACACCACACACACACACACACACACACACACACACACACACACACACACACACACACACACCACACACACACACACACACACACACACACACACACACACACACACACACACACACACACACACACACACACACACACACACACACACACACACACACTGAAACGCGCACATACAGTATACATAAACATACACACACACGCAAATGATTCATACAAGCACGAACACTGACCCAACCACACACACAGGCAGGGCTGTAAACACGCACATACAACTACAACACACACATACAACTACAACACACACATACAACTACAACACACACACACACACACACACACACACACATACAAACAGACACCTACACACTCATACGACAAATATTCTTGTATTTTTTTTGTTCTATGTGTGTGTATGAAGGACACAGAAAGCAGATTGCCTGTAATGAGTGTCTCCCCCAAAGCCAAATGAGTGACAGAGCCAAATTCAAGGGACGTTGGAGTCAAAATACCTGGACACACTCAGTTTATAGCAGTTTAAGTCATAGGATGAAGGAAACACTGATTGAGGGAGAGAGTTCCAGAGTAGAAGAAAGACTGAGAAACATTGCTAATTCTTGGGTTGGAAAACTGGACAGAATAGGAGTGGAACTGTGTTGAAAGGTAGGTGCCTCGCACTCGCCGCAAGGGAGAAGGTATACACTGAGAGAGCTCTGAAGAACACTTATTGTTGTAATAACGATAGAAGAGTGAAAGAGTACATGTGCCAATAAATAACTGTACTTAGAGATATTATATACTATATACCCCCCCCCCCCCTCCACACACACACACACACACACTGGTTTCCCGTCAACTTTGGTGAACCTCAGTGTTCCAGTCGTACGCGCGTCCACACCTTTGGAAAAAACGCACATGATATCCTGCTACACACGCACACACACACACACTATAATAATAACAATAATCAACTCACAAGATTGTCTCACAATCATTGTTATCCTCTCTCTCTCTCTTTCTCTCTCTCTCTCTCTCTCTCTCTCTCTCTGTATATATATATTTTTTTTCTTTCTTCTATATTCCAACTATTCCCTCTCGGGCATAGGCTGAGAGCCTGCACACTCTACCGCTGAACACGGTGAAACCCGTGAGGTCTTGTTCTAGTCTAGGGAGTGAGACATGCGAAGCACCCATTCACGGCTCGAAGCAACTCCATCTCTGAAGCCGCTTTGCCTCTGCGCTTCACCGTCTCACTCCTCAGACTCGGACCCTCACTCTCAGAACGCCACCTATTGAACAATTAACTCACTAGGCATTGCCCCCCTGTAGCATATTTTGAATATGGAAATATTCATACAGTGCTATTTAATCAGGGAAAAATGAGGGTATTTTTTTGGCATTTCGGTGTGCTGTGGTAATGCACTGAAACTAGGTACAGCACAAATTCCATCCCAATAATATCTTCCCATTGACATATTGGGATTCGAACCCGGGTCCATTGGATTACCAGTCCAGTGGCAAGACCACTGGATATATATATATATATATATATATATATATATATATATATATATATATATATATATATATATATATATATATATATATATATATATATGCAGGTTTCTTTTGTTAGAAAAACTGTAATTATGAGATTAACTCATACCGGTAGTGGTATTTAAAATACTCTTATGGCACCGAACAGCGCGACGCCCCTCGTTGGTTTGACAAAATGCTAACCTTTGATAGGAATACACCACACAACCATGGATGTAGCGGAAAATATTTACCACTAAACCCCGTGTCGACTAACTTGGCACAAATCCTGACCCCTTAACATCTTATAGCTTAGAGATAATGAAGACAATCGAGCTGGTGTTTATATTATTTAATAAAGGTAGGTCAGTAAATAGATGTGTGAAATTACAGCCTGTTTGCTATAGCCGTTTCTGAGATATACAGAAGTTATGGATCAGAATTTTTGCCAAGTTAGCTGACACGGAGTATAGTAAATAGTAAGTAGATATTTATTCACATACAATATCTTTTCTACCTGGAAATAACTTCCCTCAGAAGTTGTAAATTGTTCGTTGGTGGAAAATATATAGAAATGAATGAGAATACTGCATTACAGTTAACAATCTCTCTTTTTTGACCAAGAGTATTTCCCTGGAGTGGATCGCAAGGTCTTTGAAATACTATCTATTACTTGTAACTCCATGTGACTCCGAGTAGGACGCGTGTCAGGAGTGAAGGAGGAGGAGGAGGAGGAGACCGGATACACCTCCACCCACCGTGACGTGCCTCCTCCTACACCACCCCCTCCCTCTTCCTCCACCCATCCTTCTCCGCCCTCACTCTACTTCTTCACGCTTCCTTCAACTACCCCTCCTCATTCTCATTCTCTCTCATTCTCTCTCTCTCTCTCTCTCTCTCTCTCTCTCTCTCTCTCTCTCTCTCTTTATTTATTTATTAGTATTTCTTAACATTTTAGCAAGGGAAGAAGTTATGAAGATGGGACGGAATATTTGGCCGAGACCGTACCTCTTAGAATATCCTGTTCTTCCTTAATTTTATCCTTCGTCTGCTCCTACACGCTCCCTGGAACTCCTATTCCTACCCCCTCCCCCCCCCCCCCTCCCCCTTTAAGCTCCTTCTTCCTCTTCCTTCTTCCTTCCTTCCTTTGTTACTTTCTTGCTACCTTCCTTCCTGCTCTCCTTCCCCCCAACCTCTCTTCTTCCTTCCTACCTTCCATCTTTTCTGCCTTCCTACCTCTCTCCCTTCATCCATCCTCCCTTTCTTTTTTTCCTTCCCTCCTTCATTCTTTCCCTCACCTCCTCGCCCCCTTCTTCATTCCTTCCTTCTCTCCTTCACCCATCATTCCTCACCACTCCTCTCTCCTATATTCACTCCATTCTTCTTTCACTATCTTCTACCTCCTTCCTTCCTTCCTTCCTTCCCCCTTCCCTCCTTATCCTTCTTTCCCTGCTTATTTTCTTACCTCCTTCCCCACCTCCGTCCTTCCTTCCTTCCTGTGTATAGCTGTTCCTCCTCCTCTATTCACCTTACTCCTTCCATTATAATCTTACTTCTCAGTTCACTCGTTGTTTTATTTGACTCTCCCTCAATCTCTGCTCTAGTAGTCCTGCCTGTCTGCCTTTTTTCCTGCCTTCACTCCATCCTTCTACCCCTCCTTCCTTCCTTCCTACTATCCCTCTCTCCTGTACTCCTTCCTTCCTGTCTTCCTTCCTTCCTTCTTTCTACCCTTCCTTCCTTCCTACCTTCACTCAATCCTTCTACCCTTCCTTCCTTCCTTCCTTCCTTCCTTCCTTCATTCCTTCCTTCCTTCCTTCGGTTTCCTGTCGTCTCCTCCTCCTCCTCCTCCACCTCTTCCTCCTCTATTCACCGTACTCCCACGTCTTCGTTTATTTTCCTTTCCCTCTTGATCACGTTCGGAAGATCTTAAGACTCGGTTGTTTATTTTTCTTATTCGCATTATAATATTTTCTTGGTATCGGTATATTTTTGTTCTATCCGACACTGTGATCTATGTATTTTTATTCTCTCTAATTTGCCACATGCACACAAAATAAACATCACACACACACACACACACACACACTCATTCAGAACACACACACACACACACACAACAAAACACACACACACTCATTCAGAACACACACACACACACACAATCTACCCAGCTAACTAACTATTGAGCTATTAAATATTTATTGGCGAGCTGGCCTAGGCGTCGAGTTAAGGGAAGATACGAAAGTTTTCTAGACCCCCTTCTCCCTCATGTTTAACCCATTAGTTTTGACATTTTCAGACGTTTACCCCATTAGTTTGGTGATTTTAAGACCTTTCACCCCATTTCTTTGTCAATAGTTGGACCTTTCGTGCCATTTATATGAAGGTCTAGCGAGGAAACTAAAAACATATATATAAATACATAAATAGTTGGACCAATAAATAAACCCTCCCCCCATAACCCCCCAAAACGGCCGAGTTGGTAAATAAAAAAAGGTTGAGTGTTCCGAGGGCAGGTGTAGGACAAACTCAGGTATACCGGTTCCCACGGTGAGCATAACCAGGTAAATACGTGGTCTGTGTGTGGGGGTGTGTGGGTGGATGTGTGTGGGGGTGTGGGGGGATGTGTGTGGGGGGGGGGGGGATGTGTGTGTGAGTGTCTGTGTGTGTCTGTATATATGCGTGTGTGTGTGTGTGTGTGTGTGTGTGTCTGTCTGTGTGTGTGTGGGGGGGGGGGGCTGTGTATTTGTTGGGATTTGTGAGTGTGATTCTGTGTGTGTAGCATACTGATGTTTGTTGTGTATGGGTGTGTACGTGTCTACGTGTGTGCTACAGGATATTCTGACTTTGTGTATGAATGTACAGTGTGTGTGAATAGTAATTTTGAATAACATGGTTGTGGGCATGTGTCTGTTTGTAGCGTACTTGTGTGTGTGTGTGTGTATGTATGTATTAGTAGAGTGCGTGCATTAATAAGTGCGTGTCCTATGATATGAGAGCCACGCCATAATGAAGACACTAATATTGATATCAAAAGAGAAATTAATAAGACCAAACGAAGAAAGCAAAGGATGAGGTTAAGAGAACAATTGCCAGAAGATATTGGAAGAGAAGATGGGTATAATATGGACAACGAAATGAAGGTGAAATGTGAGAGATAATAGTGCTAAACCATTTGGAGAGAGAGAGAGAGAGAGAGAGAGAGAGAGAGAGAGAGAGAGAGAGAGAGAGAGAGAGAGAGAGAGAGAGAGAAAGAGAGATATAGATATATAGATAGATAGATATAGATAGAGAGAGAGAGAGAAAGTGAGAGAAAGAGAGAGAGAGGGGGGGGGGGGGGGAGAGGAAGGAGGAGGGGGGGGGGAGGAAGGAGGAAGCTTCCGGTCAAGTGTGTGAGAACGACCGTGATCACCTCAACTCTCTCTCTCTGCAGCATAATTTCATACACAGGTACTATAATTAGATACGATTTTTGAATCAACATACAACTTATAAATATATGTTAATCAAACGTCATAGTTACAACATTGATCTCTGTATTATCCATAACTAATTCTTCTGGAGTAGGATGAAGGGGAGGTTTATAGTTTGATCCCTAGACCTCCATCAAGTTTTTTAGATTACCCCTCCAAGACCCCCCTTCGAGATAAATGTGTAGCCTACATTTTTCAAATAGAACAATAACCCAGCCGAAGGCCATTTCCTCTTAAATTATATGCTCACTATCGCTCGCCAGGATTAAATCGACACCTAAGTGACGCGAGAGGTTATAAAATTGCCAAGCGAGGCGAAATATCTTAAATTCGACAAACTTATGGGGCGAACGTCTTAAGATATCAAAACTTATGGAGTTAAACATGAGATAGATGGGGGTCCAGATAAAAATAATTCATTGAAAATTCTCACCTTAAAAAGAAGTAAGTGGACAGAGACAAAATAAGAGGCAAAGTATAGAATCCTTAGCAGTGAGAAATAGCCTGGTTCAAGTCCCCCTGGATTACCAGTTAGTGTGAGTCCTTGGGTGAGAGGAGAATTATGGGAAAGGTGATGTGTTCTGTGTGTAGGTGGTTTCTGGGAACACCCCTACCCCCCTTTATATATATATATATATATATATATATATATATATATATATATATATATATATATATATATATATATCTCTCTCTCTCTCTCTCTCTCTCTCACATATACACAAACACACTCTCTCTCTCTATGTCGCTCTTTCTCTCTGCACCAGAATTTCATGCAGCGGTACTATAATTGGATTTTTTGTTTTTATTTAACATACAACTTAAAATAATCTTTTAATAAAACGTCATAGTTCCAACATAGATATCTGTATTATCCATATTTGTTTCTTCTGGAGTATAATCAAGGGGAGGTTTTTGGTTTGCTCCCTAGACCTCCATCAATTTTTTAAAAATATCCTCGAGATAAATGAGTAAAAAAAAATATAGAAAAATAACCCGGCAGAAGGCCAGTTCCTCTTAAATTACAATCCCAGTATTTCTCGTCAGGAAAAAAAATCGACAGGTAGACATGTCCAATTTTAATGTTTATTTAAACATTTTAATAGTGTAATTTAAAGAACATAATGGAAAATTAAAGAAAATTATGATTCTCATTCATACACACTTAATTTGTCTCCCTTTCACACAAAATGTACACACACTCTTCTCCTCTCTCTCTCTCTCTCTCTCTCTCTCAAACTAACTCAAACGCAATTTCTTTCACACAAACACAGACACACACACACTTTCTCTCTTTCACACTCTCTAACTCAAACACACTTTCTCCCTTTCACACACACAGACACACACACAGTCTCTCTCTCTTCCTCAGTCTATCTATCTATCTCTCTCTCTCTCTCTCTCTCTCTCACACACACACATGTACATAGTCTCTCTCTTCCACACACTGCCTCCCCCCCCCCGTCTTCCACACACTACTACTCTTACACACCCTCCACCTCTTATCCTAGCCCCCCTCACCCCTCATTCCACCGTACCTGCTCGTTACAGCGTCACAGGTGAGCGGCCAAGCAGGGGCAGGTGCGTCACGGGGGGAGAAGGGGGGCGGGGGGCGTACGGAGAAGAAGGAGTCGTCAGAATGGAGAAGTACAGTCGATACCCGTAGTTTGCAATCAATATTATATAAGTAAATAAATAATTATATTAATACAAAAAATCCCCTTAAACGAGGACTCGTTCTCGTAACTTTGACCTAGCACCTTTTGAGAGACTCCTGGTAAAGACAGAATGGCCCGTGAGGCTAGTCGTTAGTGCCACGTGACGATACTCTTAGGTGGTCTCCAGATTATGGTTGTAGGTAGGGAGTTGCCAAAAGAGCCCTCCTGTATTTCACCCTTAACCCTATTTGGTCCGTGGGTTTTTTTGGCGCCTCCTCTATTTAGCTTCATTAGTTTGGAAATGTTAAAGAAATTTAGTCTGATTTGTTTGGCGATAATAAGACGCTTCACCCCATGCAGGTGTCGACATTTTTCTGTGCTAGCTATAACGAGCATATAACTTAAAACAAATATCGGCCTCCGGCCGGGGCAATTTCATTATCGAGAAGTGTACAAATTTAGCTTGAAGAGGCCTGGATGGGCATTCTCTAGTTTGAGGTAGGTCTGGGAAGGCGTTTTTGTTAGCCTAGGGGACACACTAAGATACGTTACTCGAAAAGGGCAAACACAATCCAAATCCTCCAAACAATAATATCCTAACAACCCCAAGGACGTCGGATCAGATAGTGTCAAACCCTTTCATTGTTAACCCAGTTCTGTACCGGCGACGTCTTTTCAAAATTGTATTCTAGTTACATTTAGAGGACTTTGTGCAGCTTAAGGATCTGTGGTAGTAAAAAGGGTTAGGCTAAGTGAGATAGTGCAAAGCCTGTTAATTGTTGGAGGCCCTTCTTAAATAGAATACAATCGTCTAGCCTTACCTTCGTTACTGCCAGAGAGAGAGAGAGAGAGAGAGAGAGAGAGAGAGAGAGAGAGAGAGAGAGAGAGAGAGAGAGAGAGAGAGCGAGAGAGAGAGAGAGAGAGAGAGAGAGAGAGAGAGGAGAGAGAGAGAGAGAGCGAGAGAGAGAGAGAGAGAGAGAGAGAGAGAGAGAGAGAGAGAGAGAGAGAGAGAGAGAGAGAGAGAGAGAGAGAGAGGGGGGGGGGGGGGGGGTAAGAATTTGAGTGAAGTAGGTAGGTTGTGCAGGCCGGAGTATAGTCGGGGCGTGTAGAAATAGCAGAGGAATATAATGGGTGCTTTATATGTATAGTCAGTTTCTTTTCAACTGACGGTAAAATGCAAAGTTCCTATCAGATTCTCTCAGGTATTTTGAAAATGTTGTAGTGGAATATGGTGCTAAATATTTAAACTTGGTCTTAGTATGATGCAGAGACATAGTAGTTTAAACTTGGTCTTAGTATGATGCAGAGACATAGTAGTTTCGTATTTTTTCAGTAAGTGTCGAGAAATTAGCTGCTATGGTATTCAATTTACCGTCACCTCAAAAGAAACAGAGTATAGGATTAAGGGAGAGGTAGTTCCTTTTTCTGACTCATATAATTATAGTCCCACTACCTTTGAGATATTAAGACGTTTGTTCCATTACTTTGGCGATATTTAGACCTTTCACCCCATTTCCTTGTCCATATAAAGAACTTTCGTACCATTTGATGATTTAGGTGTCGATTTTGTCCAAGCGAGCGATAGCGAGCCTGAAATTTAAGGAGGAACCGGCCCTACCAAAAAATACACAAATTGATCTTGGAAGGGGATCTAGGGGGTATTTTTTAAGCTTGAAGTTCTAGCGAGGTTACTATAAAATATATAAATAAACAGATAAAAAATAACCAGTACCCCTTTAAGTATTACAGCTAGGAGAGTAAATACTAAATAATTATTTACGGTTTAGTACATGCATAAAAGTGTGTGTGTGTGTGTGTGTGAGTGTGAGTGTGTGTGTGTGTGTGTGTGTGTGTGTGTGTGTGTGTGTTTCTTTTTTATTGGTACAAATCTCTGGATATTTGTAGGTTTACAGGTACATGAGGTTTGGGGCGACAGTTAATCGGTACACACCTCTTTAAAATACGTTGAAATGGAGTGTTTTCGGTTAGGTTAGGTAAGTTAGGTTAGTGTAATTTAGGTTTAAAAATCGAAAAATGTACTCTTAAGCATGCACCAAATTGATATGTACCGATAAACGCCAACCGCTCGGAGGGGGGGAGGAGGTGTAATCACGGTGCAGCAGAGGTCCTCAGATTTTGTCAATATCTCTGGAAAACTGACGTTACAGTGTAGTGACCTATGCCAATTAAGCATTAAGGATTCGCGCCGTTTGTGATTGTATCTGGAAGAAAATTAAGCGAGTGGGTGATGAAATATTAACGAAAATACTATACTCTACCCAGCCTTCTCGCCCACAGTCAGCGCCACCTGTTGTTCAACCATACAAACCACCCACACCAACATTTCCACCACTACCACTATCTTCCCCCATCGCCTTTCTCCATATTGGTGATATGAATCTATCGTGTGGAAGTTAAATTAAGGTACCGGTAATTTAAAAAGTGAAATCCCTAAATAGAAAAGTGAATTACCCGTTTGTAAACAACCTCCCCCCCCCCCCCCCCCTACCTAGAAGCATGTCTCATAGAACAAGCCTACCCCCTTCGGGAAATTCATGCTCAAAGTGTACCAAGTCTTCATAATTGAGTGTTTATAAAGTGTGAAAACTGTAATTGTTTTATCCATGTTGCCTGTTCTGAACTTCCATCATACCACCTAGTAAATTACTTTAACTCTAGAATCCACTACAATTGTGAGAGTTGTGTACAATTAAAGTTTAAGGATAAATATGATGAACAGTATGCATGGGTATAATCAATCATCGAGCGTGACGTTACCAGTACCAGTACAGTGACTGACCTTACACAAGATGAGGACAAAACATTACATGATTCTGAATCTGAAAAAGAGACGCAAACCAGTGTTCAAGAAACAAATGCCTCTATACCACAATTGAAAGAAAAGGTTGACAAGATCTGTTTCTATTACAAACAAAATAGTTGTAAATTCGGCCGAGAAGGTCGTGATTGCAGATATAATCACCCTAAGATCTGTCCAGCCTACCAAGCTCATGGCCCTAACCCTGCACATGGATGTGTAAAAGGCCGTCAGTGTGAGAACTTTCCCCCTATTATCTGTAAAGGATCAGCAGAGGCATCCGAGTGTTTTAATCAAAGATGTAGGAAACTTCACCTTAAAGGCACTTGTCGTCGACCTCTGAACTCCAGACTACCACCAACGACTTCTCACCAGGTACCACCTACTAATGTTTACAATCCAGGACCCAGAACTTTACCACCACCTGGTCCAGTGGTTGAGCCAAGACCATCTGCTGGACCAGGACCCACAGTTTATGTTGGGCCAGGACCACCTACTTCTACAGTAACTACACCCACTGCTACTCCACCAGTTATTCCTGAGCCTATACATCCATTTATTGCAGCTCCCCCTGTACAGAACCAACCAAGACCAAGTGATAGAATAGAAAATGTTCTTATAAAACAAGTGCAAATTCTTCAAATGCAAATGAACCATATCCTCGAGATAAAAGCATGGCATCAAGACCAAAGCATCAATTGGTATCCATCCCGTGTGCCGATAGGCCATCCTCAAGGAGTCCTCTCACCAGATCATATGTTTCCATATTAAACAAAATAATTTCATGCAACATTGAGGGGCTAATCCCACGCAAGTTCAAAGCAAAGCTTGAAATAATTTCTGAATTAGCATCTGAAGAGGAAGCCCTTATTGTTGCACTTACCGAATCACATCTCTCTGAAAATATTAAAGATGCCGAGGTTAAAATAAACAACTATACATTGTTCAGAACTGATAGAGCAAATAGAAGAAAGAAAGGAGGTAGTATCACCTATCTCACAAGACACAATCTCCCCGTACACCAAAGTGATACTTTCATTCTCAAACTCAGTTTCTGAGGTACAAATGCTCAACATTGAACACATAAATCTGATGTTTATTGTCATCTATCGCCCTCCTGACTGTACCCAGAACAATTTTATCCCAATCCTGACACTGATTAAAGACAAAATAAATGAGATGTCAGCTCCCTTACCAAATATCATCCTAACGGGTGATTTCAACTTACCAATAATTGACTGGGAAACTGAAGTGGTACAAGGAGGATCTACAGATGCACAATTACAAGCAGCTGCCCTCCTTGACCTAGCAGAGAACTACTGCATGAACCAGTATATCCGAGTCCCTACACGTGGCAAAAATATCCTAGACCTATTCTTCACTAATAACGAAGAGCTTGTCCACGAGTACACTGTAGCCCCAACTACTATATCAGACCACAATATAATTGTAATGACTACCAGCATAAAATCTTTAGAACGCAAAAAAGCAAGGATACCACCCCAAAGAAACCTAAGTTTAAATGAACTAAATTTGTTCAGTACTAATACATTCTGGGAGAATATTGATAGAGAATTGGGTGAATTATGTTGGGAGAAATTGTTGACAGATACAGACCCCAATAACCAATATGACTTACTGCTGAAACATTGCTTAGCGATTTGTGAAAAATACACCCCTATTAAAAAACAACCCTCAACCACTAAGAAAATTCCCTGTGATCGAAGGATAATAATGAGAAAACGAAGAAGACTACGAGTAAAAATTGCCCATTCTACCAACGACCACAACCGTACTTTGATGCAGCGGAAAATCTTGACGCTAGAAGAGCAGTTGAAAACCTCCATTGAAAAAGAAATGAAGCTGAGAGAAGAACAGGCAGTATCTGCAATCAAGTCAAACCCTAAATACTTCTTCAAATATGCAAGTAACCGATCAACAATTAAGGCCGCTGTTGGCCCTTTAACAAGTGAGCACGGTAAAATGATTGAAGACCCAACAGAAGTTTGTGAAGCTCTTTGTAAACAGTACGAGAGTGTTTTCAGTACTCCTTTTAAAGATAAGATCATCACAGAACCCAACAACTTTTTCTCCAACAAGATCAAGGACCCATCAATAGAAGATATAGCTTTTACTGAGAATGATATAATAGAAGCAGTTAAAGAAATTTCCACCACCAATGCTGCAGCTGGCCCTGATGGTTTTCCGGCCATACTACTGAAGAAATGTGCAGAAAAGTTGTGTGTACCTCTCAAAATCCTATACAGATCTTCACTGGATTCCGGGATTGTTCCTGGATTACTGAAGAGAGCTAAGGTAACTCCTGTATTCAAAGGCGGGTCAAGAGGCAAAGCCGAAAACTACCGACCTATTGCCCTCACATCCCATATAATTAAAACTTTTGAGAAAATTATTGTCAAGAATATTACAAACTACCTTGAACAAAACAATAAAATGAATGATAGCCAACACAGATTTCGACAAGGTAGATCATGCTTGTCCCAGCTCCTTGCCCATCATGAACAAATTGTTAGTACACTAGAGAATGGCAGCAACATCGATGTAATCTACTTGGGCTTCAGTAAGGCCTTCGACAAGGTGGACCACGGAATCCTATTACATAACGTCCGCAATCTAGGAATAGTAGGTCGCCTTGGAGTATGGATCCATAACTTCCTGAACGAGAGAAAGCAATGTGTTGCTGTGGGTGGTGTCATTTCCCATGACTCAAATGTCTACAGTGGTGTCCCTCAAGGTTCTGTACTGCTGTTCCTCATACTCATATCCAACATTGACCAAGGTACACTCTACTCAAAAGTCTCGTCTTTTGCCGATGATACCAGAGTAATGAAAGAAACTAAATCAATGGAAGATGTGGACAAATTAAAATCTGACCTTACCAAGCTATATACATGGGCCGAAACAAATAATAGGTCTTTCAATAATAACAAATTTGAACTAGTTAGATATGGTACAAACAAAATAGAAGAAGTCCACTATTCGGCACATGATGGCCAAAGAATAAAGTGCAACAACAAAGTGCTAGACCTAGAGGTAACAATCAGTGATGATGCCACCTTCACTACCCATATCCTAACAGTAGTACAAAAGACACGAGCCCAGGTTGGCTGGGTATTGCGTACTTTCAGAACTCGTGAAAGCGAACCTATGTTAACCCTGTATAAGGCCTTGGTAATACCACTCTTGGAATATTGTTGCCAGTTATGGAATCCCTGGAAGTCACGAGAGAAACAAGCATTGGAAGGCATCCAGCGCTCCTTCACTAGTAAAATAGTGTCTGTGAAGGAGGAAGACTACTGGCAAAGACTTAAGTCTCTAAACTTGTACTCTCTAGAACGACACCGAGAAAGATACTTGATCATTTATACCTGGAAAATTCTCAATAACTTAGCCCCAAACCTGCTGGGAGAGGAAGAAAAGGAGTTGATAGAGATAAAAGAAAACCAACGACTGGGCCGTATGTGTATTATCAGGGCAATTAACTCAAGAGCACTGACAAGAGTTAAGACACTTAAAGAAAATGCCTTCGCTAAACGGGGTCCGAAGCTCTACAATGCACTGCCAAAAGAAATAAGAAACCAAAACTACCCAACCATTGAAAAATTCAAAAAGGACTTGGATGTTTCCTGTCATCACTGCCAGACCAACCAATCCTACCCCACTACTACCTCCGTGCTGCCAGCAACAGCATTCTTGACCAGCTGGCACAGAGGAGGGTAGACCGTAGATGGCATGTACAGTGGCGGCGCCGCAACGGCGTGAACCACGGGGCGTTAACTGACAGCCCTCAACCACAGGTGTGTGTTAGTGATGATGACATTACTACATAACAGAAGAGGTATTATGTGAGGGGTGGAGGGGGGTGACAGGAGAACTAAACGGAGTAGGAAATACCTTGAGTGCAGAGGTGTATATACTGCAAGTGGAAGACGCCCTTATAAACCCCCTCTCCCTCTTTCATTCCTTCATATGAGCCCCAGTGAATGAAATGAATGAAGCACTGTCTTTCCGTTCGTCTCCATGTGTTGAGAATGAATGAGGGTCCTGTGTATATAATTATCCTAAACAACTGTAGGTCAGAGTAACATGACTAGAGTTTATTGTTCTAGTTATGTTTTGTATATAAGCTGATGATTAATTGATTTATCACAATCATAATACTTCAGCTAGTATAAAGTTTTATTATCAAATATATTGTTAACCCTTTCTGTACTGGCGACGTCTTTTTAAGTTTATTCTAGCTATATCTATACGATTTTGTGCAGCTTAAGGATTTGTGGTAGTAAAAAGGGTTAATATATTTTTTATTAATTTCACCACACCACCAAACACCTCCAATGAAATTAATGAAAGCATATATTATGTGATCCACCGGGATTCGAACCTGGGTTATCACACACAGATTTGTAGACACCTTAACCATTACACCACCAAGACGGTTAAAGGTTTATGCACACGCCTACGACTTATTATCCATTCTCGAATACTGGATATTAATCTAATCATGTTCATATTCCCACCGCACTACGGTAGCCTAATGTTTAAGGGGAGATTTCCACTTGAGGGATTTTTTTCTGGACCCCTTTCTCCCTCATGTCTAGCCCCATTGTTTTTGAGATTTTAAGACGTTTTCCCCATTAGTTTGGTGATGTTTAATAATTTCCGCCCCATTCTGTCAATTTTAAGACCTTTCGTGCCATTTAGGTGTCGATTTTATCCTGGCGAGCGATAGCGAGCCTGTAATTTAAGAGTAATCGGCCTTCGGCCAGGACATTTTTCTACCGAAAAATTTACAAATTTATCTTGAAAGGGGGTCAAGGGGGTGAAATTTTAAGATTGTTGGAAGAGTACGAAACAAACTAGAAACCTCCCCTTAAGTGAGAGGAAAGAATATTCATGGGGCACAGATCATATAGAACGGCCTCGCTGTGAGATAGTGCAAAGCCTGTTAATTGTTGGAGGCCCTTTATAAACTGAGTATAATCGTCTAATAGTAGCCAGAATAAAATGAATCAGACGTCACCGGTACAGAAGGGGTTAAATATGAAAATATGACTACAATATGTTGTAGGGATATAGTATTTGCTTATAATCAGGTATCAGCTGCTAAGAGATAAACAATGCCGTCAAGTTAGACACACCGATTAATGTATATTTGTGTTTTTTAATACTGTATAATGTACCTAAATACTTGGTGCATCTGTTTAATTATTGCTTATTTACTGTGAGATTAACGACATACATAATATATGCTTTCATCGGAAAAAAATAAGTTTAACATTAATGCCAGAGAGAGAGCGAGAGAATGTGTGTGTGTGTGTGTGTGTGTGTGTGTGTGTGTGTGTGTGTGTGTGTGTGTGTGTGTGTGTGTGTGTGTGTGTGTGCGCGCGCGCGCGCGCCAAGGTAAACATATAATAGCAAGGGGTTTTATCATGAAGATTGCTCAGGAATTCTGAGAACTTATCACAAACAAGTCAGTCTATTCAAGGAACCATGATCATTTTAATAACAGCGTTTCATCGCCCAAGATAGATCATTCAATTAATACGGGGATAAATACTATAATTATGTGTGTAATTATCGTAGAAAGGAAAGTAGAAGGAAGGAAGGCAGGTATATGAGGTTGACAAGAAAGTGAGGACAGTAGAAAGAAGGACGATAGATGAGATTGACAAGAGAGTAAGTGAGGAAAGTAGAATACTGTCAAATTACGTTCAGCAAATTCTGCATCTATCTCACATCGTCTAATAATATTCAAAGTTAATGGAAGTAGATTTTTATTATTTGTTTACCGAATAATTGGCGTGTGCACATTATATTGCAAACATATATTAAGATGCCGGTAACACTATCATTATTAGGTACACATAGGGGCTCAACCTGTACACCATAAGTGAACTGGGGTTGCCGTTTAGCATTCAGAAATAGAGTTCTCTCAATCTCATATTTACCTCTCCAAAATTAGTTTTCTGCCCACAGCTCACTCAAAGACAACTGAAGAGATTGAAGTAACTAAACTAAAGGTTTCTAAACACCCCTGATGGTCACAAAAGTGTTTAAGTATCCCAGAAGGGGCACAAATCGCGTCCTGTGCGTGAAAGGTTGAGAAAATAACTTATTGAATTATTGGCTAACTAAAATATATTGAATAACTAAGTTACAAACAATAATAATAACAATAATGGCACAAGGTATAAATATGATATGTACAATCCATTAGATGGGTGGAATCTGTGAAATACAATAAGATAATATGGTGTGGGAGTAAAGGGAGTTAAGCTAACTAAGTATTATGTATAATTAGCGTAGTGTTGTATGGAGGCTTCAATGCAAATAAAATATATTTAACTAATATTCTCGTTAACGGATTCGTTCAAAAAACTAGATTATAAATATGTTAGGTCAAGGGGAGCAATGGATAGTGTTTATTGCATTAGTTAGACTTTAAACAAATAGGGGTTCTGAAGCAAGAGATGAGACTTGGTACTTTGCACTACAACTTAAAATTCTTACTGGGGGCCACAGGTATAAGTAAGTCTGGGACTGACTTCTCGGGGTTGGTGGGAGAATGCCAGGTGCTATACTTCTGCTTTTCGCCCACTGCGGGTGCAGGGCATAAGTCTTCTTCCGGTTCGTCTTCTTCACCAATGGTAATCTCACAGGCCGAGTCACTTTAGTAAACTATTTACGTACTACCTCCTCGTCAGCTCACTGTGTCAGTGTCAGGAACACTGTGAGTATGATTTTGTTGTATCAGGATACCTAGACACGGTGACACCTGGGCTCATTTGTGCAAGTTTGTCCCACCCACAGGATGCCTAGTGGGCTTGTCAGGATACCTAGTCACAGGTTTTTGTCGGCAGAATGTCTAGTCAACCCTCCACCTTAGTGAAGGTGAGCTGACGATTGCTGGTCCAGTTGATAGGTATATCCCAATTCTGTTCCTTCTGGGGGTCCTGGGGTTGAGGGCATGAAGGTCTAACTGTTCCCTGACCTGTGACCTGACTTTGTGTCCTTTGTGCTCTGGAAAATCAGGCAGAGGTGAGATGAGGGGGCAGCCGTACAGGTAAGACTGGCTGGGTATTCCCTGGGGAGCCGGAGTGAATGACATAGTGGCCGGGGGTGGGATTTGTGAAGTCAGCTGCTTCACAGAGGATGTTACTTGTGGCGGGTACTGTGTTGTTTTCTGTGAGGTTGCTGGTGTTGAGGTGATGACTGTGAGGCGTGCTGGGGCATCACTTAAGGTTGAATTGGGCATAACAATTATTTTATACATATAATCAATAAGGGTATACGAACTATAATATACATACAGTATAACATACACTTATATTAATTAAAACAGCAGCATTATCTGATCTGTAATTGTTTACAAACTATAATAGATAGCCACACAGAGAAGTAGCTGCATGAATTATTTTATTCATTGAACTCCTTCATCTGGAAAACTCGACTGGTGACTTAACAGAATTGTAGAAAATCGTAATTTTCTGTGTGAGCGTCCTGGGTTCGAATCCCCGGACTGCCACATGTGTTTTTTAATTTCATTAATCAAGTTTAGGAGTAAAGTTGGTTGGTGGAGAGAACATAATAATTTATATGAAAACATGAAATTGGCTTTTTTGTTTTTTGTTTTCCTGAATCCAGGGAATCATTCTTCAGATGAAAACCAAAGTCTGAGGTAAAATTAAAACAAATCTGATTGAATGAGTTTACAAATGATAGCATGGTCTGACAATTCTCAATAGCATTTTCAGCTCCAGAAAAGACGAACAGGTTACAACAATTCCGGTTATTGTTGTAAGTGTATGACATCTTTGTGTAAACCAGTTGTGACTAATATAAGACTTAGTATTAGGTTACAGCTGACGCACACAGGATAGTATTATACCTTAAGGGGGGGGGTGACCTGCTTTTTTGTCTCCTTTTCTCACTTTCTCTGGCTTGTATCCATTCGGCCCCATTCAGCCTACTGATATAAGACGTTTATCCCCATCCAGGTGTTGATTTCTTCCTGACGAGCGATAGCGAGCCAGTATTGTATGAAGAAATCCGGCTTCGCCGGAGAACTTTTTCTATCGAAAAATGTACAAATTTAGCCTGCTGTCAAACACATTTCTAAAAGTATGCTGGCTCACGGAAAAATATTGACACTTGGATAGGGATAAACGTCTTAAAACAGTAGGCTGAATGGGGCCGAATGGATACAAGCCAGAGACAGAGGGAGAGAAAGAGAAAAATACGAGGAGGGCCCCCTTAAAATGTAAGTGTATGTGATCCGGATACAAAGTTCTTACATATGAACCTAGTCCTGGAGGGGGGCCTTAATATATTTTATTTCGTAGTTCATTCATTTGTATATATTATGTAGCAGGTAAAATGGATGAGAGAACGTAAGTAGTATGCCAAGATACTCGCTTCACTTAAGGGGAGGTATTTAATTTGTTCCCTAGACTTCCATCAAGCTTAAAATTACACCCCCTATACCTCATTTCAAGATAAATTTGTACATTTTTCGGTAGAAAAATTTCCCGGCCGAAGGCCGGTTCCTCTTATATTACAGGCTCGCTATCGCTCGCCAGGAAAATATCGACACCTAAATGGCACGAAAGTTCTTAAAATTGACAGAAATGGGGCAAAAGTTCTTAAAATCGACAAACTAAAGGGGGCGAGCGTCTTAAAATCTCAAAAGCAATGGGGCTAAACATGAGAGAAAGGGGTCCAAAAAAAAATCCCTCAAGTGGAGATCTCCCCCGTACCCAAACCTAACGCTATCATTGCCTCACCTAATCAAGCATAAAACAAAAAATAAAAATAAAAACATGCCATTACGTGACCTAATCTAAAATAAACTAACTTATTTTTCTCAATATATCCTTTATTTAAAGGAAGAATTTTTTTTTTTTTAACCCCTTCTCCCTCATACTAAGCCACATTAGTCTTCAGATTATAAGACATTCGGCCCATTAGTTTGGCGATTTTAAGACCTTTCGCCCCTTATCTTCGTCAATATTAAGTTTGTTCGTGTCATTTAGCTGTCGTTTTTTTCCTGGCAAGCGATAGCAAGCCTCTAATTTAGGAGGGCCGGGACATATTTCTACCGAAAAATTTACAAATATATCTTGAAAGGGGAATTTTCTTTAAGCTTGATGGAGATCTAGGGAAGAAAAACAAATAAATAAAAAAATCAACCAAACAAAAATACCCTTTCCCCCTTAAGGTAGAAATATGGCAATTCTACTCGTGTGCAGCTACAATACAGTACAGCCGAGAGTAGCATATACATAAAGTTACCAGGGCCATAAGAAACTGGTGAAGGAGATATTATAGACATATGCAATAAACAAATAGTGGTATAAGAGCTCGGTGATGATATAACAAACAATAACACTATAGTAATTTTTTCCCAGCTGATGGTAAATTGACCACTTGCGAGTTTCGTTCTATAAGGAAGTTGGAGCTGTAGACAACGATATTTAACAGAACTTACAGATAAAATACGGTCGTAGTACATTTATAAACACATAAAACCCAATTCAACTTACCACTTAGCCATCAAAAACCTACATTATTATTGCATTTCTATTTATTATCGATGTCTACAGGTCCAACTTCCTTATAGCCTGAAACTCGCAAGTGGTCAATTGAACCCCTTAGCAACTGATATCTCGAGACTCAATGGAAATATATGAAACTACTATGTCTCTGCGTCAAATAGATACCAAACATTTATTTATAACATCATATTTCGGTATAAAATCTCTGCAGTTGCCGAGGAATCATGATGAGGACATGACAATTTACCCTCGGCTGAAAATAAGCAGACTATAGTGAGACAGAACATATGCTTAACCCCTTCTGTAGCAGCGACGTATTATTGTGTTCTATTTCCGCTACATATCGACGATTGTATGATGCTTAGGAAGGAAAGTTAATGACAGGTATGAGATCCCCAGAGACAATAAAACTACCGAAATGGATGTTGCAGTATATACACCAAAAGATAAACAAAAAAGGCATAAGATGTTGCAGTATATACACCAAAAGATAAACAAAAAAGGCATAAGATGTTGTAGTATATACTCCAAAAGATAAACAAAAAAGGCATAAGATGTTGCAGTATATACACCAAAAGATAAACAAAAAAGGCATAAGATGTTGTAGTATATACACCAAAAGATAAACAAAAGGCATAAGATGTTGCAGTATATACACCAAAAGATAAACAAAAAAGGCATAAGATGTTGCAGTATATACTCCAAAAGATAAACAAAAAAGGCATAAGATGTTCCAGTATATACACCAAAAGATAAACAAAAACGGCATAAGATGTTGCAGTATATACACCAAAAGATAAACAAAAAAGGCATAAGATGTTGCACTATATACACCAAAAGATAAACAAAAGGCATAAGATGTTGCAGTATATACACCAAAAGATAAACAAAAAAGGCATAAGATGTTGCAGTATATACACCAAAAGATAAACAAAAAAGGCATAAGATGTTGCAGTATATACACCAAAAGATAAACAAAAAAGGCATAAGATGTTGCAGTATATACTCCAAAAGATAAACAAAAAAGGCATAATATGTTGCAGTATATACACCAAAAGATAAGCAAAAAAGGCATAAGATGTTGCAGTATATACACCAAAAGATAAACAAAAGGCAAAAGATGTTGCAGTATATACACCAAAAGATAAACAAAAAAGGCATAAGATGTTGCAGTATATACTCCAAAAGATAAACAAAAAAGGCATAAGATGTTGCAGTATATACACCAAAAGATAAACAAAAAAGGCATAAGATGTTGCAATATATACACCAAAAGATAAACAAAAAAGGCATAAGATGTTGCAGTATATACACCAAAAGATAAACAAAAAAGGCATAAGATGTTGCAGTATATACACCAAAAGATAAACAAAAGGCATAAGATGTTGCAGTATATACACCAAAAGATAAACAAAAAAGGCATAAGATGTTGCAGTATATACTCCAAAAGATAAAAAAAAAAAAAAGGCATAAAATGTTGCAGTATATACACCAAAAGATAAACAAAAAAGGCATAAGATGTTGCAGTATATACACCAAAAGATAAACAAAAAAGGCATAAGATGTTGCAGTATATACACCAAAAGATAAACAAAAAAGGCATAAGATGTTGCAGTATATACACCAAAAGATAAACAAAAAGGCATAAGGTCCCCAGTGAGTATAGAAGAGACACAATATAATGAGATGGATGTTGCAATATATACATCAACAGATACAGACAGGCGTAGCATTCCTAATAAGTATTATAAGAGACAATAATGCTACCGAAATGGACGCTTTAGTATACACACCAACAAATTAAGAAAGGTATGAGATCCTAAAGTCTGTTTCTTTTCAACTGACGATATATTGCAAAATTCCTATTATGATTTCTCAGTTATTTTGAAGATGTAGTGAAGTATGGTGCTAGTTATACACACTTGGTCTTATTATGATGCAGAGACATAGTAGTTTCATATTTTTCCATTAGGTATCGAGAAATTAGCTGGTAACCCCTTCCGTATCGCTGACATCCTTTTAACTTTATTCTGGCTACTGTTAGACGATTGTACTGAGTTTAATGAGGGCTTCCAGCAAAATACAGGCTTCAAACTATGTCACCTAACCCTTTTTATAACCCCAGATCCTTTTTAAACTGGACAAAATCATCTAAATATTGCTAGAAAAAAAAAGACGTTGCCGGTAAAAAGGGAGTTAAGGGATTCCATTTATCGTCAGTTGAAAAGAAACAGAGTAAAGTGAGTACAGCCTATAGGAGACAATGAGGTTCTGGAGACGATAATACTACTGTACTAGCGTAGGTTCCACTCGAGATGGTCCGTGTGTGCCGTGGTTGGCTAGTGGAGTGTGACGTCACTACCAAACCACGCCCACACCTGTCTCACTGTCTCAGGTGTGTGCCAGGTGTAACAGGTGGGGTGTACAGGTGTGTGTGTGTGTGTAACAGGTTGGGGCTACAGGTGTGTGTGTGTGTATGTGTGTGTAACAGGTTGGGGCTACAGGTGTGTGTGTGTGTGTAACAGGTTGGGGCTACAGGTGTATGTATGTGTGTGTGACAGGTTGGGGCTACAGGTTTGTGTATGTGGGTGGGTGTGTGTGTGGGGGTGTGACAGATGGGGGCTACAGGTGTGTATGATGATGATAATAATGATAATAATAATAATAATAATAATGTGTGTGTGTGTGTATGCGGGTGAGTCAGGTACTCAATAAGTAATATGAGGGAAATATAAGGAAGGGAGGAAAGTATAAGAAAGGAAGGGCGTTAGATTAGGTTGACAAGAGAGTAAGTGAGGAAAGTAGAAGGAAAGAAGTTAGGTATATGAGGTTGACAAGAAAGTGAGGACAGTAGAAAGAAGGAAGATAAATAATAGATGAGGTTGACAAGAGAGTAAGTGAGGAAAGTAGAAGGAAGGAAGGAAGGTAGGTCGGTACGTAGGTGAGGTTGCCAAGAGAGTAGGTGAGTGAAGAAATTAGAAGTAAGGAAGGTAGAGAAGAAATTATATACAGATTATGAAGTGGGGTAGATTTGTGACGTAGAGGGAAGAAAAGCAGATGAAGGTAGACAGTACAGTAGATTAGTGAGAGTAGAATGAAGGAAGGAAGGTAGAATAAGATAGACAGTACAGAAGATTTATGGAGTAGAAGGAAGGAAGGAATGTAAATAAAGCAGAGGGATAGCAAAGGAAAAAAAGATTGAGGTTAGGTAAGGTAGACAGAGGAGTATATTTGTGAAGGAAGAAAGGAAGGTAACGAAGATGGATCGCTAAGGAAAGTACAAGAAAGGGCGGTAGTTTGTGAAGGAAGGAAGGAAGGAAGATATAGCAGATGGATAGCTTAGGAAAGTTGATGAAAAGAAGGCAAAAAGGAAGGTAGATAGTTAAGTAGGTTTGTGAAGCAGAAGGAAGGAAGAATGGACGGTAGAGAATATATTTGTGAAGTAGAAGGAAGGAAGAAAGAAAGACAATTGAAGGTAGACGGAAGGGTAGTTAAAGTAGACAGATAGGGTAGAAGGGTAGATCAAGTAGACAGTAGTATATTTGTGAAGTAGAAGGAAGGAAGCTAAAGGTAGACAGATAATGTAGAAGGGTAGATAAAGTAGAGAGTAGTGTATATGTGAAGTAGAAGGAAGGAAGCTAAAGGTAGACAGATAATGTAGAAGGGTAGATAAAGTAGACAGTAGTGTGTTTGTGAAGTAGAAGGAAGGAAGCTAAAGGTAGACAGATAATGTAGAAGGGTAGATAAAGTAGACAGTAGTGTATTTGTGAAGTAGAAGGAAGGAAGCTAAAGGTAGACAGATAATGTAGAAGGGTAGATAAAGTAGACAGTAGAGTATATTTTGTGAAGTAGAAGGAAGGAAGGAAGCTAAAGGTAGACAGATAATGTAGAAGGGTAGATAAAGTAGACAGTAGTGTGTTTGTGAAGTAGAAGGAAGGAAGCTAAAGGTAGACAGATAATGTAGAAGGGTAGATAAAGTAGACAGTAGTGTGTATTTGTGAAGTAGAAGGAAGGAAGCTAAAGGTAGACAGATAATGTAGAAGGGTAGATAAAGTAGACAGTAGTGTGTTTGTGAAGTAGAAGGAAGGAAGCTAAAGGTAGACAGATAATGTAGAAGGGTAGATAAAGTAGACAGTAGAGTATATTTTGTGAAGTAGAAGGAAGGAAGCTAAAGGTAGACAGATAATGTAGAAGGGTAGATAAAGTAGACAGTAGAGTATATTTTGTGAAGTATAAGGAAGGAAGGAAGGAAGCTAAAGGTAGACAGATAATGTAGAAGGGTAGATAAAGTAGACAGTAGAGTGTATTTGTGAAGTAGAAGGAAGGAAGCTAAAGGTAGACAGATAATGTAGAAGGGTAGATAAAGTAGACAGTAGAGTATATTTTGTGAAGTAGAAGGAAGGAAGGAAGGAAGCTAAAGGTAGACAGATAATGTAGAAGGGTAGATAAAGTAGACAGTAGAGTGTATTTGTGAAGTAGAAGGAAGGAAGCTAAAGGTAGACAGATAATGTAGAAGGGTAGATAAAGTAGACCGTAGAGTATATTTTGTGAAGTAGAAGGAAGGAAGGAAGGAAGCTAAAGGTAGACAGATAATGTAGAAGGGTAGATAAAGTAGACAGTAGAGTGTATTTGTGAAGTAGAAGGAAGGAAGGCAAGAACTCGTTATTGTGTTCCCCGGAGCGTTTCTTTGGTCATTAGTTCCTTATACTTACTTCACTCCTTCTTCCTGTACTGTCTACCTCCTGCTTTCTGTACTCCTTCTTGGTATCTTCCTTTCCTCTCTTCTCCCTTCATCTCCTCACTTATTTCCTTTATTAGCCTTCTCAACTCCTTCCCCTCACTTTCCTCCTTCTTTCTGTCCTGTCTAACTCCTCCTTTCTTTCTTTACTCCTCCTTTGTCTCTTCCTTCCTTCATCACGCCCTTTCTTCTCCATATAACTTCCGTAATCCTTATACTTACTTCAATCCTTCTTCCTGTCCTGTATGCCTCCTCTTTTCTTCCTTATTCCTTCTTTGTCTCTTCCTTCCCTCTTTTCTCCCTACCTTCCTATACCTTGCCTGCCTGCTATATTTCAAACTGCCTGCTTGCTTTATATTTCAAACTGCCTGCTTGCTAAAAAATTTGCTAATGATAGATTAAAATCCTCACAAAATGACGAAGAACGGCTGAAATTTGTAGAGCTACGACGCAAAGCCAAAAAGTTAATTAAGCAAAGTAAAAAGACCTTAGAGTTACATATTGCGAATCAAAGTAAAACAAACCCGAAAGAATTCTATAGTTATATCAGAAAGAAAAAAGTCGTTACTTCAACTGTTGGACCGTTAGTCGATGAAAATGGAGAATACACCAAAGACGAAGAACAAATGAGTAATGCCCTCAATACCTTCTTTGCATCAGTTTTTACAACAGAAGACCTCAGTGATATCCCTACACCATCGCCGATTCAGATTGATAATTCAGATGTTCTTAGCAATATCACCGTTACAGAGAGAGAAGTATTGAATTGTTTAGATAAACTCAAGGTAAATAAAACGCCAGGACCTGATACAATCTCGCCTAGAGTTCTAAAGGAAGCTAAGGATGAGCTCTCTAAACCACTGACATTACTATTCAATAAATCCTTGCAGTCTGGAACTATGCCCGATCAGTGGAAGCTAGCCAACGTAACACCGATATTCAAAAAAGGCAGCAAATCCCTACCCAGTAACTATCGTCCAATTAGCTTAACCTCAGTTGTATGTAAAATGCTAGAAACGGTCATACGAGACAGACTCGTAAATCACTTAGAGGAAAATAACATACTTAAAGATACTCAACACGGCTTTCGTAAAAAACGTTCCTGTTTAACAAACCTCTTAGACTTCTTCCACGATATCCTCAACCTCTACGATGAGAGTAAAGCTGTAGATATTATATACCTTGATTTTCAAAAGGCCTTTGACAAAGTTCCCCACAAACGTTTACTGCTAAAACTAAAAGCGCATGGAATACAAGACGGTGTGTTGAAATGGATAGAAAATTGGCTCAGCGACAGAAAGCAAAGAGTAGTCATAAACGGTAAGGCATCAAAATGGACCAATGTAAGTAGCGGGGTACCCCAGGGATCGGTACTAGGACCAATTCTCTTTCTAATTTACATCAACGACATAGATGAGGGTCTCACCTGTACAATCTCAAAATTTGCTGACGATACAAAAATTGCAAATAGCGTACTCTCAAAAGAACAAGTTGACGATATGCAACACAATCTAGATAAATTGTCATGTTGGGCCCAAATTTGGCAAATGAGTTTCAATGCGGATAAATGTAAAGTACTACATATCGGATACCTAAATGAGAAAGCAAACTATTCGATGAATGGCACTCAGCTTAAGAATGTAAACAGAGAAACCGATCTGGGAGTAACAATATCGAGTAACCTAAAACCGAGTCAACAATGTTCAGAAGTTGTTAAGAAGGCAAACAAAATAATTGGCTTTATAGGCAGGTCATTTGAGCATAAATCCAAAGAAGTTATCCTAACCCTTTACAATTCCTTAGTCCGCCCTCTTCTGGAATACTGCGTTCAATCCTGGTGCCCTTATTACCAAAAAGATATAAACAAGCTAGAACGAGTTCAACGTAGAGTTACCAAAATGATACCTAGCCTAAAGAACAAACCATACGAAGAGCGTCTTAGAGAATTAAATCTATTTCCTTTAACCCAGCGCAGATTAAGAGGTGACTTAATTCAAGTGTTCAAAATCATCAAAGGCATCGACAATATGAACTGTAGTAAGTACTTCACTATCGACCAATCTAATTACACGCGGGGAAACGGTTGCAAAATTATTGGTAAATCTTTTAACTCACACGAATCTAAGAATTTCTTCTTCAATCGAGTTGTCAACTTGTGGAATGGGCTTCCCCGAAACGTTATAGACTGCATCACCGTTGATTCATTTAAACTCCGCCTAGACAAATATCTCGCATCAAACCCGCGACTGACTGCGTTTGTAAATGAATAACTTTATTTTATCCCCCCCTCAGTTACTAACCCATCTGTCCCCTACTAACTTCCTAATCCTGCCACGGACATTAGTTCCAGGGCAGTAATTCCCTTTCCAATGTTCCCTTACCTACTCTAAACCACTGTTTGGACACTTGATCCTCAGTGTTTTGGAGGACAAGCAACCTAGAAGGGTCACTAGATCTGTTGTTGCTTGATTTCCTTTGTACTCCTTTGTACTCCTTTGTACCTTCCTTATTCCTTCTTACTTCCCTCCTTTTCCCTCTCTCTCTTATGTTCAACCTCTAGTTCCAACTTCTCTCCCTTCCTTCCCCTTACTTTATCCAGTGCCCAAACCATCCCCTTCCTCTCCACCTTTCCCCCCCCCCCCGCCCTCCTCCTTTCCTATCCACTTCTCTCCTCCTCCCTTTCCACTTTTCCCTACCCACTTAAAACAACTGTTTGGACACTTGACCATCAGTGTTTTGGAGGGCAGGCAGCCTTGAGGGGTCGCTGAACTGTTGTTGCTTGATTTCCTTTGTACTTCTCCCTTTCCACCTCCCTCAGTACTCGCCTTCTTTTCCCCTCTCTCTCTCTCCAAACCCCTATCCCCTTCTTCCTCCACCTCCCCCATCCTTTTTCCTTCCCCTCCCTTCCCCACCACTCTTCTCATTTTTGTCTGTCCACCACTACTCTCCCACCCTCCCCCCTCCCCCACCCTCTCTCATTCCCTCACCTCTCTAACATCTTCTCCTTCCCCACTACTCCTCTCCTCTCCTCACCACTCCCTCCTCTCTCTCTCTCCTTTTCCCCTCCAGAACCATCTCCCACCCTCTCTCCTTCCCCTTCCCCTCTGTCTATCTATGTCGACCACTCTCCCTTCCTCTTTCTCCTTCCCCCCTCTCTCCCCACCCCCTCCCCCACCCCATCCTCTCTCCCCCCTCCCCTCTTCCACTTCCTCTCCCCCTTCCCACCCCACCTCTTCCACTTCCTCTTTCCCTCTTCTCTCCTCCCCCTCCCTTTCCAGCCACGCGTCACACTCCGAATAAGCGCGCCTCATAACTGCGTATATGAAACTACATACGCTTGGGGTGTGTGTGTGTGTGTGGGGGGGGGGGGGGGGGGGGGGGGGGGTATGTGTGTGTGTGTGTGTGATTACCTTAATATGTGAGTAATAATAATGAACGCATAAATTTGTTTAATTCCCTTTTAACAGACAAAGAGTAATTGCTCTTTGATTATGCATACATAATTAACAATAAATATAGCAACAATGCACATATACAGTACTCTCTCTCTCTCTCTCTCTCTCATCGAAGGCCCCCCACATATTGCTACTCTTGGATCACTACTCACCCTCCTTTTCAAATCCCCGCCTAACTACCATACTCCTATAGTCTATTCGCTGTAAGTAGGCGAGAAATCATGACCTCTACCCTCTGTAACTCAAAACGGGCTAGAGCAAATTGGCTGTAAATTTCCACATCTATTCCTTGACTGAATCTTCCCAAATGGTAGAAATATTAGCTCGATTACTCTAGTCGTGTTTTTTTTTTAGTTACAGAGGTTAGAGGTCATGATAACTCGCCTACTTACACCGAATAGACTTATAGGCTGCGTTGCGATCAGTCATGGCAAACCTTTCACTCACCAGTTTATTACATAGGCTACAAACAGTGGCATAATCTCGTCAATCTCAGTAACCCTTTCAATGTACGATGACGCTTTTTATGATGTATTCTGGCTAACATGGAACGATGTTGCGCAGCTACGGTAGGACGTATAGGGATGAGATGGGAGTGTTATCTCATTTAACCCCCCAAATGATTTCTTAACCGCGGCATAATCGCATAATTGTACCCAGAGTAACATGGAGAAGGGCGTCTTAATGCCAAAATGGTTCAAAAGTAGCCTAATTTAACCACTTGAGTACTTATGTTTTGAGTTTTATTTCAAAAATTCAATTTGGTTACCATTAGACGAATTTATACACTTTTGGTTATCGTTAGGCGAATTTGTGAAGCTTAGAAAGGATTTCTAAAAAGGAGCACAGACTATCTCAAATAACCTTTCAACTCCCACAAGTTAATTCCTCCCAAAAAAGAATACAATCGTCTAATTATAGCAAAATGAAATGAACAGCATTGTCCTATATTGAAAGAGCTAAGTTGATGTACTTAGTTATTCATTACTTTCATATTGTTAATATCTAACTGTATTCATACTATCATTAGACAACTGTATTCAGCTTTGGATGGCCCTCTAAGGAGTAAAGGGTAAACTGTATCTCTATTAACACTCTGGCTTCAAAAATTCCTTCCTAAACTAAATAATATCGTCTACTGATAGCTACAATGAGAGGAAAAATGCGTTCTTAAATACTGAATGGATTTAATTAAAAGTGCATAAATAATGACAAAATTACTCACTAATATATACTTAATACCAACGAACAGTAACGCACAAGTGAACAATGAGAACAAAAGAAACATTCGTAATGAACAAAATAAGCACATTAACAAACACATAACATCTTACAACAATGTTAATGGGACTGAAATACTGTATACCGGAACACCATCAATATTTCTAACAATACTATATATTACTAGAACACCAATAATACCAATAACATTACAGGCAACATGCAAAACAAACCCAAAACCAATTACAATATCTAAAGGCAACTCAAAGAAAAACAAACGAAATAGCAAATATAATATATAAAGACAACTCAAAGAAAAACAAACCAATTACAATATCTAAAGACAACTCAAAGAAAAACAAACCAATTACATTATCTAAAGGCAACTCAGAGAAAAACAAACCAAAAACCAATTACAATATCTAAAGACAACTCAAAGAAAACAACATAATAACAAAACCAGCCTCAACCAAAACAACAATAACAAGAAACAAATGAATGACAACAATACGAGGTTGTCCAAGTGTGTCTGTCAAGGTTACTATAGTACAATACACTCGCGTATGTGTATGTGTGTGTGTGTGTGTGTATAATAATAATAATAAACGGTTTATTAAAGAATGGCAGCCTCATGAGCTGAAAATACAAATTTTACAATTTAGTGGATGAACATGAGATGTACAGATATGAAGATGGTAAGCTCAGTTTACAAAAAAATAAATAAATACAATAATGATGCAGGTGCAAAATACAAATTATCATGTGTGTGTGTGTGTGTGTGTGTGTGTGTGTGTGTGTGTGTGTGTGTGTGTGTGTGTGTGTGTGTATGTGTGTGTGTGTGTGTATAGTGGATGTTGCAAAATGCGCCGGAGTGTTTTTTCGTGTGTGCGGATGTGTGTTTTGTGTGTATGCATGTGAACCGTTTTTTGTAAGTGCGTATGTTATGTATATATGTGTATGTCATGTGTTTAGGTGTATATGGGTGAGCATTTAGTTTGTGTATACAGGTATGCAAGTGTGAGTGTGTATTGTGCGTGTGGTATCTCTTTGGATATGTGTGAGTAAGCATTGTATAAGTGTATATACAGTATTTATATATGTGTGTTTATATAATTATGCATGTGTAGTGTTTATATGTTTATGTTTGTGTGTATGTATGTACGTCTATATGTGTGTGTACGTGTTGTGAGTCATGAGAGTGTGAGAGCAAGGTCAGGACTCATGACCCCTGTGGCTGAAGGTCACAGTTGTGAGAGTGCAGTGTTGTGGTATTTTTGTTGTTGTTGTTGTGGTTGCTGTGGTTTTTGTTGAGGTTGGTGTTTTAGCAGTTGTTATTGTCGTTTTTGTTGTGGTTGTTCTTGCTGTCGTTGTTCTGACTGTTGTGATTGTTGTGTTTGTTCTTGTTGTCGTTGTTGTAGTTGTAGTTTTAGTTGCTGTGGTGGTGGTTGTTATTGTTAAGGTTGTGGTTGTTGGTATTGTTGTTGTTGCGGTTGTGGTTGTGATAAATATTGTGCTTGTTGTTATATGTGTGGTTGTTGTGGTTATGGTTGTTGTTGCTGTCGCTGTTGTTGTGGTGATTATTGTTGTTGTTGTAGTTGCCGTAGTTATCGTTGTTGTTGCTGTTGGTTGTGGTAGCTGTAGTGGTTATTGTTGTGGTTGTGCTGGTAGACTTAATAGCTGTTGTGGTTATATTAGAGGCTTCTGATAATTGTGGTGATGCTTGTTGTTGTTGTTGTTGTTGTTGGGTTAGTGGTGATAGGCTTGATGTTGTGGTTGTTGATGCTGTAGTGCTGTGATACTGTTTGTGCTTTCGGGGTATTAATTTGATGCATTGATGTTTTCCGGGAATTTAGGTGATGGTGCCGCTCAGAGTTTGTGGAAATTACTAACATAATTTATCCCACAACACTCAATTATTAGTATTTCACCTGAATGAGAGATGCCATCCGGTCCATGCATTGTATTATCATCGGATTTGTTTTTCGTTCCTTATTTTCTTTGGGCAAAATAAAGTCTAGGGATATATTTGTGCTATAGTAGTTGTGGTAATTGTTGCTGAAGTGGTAATTGTGTTGTTACATTTTTATTAAGCGCTATTTCCACATAGCGATTTAGATAAGTTATTTTGTCTTTGTCGTGTCTCGTCAAAGTTTTGGTTAGTTTATTTTGCAAGATTTACAATTTAATTAATGTAGAACTATAATGAGGTAGATGTATTGTGATAGTAGTAATGTTGTGGTAGTTGTGGTGGTTGTGGTAGTTGTGATCCTAGTTAGCTTAGATAGTGAGGGGGTTTATTAGTTGTGATTGTGATAGTAGTACAATTGATCACTTACGAGTTTTGTTCTATAAGGAAGTTGGAGCTGTAGACATAGATATTGAACAGAAATACCAGGTACACTACGGTTGTAATACATTTATAAATACATAAACCCAGTTCAACATATATTTGTATCCATCAGAAACCTACATTATTATTGCATTTATGTTTAAGGGGAGATGGGTCGTATTTCTGGTCCCCCCTTCTTCCTCGTGCTTAGCCCCATTATTTTTCAGATTTGATAACGTTCACCTCATTAGTTTGGCGATTTTAAGACCTTTCGCCCCATTTCTTTGTCAATACTAAGACCTTTCGTGCTATTTAGGTGTCGATTTTTTTCCTGGCGAAGGATAGTGAGCCTGTTATTTTGGAAGAACCGGCCTTCGGCCGGGAAATTTTTCTACCGAAAAATATACAAATTAATGTAGAAGAGGAATCTAATGGATGTTTGTTTAAGTTTGATGGGGGTCTAGGGCGGAAACTAACAAAGAAATACAAAGATAAATGTATAAGCATACTAATTCGCTCATCCCCCCTTAATACCGATGTTTACGGCTCCAACTTCATTACAACCTGAAACTCTTATGTGGTCAATTGTAGTAGTGTGGCAGTTGGATTATGTGGTAATTGTGGTGTTGCTGTAGTTGTGTTGCTGGTGTAGGTTTGGCTATAGAAACTGGCTGAAGGGGGGAGCGAGCCCTGAATTAGTATATACCTGTAATTTAGTGGTGGTTTGTGTGTTGGAGAGAGAGAGAGAGTATGTGAGAGAGTAAATGAGTGAGTGTGTGTGTGAGAGTGAGTGAGTGTGTGTGTGAGAGTGAGTGTGTGTGTGAGAGTGAGTGAGTGTGTGAGAGTGAGTGAGTGAGTGAGAGAGAGAGAGAGACAGAAAGAGGGACGGGGAACCATGACGAACCCAGTCTGTCACTGTGTCACCTGATGAGTGTCTGTAACAAGAACACTGTCACGCTGATGTCACTCTGAGTCATTGTACCAGAGTCGTAATACCCTCAACACGATGACGTCACTTGAATTTATTTCTCGTTAAGGGGGTAATGCTTGTATGTATGGGTATGTATGGATATATATATTTTCTTTTTCTTTTTCTATATTCCAACTACTCCCTCTCGGGCATAGGCTGATAGCCTTTACACTCTACCGCTGAACACGGTGAGGCCCGTGAGGTCTTGCTCCAGTCTAGGGAGTGAGACATGCGAAGCTTCACGGCTTGAAGCAATCCCATCTCTGAAGCCGCCTCGCCTCTGCGCCTCACAGTCTCACTCGGACCCTCACTCTCAGAACGCCACCTATTGAGCAATTAACTCACTAGGCATTGCCCCCCTGTAGCATATTTTTGAATATGGGAATATTCATACAATGCTATTTAATCAGGGAACAATGAGGGTATTTTTTGTTTGGCATTTCGGTGTGCTGTGGTAATGCACTGATACCTAGGTACAGCACAAATTCCATCCCAATAATATCTTCCCATGGACATATTGGGATTCGAACCCGGGTCCATTGGATTACCAGTCCAGTGGCAAGACCACTCCGCCACACCTCTCCATATATATATACTGTATATATATATATACCGGTATATATATATATATATATATATATATATATATATATATATATATATATATATATTATTTTATTTTTTATTTTGTTTCTATATATTTATTTATTACTTTAGTTTTCACTTTAATCCATCAAGCTTAAAAATAAACATCCCCTAGACCCCCTTTCAAGATAAATTTGTAATTTTTTCGGTAGAAAATGTCCCGGCCAAAGGCCGGTTCCTTCTAAATTTACTGGTTCGGTAATGCTCGCCAGGAAAATATCGACATCTTGATGTCACGAAAGTTCTTAATATTGACAAAGAAATGGGGTAAAAGGTCTCAAAATCGCCAAACTAACGGAACAAACGTCTTAAAATCACAAAACTAATATGCTAAACATGAGAGAGAAGGGGGGTCCAGAAAAAAGCGACTACCTCCCCCTTAACACTAGACGATCTTATACATAGCAAATATGACGTGTGATGAATAAGATGAATGAGATAGTATGTAAAAATAGCCGTCCGTCACCTTGCACTCTTCTACTTCCTTTCTACACTGGTCTTTAACCCCTTCTGTACCGGTGACGTATTTGGCATTATATTCTGGCTACTATTAGACGATTTTATTCATCTTAGGAAGGACGTCTACCCATTAAAAGGCTACACACTATCTCACTTAACCCTTTTTACTACCACAGATCCTTCTCAAACTGCAAAAAATCGTCTAAATATAGCTAGAAGAAAATGAAAAAGACGCTGCGGTACAGAAGGGGTTAAGGGGACAGTGGTTATTTTTGGGAGGGTCTATATATTTATATATTCATATATTTTTTTATTTTTCTCCCTAGACCTCCACCAAACTTTAAAAAACATCCATTACATCCACCTACGATATTAATTTGTAGCCTACATTTTTCGGTAAAAAAAAATGTCATGGCTGAAGGCCGAATCCTTCACAATTACAGGCTTGCTGTTGCTCGCCAGGAAAAAATCTACATCTAAAGGGCACAAAAGTGTTAATATTGACAATGAAATGGGGCGAAAGGTCTTAAAAATCGACAAACTAATGGGGCAAACGTCAAAACTAATGGGGATAAGCATGAGGAAGAAAGGGAACCAACAAAAGAACGGCCCATCTCTCTTAATTTATTATCTGAGAACATTTTAATCTGATCTGTCTATCCATCCCTAACTTACCTACCTATAATAGGAGTAATATCATAATTCCTTGTCTTCGAGAAGGCCTTGTAAACTAAAAAAAGAATTACATGACTGCAGTTAGAAAAAAAAAAGTTATTGATTTGAAAACCAATGCTGACACAGTTATTTTATATTATGTTAAGCATTAGCGGTGGTAAAGGTTTAGTCAAAGTATGATCACACCTGCGTAAGTAAGACGCGTCGTGGGTGTTGGAAGGCGAGACAATGAACCCAACCAAGAGTAGAGTAGCAACAGTGACTGCAGATATATATATAGAACAAAACTGTGAACAAAAAGTGAGACGACAGGAGGAGACACCACCTGAGACACAACCAACCGATCACAGTACAATAGAAAATTAAGGAAAATGGAATAAGGATTATGACACGTTATAACAGTTTATTTTGGCTATCATGGGACGATTTAAGGGGAGGTTTTTAGTTTGGTCCCTAGATATCCTTCAAGCTTAAGATTACACCCCCTTGAGCCCCTTTCAAGATAAATGTTTACATTTTTCGGTAGAAAAATTTCCCGGCTGAAAGCCGGTTCCTCTTAAATTACAGGCTCGCTATCGCTCGCCAGGATAAAATCGACATCTAAATGGCACGAAAGGTCTTAAAATTGACAAAAATGGGGCGAAAGTTCTTAAAATCGCCAAAATAATGGGACAAACGTCTTAAAATATAAAAAGCAATGGGGCTAAACATGAGAGATAAAGGAGTCAAGAAAAAACTCCCTCAAGTGTAAATCTCCCCTTAATACCGCTTAGAAAGGATATGTGGTAGTTAGAAGGGTAAATACCTATAAGACTGTATTTTCTATAAGGCACACACCAACTATGCAAGTCATTCTTCTGAAAGTGAAAGAAGTTAAACATGAATCTATATGATTATGCACTGAGTGAATTATTGTTGATTGTGAGAGTATTGGCAGATTAAGATGATGAATTAATATGAAGGATAAAGCTGATGAGACACAAGAGAGGTGGATGGTGCATAACAAAAAACATAGTGAAAAAGATGATGAATGCATAGACCGAAGTAAATGATGAGTATGACAGCTGGTGATCAATAAAACATGAAACAGATGGTGAGTGTGATTTATAATTTCATATATACTGTATATCGGTGCTAAAGGGGTTAAAATGGAAATGAGTAAGGAAATAACATGAAAGTAGATGACCTGCTGAGTGAAGAGAGTAAATGAGAGCATGAATAAGTGAATAAAGTAATGAATAAGTGAATAAACTAGATGACATGAAGAGTGAAAAGAGTAAGTAAAAAGATGAATAAGTGAATAAAGTAGATGGCATAAGTGAAACGAGTAAATAAAAACATGAATACGTGATAAAGTAGGTGACATAAGTGAGTAGAAAGAGTGAGAAGATGAATAAGAGAATAAAGTAGATGTCATAAGTGAAAGAGTAAGCAAGTACATGACTAAGTGAATACAGTAGATGATATAATGAGTGAAAAAGGAAAATAAGAACATGAAAGTAGCGTGAATAAATTAGATGAGTGAAAAGAGTAAATGAATAAATTAATTAAGTAGATTACAAAATGAGTTAAAATAATAAGTAAGAAGAGGACAAAGTGAATAATGGTGAATGTGGAAGGTAAGAACAGCACAAAGTGAATAATGGTGAATGTGGAAGGTAAGAACAGCACAAAGTAAATAATGGTGAATGTGGAAGGTAAGAACAGCACAAAGTGAATAATGGTGAATGTGGAAGGTAAGAACAGCACAAAGTGAATAATGGTGAATGTGGAAGGTGAGTGAACCCTCTGTTAAGGACACCCAACAAAACCCTAATTGTTGGGAACCTTGTATTGCCTCGTGTGGTGAACGCTGGCAACCCACCCCCGCAACAACCTTTAAGGGAGCCCAACTCGCTTTTGTTTTCTCTTTCTCTCCCTCTCTCTTTGGCTTGTATCCATTCTGCCTCATTTAGCTTACTGACGTTTACCCCCATCCAGGTGTAAATATTTTCCTGGCGAGCGGTAGCGAGCCATCATATATATTATTTAGTTTTACAGCAAGCTAAATTTGTACATTTTTCGATAGAAAAAATTCTCCGGCGAAGCCGGATTTCTCCATACAATGCTGGTTCGCCAAGAAGAAATCGACACCTGGAAGGGGATAAACGTCTTAATACAGTTGGCTGAATGGGGTCGAATGGATACAAGCCAGGGAAAGAGAGAAAAGGAGAGAAAAATAAAAAAAAGTTGGTGACCCCCTTAACTCTTTAAGGGAGGTGTTTTTATTTTGTTATTTTTTTTAACCCATTTCTCCCTTATGTATAGCCCTGTTAATTTTGAGATATTAAGACATTCACATCATTAATTTAGCGATTTAAAGACTTTTCGTCCCATTTCTTTGTGAATCTTGAGCCCTTTCGAGTCATTTAGGTTTCGATTTTAGCCTGCAATTGAGGAGGAAACACCCTTCGGACGTGGCAATTTTCTGCAGAATAATGCACACATTTATCTGGAAGGGGGGTCTTAGGGGGGGGGGGGGGTCTTGGGGATATATTTTGTAAGCTTGATGGAAGTCTAGGGAGCAAATTATATATATATATATATATATATATATATATATATATATATATATATATATATATATATATATATATATATATAGCAGCATTAATGTATTAGTCAATCTTAATGGCTGTATTTGCATAATAATGAGACGCTAAAGTAATCAACGAATCAGTGATTATGCACAGTCTTACTTTTGTTGCATCTAACATTGCAGATTAATTTATAAACAATCAAACAGATTCTAACTTTTTTATAAATTGCTCCGAGCAGGGCTTAAGCCACCGACACTCAGGTGAGCACTGAGGGTATAATATATATATATATATACAGGTATATACTGTATATATGCAGTCAATTCCATATAGAAGCACACACACGGACATACACAGCCCGTAGCCTAGTAGGTAGAGCTCTCGTCTCACACACGAGGGGTCGGGGGTTTAATCCCCGGCCGGGCGGAGACAAATTGGGCTTGTCTCCTTTCATGTGTTAGCCTCAGTTCACCTAGCTGTAAATAGGTACCTGGAATAAGTGGGCGACGTTGTGACGTCCCATCTGGGGTTGGCAAAAATGGTACAAGGCGAGATGGGTATCATATGGTTCACCTAAGCTGATGGCTACCTAAGCCTTCGGGCGAGACGGTACCATCTATAGTGAGAATGGTACCATACAGATCCACCCTAAGCCTTCGTTTCCGATGTCGCCAATTGGCTAAAATACAGACTACACACACATCCACAGCCATTCCAACAGTACATAAAACACTTAACATGCATTTCACGCAATACATTCCCAGTTAAGGAGGCGCGATAATAATGAGCTTAGCTCGCATTGCGTGGATTCCCCTTGACGAACAAGTAACTGAGTAACTGAGTAACATATAAGTGACGATGTCTTTATCAGTACACACTGAAATTATGCATGCTTACGATTAAATATTTAGTTTTCAAACCTAAAAAGATCTACCAAGATCAATCCTAACCGAACTTGAAACACTATGTATATACCGGTATGTATTATTGTTAACACTATGTATATACCGGTATGTATTATTGTTAACACTATGTATATACCGGTATGTATTATTGTTAACACTATGTATATACCGGTATGTATTATTGTAAACACTATGTATATACCGGTATGTATTATTGTTAACACTATGTATATACCGGTATGTATTATTGTTAACACTATGTATATACCGGTATGTATTATTGTTAACACTATGTATATACCGGTATGTATTATTGTTAACACTATGTATATACCGGTATGTATTATTGTAAACACTATGTATATACCGGTATGTATTATTGTTAACACTATGTATATACCGGTATGTATTATTGTAAACACTATGTATATAACGGTATGTATTATTGTTAACACTATGTATATACCGGTATGTATTATTGTTAACACTATGTATATACCGGTATGTATTATTGTTAACACTATGTATATACCGGTATGTATTATTGTTAACACTATGTATATACCGGTATGTATTATTGTTAACACTATGTATATACCGGTATGTATTATTGTTAACACTATGTATATACCGGTATGTATTATTGTTAACACTATGTATATACCGGTATGTATTATTGTTAACACTATGTATATACCGGTATGTATGATTGTAAACACTATGTATATACCGGTATGTATTATTGTTAACACTATGTATATACCGGTATGTATTATTGTTAACACTATGTATATACTGGTATATATTATTGTTAACACTATGTATATACCGGTATGTATTATTGTTAACACTATGTATATACCGGTATGTATTATTGTTAACACTATGTATATACCAGTATGTATTATTGTTAACACTATGTATATACCGGTATGTATTATTGTTAACACTATGTATATACCGGTATGTATTATTGTTAACACTATGTATATACCGGTATGTATTATTGTTAACACCAATAACCACTCAAATTAAACTTATGAAAGCATGTGATTAATTTTAAAGAGGTGTGGTGGAGTGGTCTTGCCACTGGCCTGGTAATCCAAAGGTCCCGGGATCAAATCCCGATGTATCAATGGGAAGATATTATTGGGATGGAATTTGTGCTGTACCTGGTATCAGTGCATTACCACAAGCCCACCGAAACGTCAATAAAATACCCTCATTGTTCCCTGATTAAATAACACTGTATGAATATTCCCATATTCAAAATATGCTATAGGGGTGCAATGCCTGGTGAGTTATCTGCTCAACAGGTGGCGTTGTGTGTGTGTAAGTGTGAGAGTCCGAGTGTAGGGGGTGAGACAGTGAAGCACGGGAACGAGGTGGCTTCAGAGATGGGGTCGTTTCGGGCCATGAGTGAGCACCGTGCCTCATGTGAAGGCAAGATGGCAGGTGCTCGTTGTACTCTACGTGCTTCACATGTCTCACTCCCTAGACTGGAACAAGACCTCACGGGCTTCACTGTTCATTGTAAAGCGGTGAATGTTAAGGCTCTCAGCCTATGCCCGAGAGGAAGTAAGTTGGAATATACAAAAAAAAAAAAAAAAAAAAAAAAAAAAAAAAAAAAAAAAAACACACACAGATGTGTACACACACACATATACACACCAGCACACACACACACATATACACCAGCACACACACATACATTCATACACAAGCACACACAAAAACACACACATGCAAGCAAGCAAGCGCACACACACAAGCACAGAGACACACACGCACAAACACACACACCTGCCGTCATGAGCCACCTTTGGCCCTGATATCATGATGCTCTTTTTATAAACCCAAGTCATGCACATCAGACACATAATACATTTAATGGAGCGTTTAATATCCGGTCATTCACAAATTATACATGATCTTGTTATATATTACATTCAGCTATATTAGTGGACATTTATAGCATGTACACACACACACACACACACACACACACACACACACACACCTGTGGTTGTAGTTGAGGGCTGTCAGTTAGCGCCCTGTGGTCCACGCCGTTGCAGCGCCGCCACTGTACATCCCATCTACCCTCCTCTGTGCCAGCTGGTCAAGAATGCTGTTGCTGGCAGCACGGAGGTAGTAGTGGGGTAGGATTGGTTGGTCTGGCAGTGATGACAGGAAATCATCCAAGTCCTTTTTGAATTTTTCAACGGTTGGGTAGTTTTGGTTTCTTATTTCTTTTGGCAGTGCATTGTAGAGCTTCGGACCCCGTGTAGCGAAGGCATTTTCTTTAAGTGTCTTAACTCTTGTCAGTGCTCTTGAGTTAATTGACCTGATAATACACATACGGCCCAGTCGTTGGTTTTCTTTTATCTCTATCAACTCCTTTTGTTCCTCTCCCAGCAGGTTTGGGGTTAAGTTGTTGAGAATTTTCCAGGTATAAATGATCAAGTATCTTTCTCGGCGTCGTTCTAGAGAGTACAAGTTTAGAGACTTAAGTCTTTGCCAGTAGTCTTCCTCCTTCACATACACTATTTTACTAGTGAAGGAGCGCTGGATGCCTTCCAATGCTTGTTTCTCTCGTGACTTCCAGGGATTCCATAACTGGCAACAATATTCCAAGAGTGGTATTACCAAGGCCTTATACAGGGTTAACATAGGTTCGCTTTCACGAGTTCTGAAAGTACGCAACACACACACACACACACACACACACACACACACACACACACACACACACACACACACACACACACACACACACACACACACACACACACACACACACACACACACACACACACACACACACACACACACACACACACACACACACACACACACACTTATACACATGCATACAAATATCAGCACACTACTCTCACACTCGCTAATATCCATACAATACTCATACACACACACACATACTCTCTCTCTCTCTCTCCACACACACAATACTCACCCACACACGCACAGCATCACACACACTAACCCATATATACACGAACACAATGAATCACACACTAACATATACACGCTAACACACACACACGCACTTACAAATACACACAGACACCCTAGCACCCTTTTAATTGATAGTGTATGTTTCTTAATGGCAAGCTATTTATGCATAACATATTATTCTAAACTATGACATCAATAACTATTACAATAACTTTAATAATTATAATGATGACAATGCAAGTAATATAAATAATAATAATAATAATAAAATAAATACCAATAATAGTAATACGTATAATAATATGTATAATAATATACTAATGAGTAAAATAATAATAGATATAATAATGAAAGCATATAAGCATACCCTAAACTAGACAAAGTCTGGCATCAATTCTGTTTTTGGCACCTTTTTTATTGGCACCGACGCTACCCACTCTCTAAATCTGGGGTATAAGTTAAACATTGAGAGAGAGAGAGAGAGAGAGAGAGAGAGAGAGAGAGAGAGAGAGAGAGAGAGAGAGAGAGAGAGAGAGAGAGAGAGAGAGAGAGAGAGAGAGCGAGAGAGAGAGAGAGAGAGAGAGAGAGAGATGCAGGAACGGAGAGAGGGACGAGAGAGATTGAGAGAGAAAGAGAGAGAGACGAGAGACGAGAGAGAGAGAGAGAGAGAGAGAGAGAGAGAGAGAGAGAGAGAGAGAGAGAGAGAGAGAGAGAGAGAGAGCTACATAGATACGCTGGCCACACAGATCTTACGATTCCTGCGAGATGGTCAGGACTTAATCCTAGTAGAGATAGCAACCGTAAGAAAATGAGGAAGGAAAGGATAGCAAAGATGAAGGCTCTCTCCCCACCCTCCGCCAATTTTCCATACATGAAACCAGTTAGAAGTGAATAACCTTGCAGGGCTTGGAAATCGCCTGAACAAATGTATATAATAGCTATAAATGGAAAGGAAATGGCATGCATACCGTCACTTTTTACTGAAAACAGTGTTCATTTCTGCCAGGTTCTCTTGTCAGTTATCAGAGAGAGAGAGAGATACAAGGAGTTACAAGGAATAGTTAGTATCACCTTGCGGTCCATTCCGAGGAGATACTCGAAGTGAAAGGAGACACTGTTTAGTGCACTATACTCATTGCAGTGTGCAAAATAATATATATCCTCCTTTTGAGAGAGAGAGAGAGAAAGAGAGAGAGAAAGAGAGAAAGAGAAAGAGAAAGAGAAAGAGAGAGAGAGAGAGAGAGAGAGAGAGAGACAGGTGGATAAAAACAGACTAGACGGTGAAAAAGTCTCTTCTCTCTCTCAGGCAGTTCTCAAGGTTGATTATTATACCCGGTAGCCAACCCTTCTCTATCATCTCCTTTAATCTCTTCTCTTCTCTTCTCCTTTATTTTCTCCTCTTCTTTCCTTTCACTCATCTTCCATTCCTCCTCTCTTCCTTCTCCTTTATTTTCTCCTCTTCTTCCTTCTCATCTTCTTTCTCTCCTTTTCCTATACTCTCCCTCCTCTCCTTTCTTCTCTGTATTCCTCTACCTCTCCTCTTCTTTCTTCTATTCTCTTTCCTCTATCTTCTATTTCCTTCGTCTCCTCTCTCTTCCTTCTTTCTCATCGCCCCTTTCTTCTATTCTCTTTCCTTACTCTATCTTCTTATATCATTCTCATCTCCTCTCCTCTCTCTCTTCCCTTCTTTCTCACCTCGCCCCCTTTCTTCTATTCTCTTTCCTTACCTCTATATTCTTATATATATCCTCTCCTCTACTTCTCCCTCTTTTCCCCTTCTCGCCCCCTCGCTCTACTCTTCATATCCTCTTACCTCCTCACCTCTCTACCTCCTTTCTCTCCACCTTTTCTTCTCATATCCCTCCTTACCCCTCTATCTTCTTCTATCTAGTACTCTCGTTTCCCTCTTATACTTCTCTCTTCCTCTCTCTCCTGTTCCCTTCTTTCTCACCTCGACCCCTTTCTCTTCTCATATCGTCTCTACTCCTCTCCTTCCCTCTCCTTTCTTCTCTCTAGTCCTCTCGTTTCCGCTCTTTCCTCTCTCGCCTCTTATCCCTTTCCTATCTTCCCTTCTGTTCTCACCTCGCCCCCTTTCCTCTTCTAATATCCTCTCTACTCCTCCCATTCCCTCTCCTTTCTTTCTATCTCTAGTCCTCTCGTTTCCGCTCTCTCCTCTCTCTCCTCTCCTCTCCTCTCTTCCCTTCTGTTCTCACCCTCGCCCCCTTTCCTCTTCTCATATCCTCTCTACTCCTCCCCTTCCTCATTTTTTCTCTCTAGTCCTCTCGTTTCCGCTCTTCTCCTCTCCTCTCCTCTCCTCTTTCTACCTTCTGTTCAAATCGCCCCCTTTCTCTTCTCCTATCCTCGTCTCTACTCCTTCCCATTCCCTCTCCTTTCTTCTCTCTAGTCCTCTCGTTTTCCGCATCTTCTCTTCTCTCTCCTCTCCTATCTTCTCTTC
>CM064530.1:16122861-16166517 GCA_032716605.1 Paralithodes platypus
GAAAGCATGTGATTATTTTTAAAGAGGTGTGGTGGAGTGGTCCTTGCCACCTGGCCCTGGCAGTAATCCAAAGGTCCCGGCAGTCTACACAATCCCGATGTATCCATGGGAGAGATATTATGGGATGGGAATTTGTCTGCTGTACTCTCTGGTTCACTGTGCCATTACCACAAGCCCACCGAAACGTCAAGAAAATACCCCTCAATTGTTCCCCTGATTTCAATAACACGGTATGAATCAGTGCCCATATTCAAATATGCTATAGGGGTGGCAATGCGCTTGGTGAGTTTAATCCTGCTCACCGGTTGTCGTGTGTGGTGTGTTGTAAGTGTGAGAGTCCGAGTGTAGGAGGTCTGAGACGAGTGAAGCACGGCGAACGAGTGCGGTGCGTCTTCATAAGATGAGTGGGCCTCGCTGTCTTCCGGGGCCATTGAGTGAGCACCGTGTCCTCAATGTGAAGGCAAGAATGGCAGGTGCTTCGTTGTACCTCTACGTGCTTCACATGTTCCTCACTCCCCTAGACTTGGAACAAGACCTCACGGTCTTCACCTGTTCATTTGTAAAGCGGTGCATGTTAAGGCTCTCAGCCTATGCCCCGAGAGGAAGTTAAAGCTCGGAATATACAAAAAAAAAAAACAAAAAAAAAAAAAAAAAAAAAAAAAAACACAACACACATCAGACTTGTGTACACCACACACACCCCTATACCACACCCTCACCCACACACCACACTCTACAACCAGCACAGCACACATACATGCATACCACGAGTACACACACAAAAACTACACACATGCAAGCAAGCAAGCGTCACACACACAAGCACACGAGACACACACCCGCACAAACACACACACCTGCCGTCATGAGCCACCTCTTCGCCCTGATATCATGATGCTCTTTTTATGAAACCCAAGTCATGCACATCAGACACATAATACATTTAATGAGCGTCTAAACCTATCCGGTCATATGCACAAATATACATGCGATCTTTGTTATATATTACATTCAGCTATAATTAGGGTTACATTTCTATAGCAGGTACACACACACACACACACACACACACCCACACACACACACCTGTGGTTGTAGTTGACAGTTAGCTCCCCGTGGTCCACGCCGTTGCAGCGCCGCCACTGTACATCCCATCTACCCTCCTCTGTGCCAGCTGGTCAAGAATTCTGTTGCTGGCAGCACGGAGGTAGTAGTGGGGTAGGATTGGTTGGTCTGGCAGTGATGACAGGAAATCATCCAAGTCCTGTTTGAATTTTTCAACGGTTGGTTAGTTGTGGTCTCTTATTTATTTTGGCAGGGCATAGTAGAGCTTCGGACCCCGTGTAGCGAATGCATTTTCTTTAAGTGTCTTAACTCTTTTCAGTGCTCTTGAGTTAATTGACCTGATAATAGACATACGGCCCAGGCGTTGGTTTTCTTTTATCTCTATCAACTCCTTTTGTTCCTCTCCCAGCAGTTTGTGGTTAGTTGTTGAGAATTTTCCAGGTATAAATGATCAAGTATCTTTCTCGGCGTCGTTCTAGAGAGTACAAGTTTAGAGACTTAAGTCTTTGCCAGTAGTCTTCCTCCTTCACATACACTATTTTAACTAGTGAAGGAGCGCTGGATTCCTTCCAATGCTTGTTTTCTCTCGTGACTTCCAGGGATTCCATAACTGTCAACAATATTCCAAGAGGGGTAGTACCAAGGCCTTATACAGGGTTCACATAGGTTCGCTTTCACGAGTTCTGAAAGTACGCAACACACACACACACACACACACTACACACACACACACACACACACACACACACACACACACACACACACACACACACACACACACACACACACACACACCACACACACACACACACACACACACACACACACACACACACACACACACACACCCACACACACACACTTATACACATGCATACAAATATCAGCACACTACTCTCACACTCGCTAATATCCATACAATACTCATACACACACACACATACTCTCTCTCTCTCTCTCCACACACACACAATACTCACCCACACACGCACAGCATCACACACACTAACCCATATATACACGAACACAATGAATCACACACTAACATATACACGCTAACACACACACACGCACTTACAAATACACACAGACACCCTAGCACCCTTTTAATTGATAGTGTATGTTTCTTAATGGCAAGCTATTTATGCATAACATATTATTCTAAACTATGACATCAATAACTATTACAATAACTTTAATAATTATAATGATGACAATGCAAGTAATATAAATAATAATAATAATAATAAAATAAATACCAATAATAGTAATACGTATAATAATATGTATAATAATATACTAATGAGTAAAATAATAATAGATATAATAATGAAAGCATATAAGCATACCCTAAACTAGACAAAGTCTGGCATCAATTCTGTTTTTGGCACCTTTTTTATTGGCACCGACGCTACCCACTCTCTAAATCTGGGGTATAAGTTAAACATTGAGAGAGAGAGAGAGAGAGAGAGAGAGTGAGATAGAGAGAGAGAGAGAGAGAGAGAGAGAGAGAGAGCGAGAGAGAGAGAGAGAGAGAGAGAGAGAGAGAGAGAGAGCGAGAGAGAGAGAGAGAGAGAGAGGAGAGAGAGAGAGAGAGAGAGAGAGAGAGAGAGAGAGAGAGAGAGAGAGAGAGCTACATAGATACGCTGGCCACACAGATCTTACGATTCCTGCGAGATGGTCAGGACTTAATCCTAGTAGAGATAGCAACCGTAAGAAAATGAGAAAGGCAGGATAGCACAGATGAAGGCTCTCTCCGCACCCTCCACCCTCCGCCAATTTTCCATACATGAAACCAGTTAGAAGTGAATAACCTTGCAGGGCTTGGAAATCGCCTGAACAAATGTATAGAATAGTTATAATTGGAAAGGAAATGGCAGGCATACCTTCACCTTATTGTTCTGCTTTCGTCAACTGAAACCAGTGTTCATTTCTGCCAGGCTCTCTTGTCAGTTATCAGAGAGAGAGAGAGATACAAGGAGTTACAAGGAATAGTTAGTATCACCTTGCGGTCCATTCCGAGGAGATACTCGAAGTGAAAGGAGACACTGTTTAGTGCACTATACTCATTGCAGTGTGCAAAATAATATATATCCTCCTTTTGAGAGAGAGAGAGAGAAAGAGAGAGAGAAAGAGAGAAAGAGAAAGAGAGAAAGAGAAAGAGAGAGAGAGAGAGAGAGAGAGAGAGAGAGACAGGTGGATAAAAACAGACTAGACGGTGAAAAAGTCTCTTCTCTCTCTCAGGCAGTTCTCAAGGTTGATTATTATACCCGGTAGCCAACCCTTCTCCTCTCATCTCCTCTCATCTCTTCTCTTCTCTTCTCCTTTATTTTCTCCTCTTCTTTCCTTTCCACTCCTCTTCCCTCTCCTCCTCTCTTCCCTTCTCCTTTATTTTCTCCTCTTCTTTCCCTTCCACTCATCTCCCTTCTTCTCTCCTTTCCTCTACTCTCCTCTCCTCTCCTTTCTTCTCTTCTATTCCCTTACCTCTCTCTTCTCCTTTCTTCTATTCTCTTTCCTTACCTCTATCTTCTTCTATCTTCTCGTCTCCTCTCCTCTCTTCCCTTCTTTTCTCACCTCGCCCCCTTTCTTCTATTCTCTTTCCTTACCTCTATCTTCTTCTATCCTCTCCTCTCCTCTCCTCTCCTCTCCTCTCCTCTCTTCCCTTCTTTTCTCACCTCGCCCCCTTTCTTCTATTCTCTTTCCTTACCTCTATCTTCTTCTATCTTCTCTTCTCCTCTCCTCTCTTCCCTTCTTTTCTCACCTCGCCCCCTTTCTCTTCTCATATCCTCTCTACTCCTCCCCTTCCCTCTCCTTTCTTCTCTCTAGTCCTCTCCTCTCCTCTCTTCCCTTCTGTTCTCACCTCGCCCCCTTTCTCTTCTCATATCCTCTCTACTCCTCCCCTTCCCTCTCCTTTCTTCTCTCTAGTACTCTCGTTTCCCCTCTTCTCCTCTCCTCTCCTCTTCTCTCCTTTCCTCTGTTCCCTTCTTTTCTCACCTCGCCCCCTTTCTCTTCTCATATCGTCTCTACTCCTCCCCTTCCCTCTCCTTTCTTCTCTCTAGTCCTCTCGTTTCCGCTCTTTTCCTCTCTCTCCTCTCCTCTCCTCTCCTCTCTTCCCTTCTGTTCTCACCTCGCCCCCTTTCTCTTCTCATATCCTCTCTACTCCTCCCCTTCCCTCTCCTTTCTTCTCTCTAGTCCTCTCGTTTCCGCTCGTCTCCTCTCTCTCCTCTCCTCTCTTCCCTTCTGTTCTCACCTCGCCCCCTTTCTCTTCTCATATCCTCTCTACTCCTCCCCTTCCCTCTCATTTCTTCTCTCTAGTCCTCTCGTTTCCGCTCTTCTCCTCTCCTCTCCTCTCCTCTCCTCTCTTCCCTTCTGTTCTCACCTCGCCCCCTTTCTCTTCTCATATCCTCTCTACTCCTCCCCTTCCCTCTCCTTTCTTCTCTCTAGTCCTCTCGTTTCCGCTCTTCTCCTCTCTCTCCTCTCCTCTCTTCCCTTCTGTTCTCACCTCGCCCCCTTTCTCTTCTCATATCCTCTCTACTCCTCCCCTTCCCTCTCCTTTCTTCTCTCTAGTCCTCTCGTTTCCGTTCTTCTCCTCTCTCTCCTTTCTTTCCTCTCCGTATTGTATTGTTATGTATCATTTGTTTTCCATCTGATAATTATATGTTTCGCTCTTCCTGTTCTATGTATTATCTTCTTGTTTTTCCTGTCGCCTATCCTTTCATCTCATGATTTGCTGTCATTTGTGTCCGTGTGTGTGTGTGTGTGTGTGTGTGTGTGTGTGTGTGTGTGTGTGTGTGTGTGTGTGGTTTTTTGTTTTGTTTTTTGTTTTTTATATTTTTTTTGTTTTTTACAATGCATGCACCTTATGCTTCTAACCCTTTCGTATTTGAGGACGCATTATAACTTCATTTTGGCTATTAGTAGACGATTACATTATATTTAGGAAGGATTTTTTGAAAGTCAGAGGGGGTTAATTGAGACAGACTTTACCCTTTGGATTCCTAGAGGGCCTTCCAAAGCTCAGCAAAATCGCCTAACAGCAGACAGATTATCATACACAGTTCCCACGTCTTACTTATGTTTACTTCCTCCTTCTCCACACTAAGCCATTCCACATATCCCACCTTCCACTTTAAGGGGAGATGGGTCGTTTTTCTGGTACCCTTTCTCCCTCGTGTTAAGCCCCATTTGTTTTGAGATTATAAGACGTTCGGCCCATTAGTTTGGCGATTTTAATACCTTTCGCCCCATTTCGTTGTCAATTTTAAGACCTTTTGTGCCATTAGGTGTCCAATTTGTTCCTGGCGAACGATAGCGAGCCTGAAGTTTTAAGTGAAATCGGCCTTCGGCTGGGACATGTATCTACCGAAAAATGTACAAATTTATCTTGTAGTGACGGTCTATTGGATGTTTTTCTAAGCTTGGTGGAATAAATAAATTAATATACCAAAAAACACCCCATCTCCCCTTAACCCAGTTCCAACAAGTATTGGGTGTACTATAATTACCTATCTTCATAAATGTAGTGTTATATTCTCTCTCTCTCTCTCTCCCTCTCCCTCTCTCTCTCTCTCTCTCTCTCTCTCTCACATAACCCACCTCCCCCTCCCCTCCTACCAACCCACCCACCCAACAGTTGCACCCCGTTGACCTCTCACAACCTCCACGACTTCTGTGCAATTGCAGACTTCCTCCACCTCCAACTAAGCCCCCTTCCCCACCCCCATATCCCCACACCCCACCACCCCAGCTACGAGAACACTATGTTTGGGAGATACTGCGGGGTAGAAGACAAGATCACGTAATTTTTTTTTTTTGAAGAGAGTGAGTGAGTGAGTGAGTGAGTGAGTGAGTGAGTGAGTGAGTGAGTGAGTGAGTGAGTGAGTGAGTGAGTGAGTGAGTGAGTGCGTGAGTGAGTGAGTGAGTGAGTGAGTGAGTGAGTGAGTGAGTGAGTGAGTGAGTGAGTGAGTGAGTGAGTGAGTGAGTGAGTGAGTGAGTGAGTGAGTGAGTGAGTGAGTGAGTGAGTGAGTGAGTGAGTGAGTGAGTGAGTGAGTGATGAGTGAGTGAGTGAGTTTAGTGAGTGAGTGAGAGTGAGTGAGTGAGTGGAGTGAGTGAGAGAGTGAGTGAGGAGAGTGAGTGAGAGAGAGAGAGAGAGAGAGAGAGAGAGAGAGAGAGAGAGAGAGAGAGAGAGAGAGAGAGAGAGAGAGAGAGAGAGAGAGAGAGAGAGAGAGAGAGAGAGAGAGAGAGAGAGAGAGAGAGAGAGAGAGAGAGAGGGGGGGGGCAATTTTGATCAGCATTGGAATTGGCAACTGGACTGATCGCAAATTATTGTGGGTGGCTGAGTTAAGGGGAGACGGGTCGTTTTTCTGGATCCCCCTTCTCCCTCATGTTTAGCCTCATTAGTTTTCAGATTTTAAGACGTTCGGCCCATTAGTTTGGCGATTTTAAGACCTTTCGCCTCATTTCTTAGTCAATATTAAGACTGTTCGTGTTATATATAAAGATGATGATAATGATATGACTTGCACTATCGAGTAAATAAATAATAATAAAAATAATATTAATAATAATAATAATAATAACAATAATAATAATAATAATAATAATAATCGGTATAGTTCTGATGTTTCTGATGATGATGTTTATGATGATGATGATGATGATTAATGATGATAATGAAATGTGTGAACAATCTTAGTTTATTATGAAGATGATGTTATGGAAATGGCCAAATCAGACACTAAAGCCGGCATCACACGAGCGCTTTTTCACTCAACATTCATCCTCAACACTGGTCTGGCAGCTTATGAGGTCAACATTTATAATATTTCGGTCACTTAAATTCATCTATCATCAGTCTAGTTTCCGGTACCAGTGCAAAATAATCCAGAAATGTTGCCAGAATAATGTTGACTAAAAAAGCTCTCGTGTGATACCGGCTTAAGGCGAGGTATTTAGTTTGTTCCCTACTTTTTCATCAAGCTTAAAATTACATCCCCTAGACCCCCTTTCAAAATAAATTTTTACATTTTTCGGTAGAAAAATGTCCAGGCCGGAGGCCGGTTGCTCTTAAATTACAGGCTCGCTATCGCTCGCCAAGAAAAAATCGACACCTTAACGGCACGAAAGGTCTTAAAATTGACAGAAAGGGGGCAAAATGTCTTAAAATATCCAAACTACTAGGGCGAAGGTCTTACAATCTCAAAAGCAATGGGGCTAAACATGAGGGAGAAAGGGGTCCAGAAAAAAAATCCCTCGAGTGGATATCTCCCCTTAACACATGTTTTGGAATGCTGTATACTAATTACTCCTAATAATGTGTAGTTTTATAGGGGACAACCAAACATTACCAGACGATTGATCAATGTACGTAACGCTTGCCAAAAGACCAGTGCTGTGACATTATAAAACCAAATCAAAACCTACGTTAAGGGAGCCCACCTCGCTTTTTTTTTTCTTCTCTTTCTCTCCCTCTCTCTTTGGCTTGTATCCATTCGGTCCCATTCAGCCTACTGTTTTAAGACGTTTACCCCCATCCAGGTGTCAATATTTTCCTGGTGAGCGGTAGCGAGCCAGTATATATATGTTTTTGTATTGAGAGCAAGCTAAATTTGTACATTTTTCGATAGAAAAATGTCTCCGGCGAAACCGGCTTTCTCCATACAATGCTGGCTCGCTATCGCTGGCCAGGAAGATATCGACACCTGGATGGGGATAAACGCCTTAAAACAGTTGGCTGATTGGGGCCGAATGGATACAAGCCAGAGAAAGAGAGAAAAGGAGAGAAAGATAAAAACAAAAAAAATGACCCCCCTTAAAGGTGAAAGAAGTAAGTAACAGTAATCTAGAGGGATATCATACAATGTAAACATCAATCTTGCAATGGTGCCTCTTACACCCTTCCTCTCAACCATATTCCTCCTTTCATTTCATCGTCTTTATCTATATAATGTATATATATCTATCAATCCATTTATCTGCCTATTCATTTATCTATCTATCTACGTACAGTATATATCGATATATGTAGTTATTCATCTTTGTTGTCAATCTACCAATGTATCTCGCTCTCGTACTTTATTAAGATCATTACCGAGTTCTGAAGACACAAAAATACCATTCTAATGATTGTAAAAGGGATTATAGCTAACCACGATGTCTCTTTCTCTCTCTCATATATATATATATATATATATATATATATATATATATATATATATATATATATATATATATATATATATATATATATACCGGTACTGTATATCCTTTAAACGAGGACCAACGTCGACAACACGCACAATCGCTGGGAGAGTATGTAATGTGTGTGTGTGTGTGTGTGTGTGTGTGTGTGTGTGTGTGTGTGTGTGTGTGTGTGTGTGTGTGTGGTTGCGTGTGACTGTGTGTTTACGTGCGTGTGTGTGTATGCGTGTGTGTATGTGCGCGCCTGTGTGTTTATGTAAGTAGAGCGTCTCTCCTCTGTAATAGCAGCGAGGGCCCCTGCAAAACACTTCCTTCCAGCTACACCATGATCTTTGTGGTAAGACTTAAATAAATAACCTTCATTCGCCGTCTCATACAGTGGATACGACCATACAATAATACAATTCGATACAATAATTATTAGCAATAACATTATAGTCATATATACTTAGAAACAAAATATAAATTGTTTGTCCATATACAGTATAACATGTATTGTTTGTCCATATACAATATAACATGTATTGTTTGTCCATATACAGTATAACATGTATTGTTTGTCCATATACAATATAACATGTATTGTTTGTCCATATACAGTATAACATGTATTGTTTGTCCATATACAATATAACATGTATTGTTTGTCCATATACAGTATAACATGTATTGTTTGTCCATATACAATATAACATGTATTGTTTGTCCATTACAGTATAACATGTATTGTTTGTCCATATACAATATAACATGTATTGTTTGTCCATATACAGTATAACATGTATTGTTTGTCCATATACAATATAACATGTATTGTTTGTCCATATACAGTATAACATGTATTGTTTGTCCATATACAATATAACATGTATTGTTTGTCCATATACAGTATAACATGTATTGTTTGTCCATATACAGTATAACATGTATTGTTTGTCCATATACAATATAACATGTATTGTTTGTCCATATACAGTATAACATGTATTTTTCACACGAATAAAACAGTGAAAGCGCAACCGGTATAAAAGTTAATTCAGATGTGAATCTTTAATAAAATTAAGTTATAATTTATATTTAGTCTTAAATTATTTGTGATAAATATCGTTTTGCTGCGCATGGCTTAATATGATATCGCTGTGACCGGAAGTATATGTGATGAGATATTTTGATGTTCCTTCGAAAATATTGTGGATATAATTATAGATTAACAACAAATTCAGGTAAGCTTTTGAGTATTATAAAGTTTATTCTAGCTATATTTATACCAGTTCGTGCAATTCGTGTCATTTAGATTTATATTTTTTTTTCTCCGGGCGAGCGATAGCCAGCCTGTAATTTAAAAGGAACTGGCCTTCGGCCGGGACATTTTTTTTAAGACAAATGTACAAATTTATCTTGAAGGATGGTCTGGGGGGTGTATTTTTAGACTTGGTGGTCTAGGGAGGAAACTAAACAAATAGTAAAAAGATACATAACTGAGCAAATAAATACGCCCATCCCCCCTTAAAGATTAAAGATTTGAATGGGTGTAGCCTTATTTATGATCATGACTGTACCTTGCCGTGATATTATGCATCTACCCTGCCGTATTATGTCGGTTTATGTATTACCCTGCCGTACTATGTTATACCTGGCCGTGCAATGTTATACCTGACCGTGCTACCTTGTGTTGTACCCTGCCGTGCACACCTCACTGGGACAGGAAGTCACCCCCAACTCCCCCACATGTATTTTCCCAGGTCACCCCCTCCTTCCCCCTTCCCCCCCTTCTCCCCCCCCCTCCACACTTTAGGTCGCGACCCTCCACCATTGTTACGTGTACGTGTGTACGTGTGTGTGTGTGTGTGTGTGTGTGTGTGTGTGTGTGTGTGTGTGAGAGAGGCATCTGGGTGCATGTACTGTATTAATGTATTTGCCTCGATATGCATGTGCCTCTACAGTATGTGTGTGTGTGTGTGTATGTGTGTGTGTGTGTGTGTGTGTGTGTGTGTGTGTGTGTGTGTGTGTGTGTGTGGATTTAGCAATTTCTTTCTACATATTCCTCTCTGCAGCAATAATAAAAACTATGTATAATGGAGAGTTTATATGAGTTAGGTGCGGCTGAATGGGTAGCATGGCCGACACCAGACCAGAACTTCGCGAGTTCGAGTCCATGTTAAAAAGAAATTTTCACAAAAAGGATTTTTTTTTTACGAACCTTCTTCTACCTCATCATTAGTTTTGAGATTTTTGACGTTTGTCCCGTTAGTTTGGCGATTTTAAGAAATTTCGCCCAATGTTGTACAGTCTAAGAAGGATTCGTGGTAGTGTAATGGGTTAAGGGGAGATTTCCACGTGAGGGATTTTTTTCTTGACCCCTTTCTCCCTCATATTTAGCCCCTTTGCTTTTGATATTTTAAGACGTTCGCCCCATAATTAAGAACTTTCGCCCCATTTCTGTCAATTCTAAGCCCTTTCATGCAATTTAGGTGTCGATTTTGTCCTGGCGAGCGATAGCGAGCCTGTAATTTAAGAGGAAGCGGCCTTTGGCCGGGACATTTTTCTACCGAAAAATGTACACATTTATCTTGAAAGGGGGACTAGAGGGTGAAATTTTAAGCTTGATGGAGGTCTAGGGAACGCACTAAATACCTCCCCTTAAGTCAGGTAGCTCGACGACTTAATTGTTGTAGGCCCATTTAAAACTGAATAAAATCGTCTACTAGTAGCCAGAATAAAGTTAAATGGACGGCACCGGAACTGAATGGTTTAATGCTATGGTTACTTGTATTGGGACCGTATTATGAGTAAAATTATGAAGTTGTACAAAATATTTCACTAGGATATGAAGTTTGTTGACACGCGGAACGTTCCCATCTGCCACGTGCCCCACCTGTACTGGCCACGCGTCTCACCTGTCGTTTTTCACCTGTCGTCTGTACCGGCGACATCTTTTTAATTTTATTTTTGCTATATTCATACCATAGTGTGCAGCTTAAGAAGGATATGTGGTAGTAAAAAGGGTTAAGTGAGATAGTTCAAAGCCTGATAATTGCTGGAGGTCCTTTTGAAACTTAAACAAATAATTTAATAGTAGCCAAAACATAGTTAAAAGGACGGCACCGGTACTGAACGGGTTAAGATCTGTATGTGGTAACCCAGGTTCGAATCCCGGTAGGATCACATGCTTTCATTATTTTCATTGGGAGGTGTTTGGTGTTGGGAGTGACATTAATTAACTCTATACTCCGTTTCTTTCCAGCTGACGGTAAATTGCCATGTCTTCCTCTTAATTTACTACCTATTATGAAGATATTGTAGTGAAGTATGATGATTAATTATGAAAGCTTGGTATTACTATGATGAAGAGACATAGTAGTTTCACAATTATCCATTAACTATCGATAAATAAGTTAAAGGATTCAATATACCGTCAGCTGAATGAAACCGACTATAGTATTGGGTCTCTCTCGCTCGCTCTCGCTCGCTCTCGCTCTCTCTCTCTCTCTCTCTCTCTCTCTCTCTCTCTCTCTCTCTGTTCACGGTAAAGAGAGCTTAGGAGATAATTTAAGTGAAGTATATATGCATACACTTTCATTTCCATTTCTAACTTTCTATACAGTTCTGCAGGGTTATATTTTACAAATCCTACAAAGGAATATATTTCTAACTATCTTCATTGTACGGCTATTTACTGGAGGGATTGGAGGGTGGAGAGAAAAACTTCTTCTGAGCTGTCCTTTTCTTCCACTTTCTTATATAATGGGTTCTGTTATCACTACTAGAAGCAACTCTTGACCACCTTGTTTGAATCATAAAGACTGATTTATTATTTTCTCTAGCTCTCTCTCTCTCTCTCCTTCATATCCCACCCCCTTACACGTGGATGCTCTTCGTTGACCAGGAGGGAGGAAACGCCCATAGTGAGAGAGAGAGAGAGAGAGAGAGAGGGAGAGGGAGAGGGAGAGGGAGAGGGAGAGGGAGAGGGAGAGGGAGAGGGAGAGGGAGAGGGAGAGGGAGAGGGAGAGGGAGAGGGGGAGAGGGAGAGGGAGAGGGAGAGGGGAGAGGGGAGAGGGAGAGGGAGAGGGAGAGGGAGAGAGAGAGAGAGAGAGAGAGAGAGAGAGAGAGAGAGAGGGAGAGGGAGAGGGAGAGAGGGAGAGGGAGAGGGAGAGGGAGAGGGAGAGGGAGAGAGGGAGAGAGAGAGAGAGAGAGAGACTGCGTGTGAGATAGATCATAGGAACAGCTATAATCATTCGGTCATTACACAAGGCACATCGAAAGATCGTCACAGCAGAGTTGTTGTAGGAGTAGGAGTGTAACAGGTGCATTATAGTACTTACTGTATATTGCGTAGGTTCACTCACACACACAAGGTACCTCTCTCTCTCTCTCTCTCTCTCTCCCTCTCTCTCACACACACACACACACACACATTTATATATATATATATATATATACCGGTATATATATAAAGTATATACACACTCACAAGCAATCAAATTCATGCATAATTAAGTGCACAGTTTTTGTTATTGTGGGACCAGATCACGACACTCCTCCCATCCTCCCCTGATGCCCACATCCAAAGCATCACCTGACTTCCTCAGAGTTCGGAGCGAGATTCACCTGCCCCAAGACTCCAGACTGCACCAGGAGATGTGGAATATAATTTATGTAGAGCGTAAGAGAAGTAGAAGTGAGCCATATTGCGTTCCAGAACCCCGACGACGTAATCAGACCAACTGGAGCCTCCCAGTACTTCCAGGCGCCCCTTGACCAATCAAAGGCTGGCAAGAAGCGACTGCAGATTGGCCAGCCAAGTTAGCATGGAAACACCACCAAGGACATTACCTCCACGAGCATCGCCGACCTTCGCACCTCTCCAAGATCAGGAGTCCAGATCCATAATCTCTCCTAGTCTGGGATCGTTCTGGTGAGGCAGCCCAGACAGGCTTCACAATCTAGATTGGGGGCCTTATAAATCCCGGGAATCAGCCTCAAACACCATAAACTTGAACTCTCGACATGAGACCAGAACTTGCGCCTCTCCCTTCCCTCTGCACCTACAGCAGCCTCACCTCTCCCCTACTGACGAAGGCATAAGAAGACTTGCGCAAGCTTTTGAAAAGGACAAATGTTGGATAGGCTTGTGGAGGCACTGAAAAAGATAAATCTGAACTAGACATCGCCAGCCTGCTGCCAACCATACAGAAGGAGAGTGAGGAGTGCGTGGATCTGCAAGAGCTGAAGGATCTACTCAACCCACAAGACGATTACTTTGACAGCTCTCACGGGAGTGGCAAAAGGAGGTGCCCCAGATGATTCAGGAGTGGTAGAAAGGCTCCCCCAGGACAAACCAGGATGAACCAGGCCAAGAAACTGTAGGACGACAGGTCTGTTCGGCCAGGAGGCCTATGGAACTACTAATACTACTACTGTAGGACGTTGACTACAACGAAGCTGCCTTCTGAAGAGACGACACCCCTGGCTGCTGACAACAAGTAGTCTCGAGGGACGTCCTAGTAAACACCTGGCCGTGCATCTGCCCGGAAGCTACGTGAACCATTAGGCCAGTTAATCCTCAGGTTGTCCCCTGGTGCCCAGCCAGCAATCGCTAACACAACTAGTACCCATTGACAAGGAGTTACAAGGAACCACTATGGTCTCCCAAATCTGATCGGCTGTATATTGTATTAATATTGTATTGGATTGTTGATTGTAAAACCCCTGTGTATTCTGTATATACATCCCTTGTACTGTATATCAAATTGTGCTACGTGTATATAAATGTAATTGTGCTACGTGTATATAAATGTAATTGTGCTACGTGTATATAAATGTAATTGTGCTACGTGTATATAAATGTAATTGTGCTACGTGTATATAAATGTAATTGTGCTACGTGTATATAAATGTAATTGTGCTACGTGTATATAAATGTAATTGTGCTACGTGTATATAAATGTAATTGTGCTACGTGTATATAAATGTAATTGTGCTACGTGTATATAAATGTAATTGTGCTACGTGTATATAAATGTAATTGTGCTACGTGTATATAAATGTAATTGTGCTACGTGTATATAAATGTAATTGTGCTACGTGTATATAAATGTAATTGTGCTACGTGTATATAAATGTAATTGTGCTACGTGTATATAAATGTAATTGTGCTACATGTATATAAATGTAATTTCAGCTTCCCAGTTAATGAATGAATTGATAAGATTTATGCACAAAGGCCAAGCACTGGGACCTGTGGAGATCATTCAGCGCTACAGCTTCCCAGTTAAAGACCCCACATTGCATTCTGGCCTAAATAATATACTGTAGGTACTAAATTTTTAATAATAAACGTAAATAAATACAGACAGATTTAACTAAACCTGATCTTGGTAACCTAAGCTTACCTATCTAGCATAGTAATTATAAACCTATAGCAGACTTTCTTGGAATTTTATATTTTGTGCACACAATCTACTTATACATAGCCTACATACCAAAATATATAGAATTGTACTTAATAATAAGCCTTTCAATGCGCGCGCACGCACGCGCGCGCGCACACGCACACGCACACGCACACACACACACGTGTGCGCACGCATTATAACAGGATAAGTTAGTTGATAGGGAGAAGTAGGTGCTAATTTCAAGTCGAAGAGTGAAAAGTTCAAATATCTTGAGAAAAAGATAGTGACTAGTGAGAAAGGAATGATGAGGGCATGCATATTAAAGAGGAGAATTAATTAATTAACAAGATTAATATGAATGATAATACAAAGGTTATTTGGGATTACACACATACAATAATAAGTTGATGGTGAAGGGAAGAGGGATCGAGGAGGTGAGGTAGGAGAAGTAGAAGAATATAGACGACAAATAGTCGCTTACGAAGATGGTTAAATGTAATCTTAATCAATGCAGTAGTCCGTAATGGAAGAGAAATACAACACAACAAGACGGAGAAGGAAATAAAGCAAGAAATATAATAAAATATGGGATAGATAGAGGCACAGATAAAGGAAGGGTAGACAAATAGAATAGTAAGGTACAGGAACGTTGGGGAATTAGAACTGTAAACATAGATAAAGTAGGAATATTCAGGTTGAGGAGAAGGAAATAGGTGGGGTAAGTAATACACAGGAAGACTGTAGAGGGAGAGAGAAATGTGATAAGTGAGGACAATTATGACATACTGAGGAATGATAAGACGTGGATGAGGAGGAGGGTGGCGGTGGAATAAATATATTATATATATACAGAATGGTGAGAGGTAGATGAAAGGGAGAGGAGATAAAGTTGAAGCACAATATAAAAGCAAAGAGGAAGACAATAATAGATACGTGATATACGGAAAGGAAAGAGAAGGAGAGGTTTGGGGGTAAATAGAGAAGTAGGGGGGGGGAATGAAAACGGAAGGGGAGATAGGAGAAATATATAAGGTGGAGGAGGAAGGAGTGAAAAATTAGAAAGGCAGAACAGAGAGGGAGGAAAGTCTAGGAGAAGGAAGTAGTGGAATAGGGGAGGTGGAGGGAGGGGGTTCAAGCGCCCCCTCCTGACCTCTGTGGCTTGTGGCGTTGTGTTATAATTATATTCCCACTGCTCATCACTATCATCAATCACACTATCACCACCCTCACTATCACCACCCTCACTATCATCACTGTATTCACCATCATCACTCATATCACAGCACAGTATCACCACTTATACTATCACTACTTATACTATGATCACTATCACCACTCACACTATCATCAATTAAAGATGAGCTGTCACCACTCACACGTTCATCACTATCACCACTCACACTATCATCACTATCACCACTCACACTATACCACTCGCATATCATCAATCACACTATCCTAATTATACTCTCATCACTATCGCCAATCATACCATCACCACACACCACCACCAATCATACCATCACCACTCACACAAGGACCTCATTGCACCGGAAGGGGAGGTGGGTGGGGTGAGAGTCTTGCAAGTGGTGTGTGTACCAGTGTACCCAATCATCTCTCTCTCTCTATCTCTCTATCCTTCTTCTTTGCTATCCTTCCCTTCCTCTCGGGTTAGCTATCTCTACTAGAATTAAGTCCTGACCACCTCGCTGGGATCGTAAGGTCTGTGTGATCAGTGTACATAAGTAAATCTCTCTCTCTCTCTCTCTCTCTCTCTCTCTCTCTCTCTCTCTCTCTCTCTCTCTCTCTCTCTCTCTCTCTCTCTCTCTCTCCTCTCTCCTCTCTCTCTCTCTCTCTCTCTCTCTCTCTCTCTCTCTCTCTCTCTCTCTCTCTCTCTCTCTCTCTCTCTCTCTCTCTCTCTCTCTCTCTCTCTCTCTCTCTCTCTCTCTCATGCAGTTTACCAGTGTTTGTACAAGATGACTCACAGGGTTTAAGAGTCACTAAGAATACACTCCGCACATCGTAAACAATCGCCCGCACATTGTAAACAATCGCCCGCACATCGTAAACAATCGCCCGCACACCGTAAACAATCGCCCGCACATCGTAAACAATCGCCCGCACATTGTAAACAATCGCCCGCACATCGTAAACAATCGCCCGCACACCGTAAACAATCGCCCGCACACCGTAAACAATCGCCCGCACATCGTAAACAATCGCCCGCACATTGTAAACAATCGCCCGCACATTGTAAACAATCGCCCGCACATCGTAAACAATCGCCCGCACATCGTAAACAATCGCCCGCACATCGTAAACAATCGCCCGCACACCGTCTCGATCGTTATACTCACAGCTGATCCCAGCACAGTCGAGTACAAAGCATTAATATCTACACACCCATTATGCATCATTATTGAACCCAAACGGGACACTTAAACACCAGATGTTTCATAACTTGGCTTTAAAGGCTTCGAGATTCAAATAGGTGTAACCATATTAGTGATTGTGATTGTACCAGTATCATTTCTCAAAAATTATATGATACCATAGACCTTTCCTAACTTCAGTACATGACATAGAATAATATTTTTCACAGATGAATAATTATTATGTTTTTTCCACCAACCAACTTCACCTCTAAACTTAATTAATGAAATCAACAAATACATGAAAGGGAAGACATGGGTCCAAACAAGGTCATCTATAATATCCTTTGATGAGAATACATTGCATTGCTTGATATACGTTATTATTGAAGTAAAAGACGCCAATATTGCAAAGAAAATAACAATGAGGTCAAATGTAGTAACTCAAAATATAATCGCGCTAATAAGTGATATCTCGGCACCAAGTATGTTTTGGTCAATAATTGGTATCAGCACTATCCAAGCTTCATTTCTTCATATTGAGTGAAATATACACACATGTTCCTACACTTACCTACCCTATTCAACATATGACAGACATTAATACGGCACAGAGCAAGCTAAACGTAATGACAGCTGTAAAATGACTTATTAGCGCGACCGTACATGACTTATTTTAACCCCTTCTATACCGACGACGTCCTTGTAACTTTATTCTGGCTACTATTAGACGATTGTATTCAGTTCAAAAGGGCCTCCAGCAACTAAGAGGCTTTGAACTATCTCCCTTAACCCTTTGGACTAACACAGGTCCTTCATAAGCTGCACAAAAAATCCTCTAAAATCTGTTGAAATAATATGAAAAAGACGTCGCCGATACAGAAAGGGTTAAGATAGGCAATGTTGCAGAATAGTTTAATGGCACCACTATTACCACTATCACAATTCACACGATTACCAGAGAGAGCGAGAGAGCGAGAGAGAGAGAGAGAGATTAACATACTCAGCATACAGCCAATCATACAGTTACAATCAGACAGGCAAATAGAGGCAGGCAGAGTGACTAAAAATCTATAAAGGCATACACCCAGACATATAAATAGTCACAAGGCGAAAATGAAGGCCTATACAGATTTTTACACCTATATTGAAACACGCCAACAAAGCCAGGCAGACAGACAAACGGAAGCAGACAGGTAGGCAAAGACAGGAATAAGAAGGGATACCGAATGGATCAGCCACATTAACAGATATATTGAAACAAGCCGAGAGACAGGTAGACAGACAAACGGAAGCAGACAGGTAGGCAAATAAAGGAATACGAAGGAATACCGTTATCTGTTATCTGTTCTGTTGGTAGAGAGAAAGCAAGCACGATAGGAGGAGGAGGAGGAAGAGGCAGGAAGGCAAAAGTAGTGCAGTTGTTATTTCATCCCAGACGGTTGATTACTCTAGCCTTGCCAAGCGCCGCAGCAGCTTCACCTCACCTCTCACCATCCACACTTTTCAACTATCACCTCGCTCTCTCTCTCTCTCTCTCTCTCTCTCTCTCTCTCTCTCTCTCTCTCTCTCTCTCTCTCATTCTAAAGTCTTATGCATATGTCACAATCTCTAAAAATATACAGTATACTGATTTATAGAGACGCTTTTCAAATTTAAGTATTATTAGTATCATCCATTAATCGAGTCTAGTACAGAAGCTTCCACATGTCTTGAAAATCTAAATTAAACTTGCATCATTAATAAAAACATTAATCACTCACGTTTTAATTTAGCTAGGGTTGTTTGAGTAGCTTCCATTGACCATTGTTTGCCATTCCGTTTAGCCAAATCGTCCCACTGATCAATTCGTTCCTCTGGTTAACTCATCGTACTATACTCGGTTTCTTTTCAGCTGACGATAAATTGCATCCCTTAGCAGCTAATTTATCGATACTTAATGGGAACAAAAATGAAACTACTATGTCTCTGCGTCATATTAAGACCAAGTTTTATTAATTAGCACCATATTTCACTACAAAATCCTCATAAGAACTGATAAATTATGATGGCAACTTTGCAATTAACCGTCAGTTGAAAAGAAACAGGGTATAGTCAACTTCTTATTCTGGTCAATTCGTCCTTTTAATCAATTCGTCTTTTTAATCAATTCGTCCTTTTAATCAATTCGTCCCTTTGGTCAATTCGTCCTTTTAATCAATTCGTTCTTTTAATCAAATCGTCCTTTTAATCAATTCGTCTTTTTAATCAATTCGTCCCTCTGATCAATTCGTCCTTTTAATCAATTCGTCCTTTTAATCAATTCGTCCCTTTGGTCAATTCGTCCTTTTAATCAATTCGTCCTTTTAATCAATTCGTCCTTTTGGCCAATGCGTCCTTATGGTAAATTCGTCCTTTTAATCAATTCGTCCTTTGGGTCAATTCATCCTTTGGGTCAATTCGTCCTCATGGTCAATTCGTCCTCATGGTCAATTCGTCCTCATGGTCAATTCGTCCTCATGGTCAATTCGTCCTCATGGTCAACTCGTCCTCATGGTCAACTCGTCCTCATGGTCAACTCGTCCTTCTGGGCAATTTGTTCTCATGGTCAATTCGTCCTCTAAATAAATTCGTACTTTTGGTCAATTCATCCTTTTGGTCAATTCGTCCCCCTGATCAACTCGACTTCCTAGTTCAACTAATTCCCCTGGTCAGCTTAATTCCTATGGTTAAAGGGAGATGAGCCGTTTTTCTGGACCACTTTCTCCCTCTTGTTTAGCCCCATTAGTTTTGAGATTTTAAGACGTTCGGCAAATTAGTTTGGCGATTTTAACACCTTTCGCCCAATTCCGTTGTCAAATTTAAGACCTTTCGTGCCATTTAGGTGTCAATTTTTTCCTGACGAGTGATAGCGAGCCTGATATTTTAAAAGGAACCGGCCTACCGAAAAATGTACAAATTTATCTTGCAAGGGGTCTAGGGGACGTTTTTCTAGGCTTGATGGAGGTCTAGCGAGGAAACTCAAAATTATATGAATAACTTAATAAATAGAAAAAACAAACAAACAAACAAACAGCCACTATCCCCTTAAGTACCATAGGCACCCCACCATTCATAACCCCCCCCCCCCCCCATTGGTCCTTACACGCTCCTTGGATTGTGTTCAGACGACTAGAGCTGGTATCACAGTATGCCCCTTTTCCTTCAACTTTTATCGTAAACACTACTCTGGCAGCTGATGAAGTCATTTGGTTATGTAATTATGCATCCTAATATAATCTATCTAAAGTCTAGTTTCCGGTATAAATGCAAAGACTCCTAGAAAACTTAAACACTACTCTGGTAGCTTATGAAGTAATTTATTTTAAGTCATTATGCCACCTAATTTAATCCATCTTGAGTCTAGTTTCCGGTATCAGTGCAAAGTGTCTTGGAAAACTTGCTGGAAAACTGTTGACTGTTGACGATAAAAAGCGGCCGTGTGAATCCCCCTTCAGTTCACCTTCTGACGGTCCTCTTGGAGTGTGAAGGGTCAAGAAGTTAAGGAGAGATGGTTCGTATTTCTGGTCCCCCTTCTTCCACGTCTCTAGCCCCATTAGTTTTCAGATTTAAAGACGTTCGCCCCACTAGTTTGTCGAGTATAAAACCTTTCGTCCCATTTCTATATCAATATCAAGACCTTTCGTGCCATTTAGGTGTAGATTTTTTCCTGGCGAGCGAAAGCGAGCTTGTAAGAGAAAACTGCCTTCGGCCGGAACATTTTTCTATCGAAAAATGTACAAATTTATCTTGAAGGGGGATGTAGGGATTTTTTTTTTTTTAAAGCTTGATGAAGGTCTAGCGAGGAAACTAAAATATAAATTAATATATAGATAAATAGTCTCAAACAAATAACCAGTGTCCCCTTAAGTGCCTGAAGAGTGCCACGGAGGAGGGGTCAACCGCATCCGGCCCTGATGAATGTGACCCCTTGATCTGACCTAACCTGACCTGACCTGGTGGGGTATGGAGGTCACTATTGTCCCTCCCCTGTAACAACACTAGAGAAGGTCAGAGAGAGAGAGAGAGAAGGAGGGAAAGGAGGGGAGGGGGGGGGGGGGGGGGGATAAGGGTCGGTGAGGGAGGGGGGGGGGGGGGGCGTTATTGGGATTTGAGCTGCAGAATCCATCAAATATACTCAGTCTCGTGAAGTTCATCAAAGAATACCATAATTTTTATAATCAAAGTCCTCATCGATTCTAGCCATATCATTATCACCTTCATTATCATCACCATCATCTATATATATCACTAACATTATCATCACCATCATATATCTATCACTAACATCATCATCATCACCATCTTTATCTCTTCAACAACATTATCATCCTCAAGAATATTGGACTTCTTGATAACTCTACAGGAGACAACTCATGCTAAAATAATGAAGGTTAGTTATAAAAGTAGGTAATATTTAATGTTAGGTATAGTATCTCATGATTATCAAAAAATAGAATGTAATCAAACGTCATGGTACTGACATGGCTTTAGTTTTTTCAAGTCACTAATAACCCTACTTTAGCATTACATAAGCCGGAAATTAGGATGTAAAATGCCTGGACTTGAAATCGTAAGACGTCGCAATGTTGCTCTCTCTCTAAGCCGGAAATTATGATGTAAAATGTCGGGACTTGAAATCGTAAGACGTCGCAATGTTGCGCGCGCGCGCTCTCGCTCTCTCTCTCTCTCTCATCAAGTAGTCTCACTCTCTCTCTCTCTCTCATAAAGTAGTCTCATAGTAGTCATAAACGGTAAGGCATCTAAATGGACCAATGTAAGTAGCGGGGTACCCCAGGGATCGGTACTAGGACCAATTCTCTTTCTAATTTACATCAACGACATAGATGAGGGTCTCACCTGTACAATCTCAAAATTTGCTGACGATACAAAAATTGCAAATAGCGTACTCTCAAAAGAACAAGTTGACGATATGGAACACAATCTAGATAAATTGTCATGTTGGGCCCAAATTTGGCAAATGAGTTTCAATGCGGATAAATGTAAAGTACTACATATCGGATACCTAAATGAGAAAGCAAACTATTCGATGAATGGCACTCAGCTTAAGAATGTAAACAGAGAAACCGATCTGGGAGTAACAATATCGAGTAACCTAAAACCGAGTCAACAATGTTCAGAAGTTGTTAAGAAGGCAAACAAAATAATTGGCTTAATAGGCAGGTCATTTGAGCATAAATCCAAAGAAGTTATCCTAACCCTTTACAATTCCTTAGTCCGCCCTCTTCTGGAATACTGCGTTCAATCCTGGTGCCCTTATTACCAAAAAGATATAAACAAGCTAGAACGAGTTCAACGTAGTTACCAAAATGATACCTAGCCTAAAGAACAAACCATACGAAGAGCGTCTTAGAGAATTAAACCTATTTCCTTTAACCCAGCGCAGATTAAGAGGTGACTTAATTCAAGTGTTCAAAATCATCAAAGGCATCGAAAATATGAACTGTAGTAAGTACTTCACTATCGACCAATCTAATTACACGCGGGGAAACGGTTGCAAAATTATTGGTAAATCTTTTAACTCACGAATTTAAGAATTTCTTCTTCAATCGAGTTGTCAACTTGTGGAATGGGCTTCCCCGAGACGTTATAGACTGCAGCACCGTTGATTCATTTAAACTCCGCTTAGACAAATATCTCGCATCAAACCCGCGACTGACTGCGTTTGTAAATGAATAACTTTATTTTATCCCCCCCTCAGTTACTAACCCATCTGTCCCCTACTAACTTCCTAATCCTGCCACGGACATTAGTTCCAGGGCAGTAGTTCCCTTTCCAATGTTCCCTTACCCACTCAAAACCACTGTTTGGACACTTGATCCTCAGTGTTTTGGAGGACAAGCAGCCTAGAAGGGTCACTAGATCTGTTGTTGCTTGATTTCCTTTGTACTCTCTCTCTCTCTCTTACATTTATCCATTATATGCTCAATCCTCCCTTATTTCCAACTTCTTCCCCTTTCTCCTGTTCATCTGTTCCTCCCTTTTCCAATCTCTCCTTGTCTCTTCCTCCTTCTCATGCTCCTTCACCCCTCAAAACCTCCTCACCCCCATTCCACTATTCTCTCCTCTCGTCCCCTCTCTCTTCTTCTCTTCTTCACCCTCCTTCATCCCCTCATTTATCACCACCACTACTATATCCCCTTCTCTCAGCAACCCCTCACCCATATCTACGAGCCCCTCCAATCACAACCCCACCACTCTTTCCTTCCTCTCCTTGTACAGTCGGCCTAATAAGTGATGTCTCTGCACCAAGTATATTTCGATCAATAATTGGTATCAGCAATATTTACACATGATTTATTCTTTTTGAGCGAGATATACAACCATGTTCCTACACTAACCCACCCTATTCAACATCTGACGGACATTATTACAGCACAGAGCGAGCCCAACGTAATGACAGCTGAGACATGACTTATTAGCGTCACTGTACCTTGCTTCACTTTACCATTCTCTCCAACTGAACCTCCCCTCGCATCCTCTACCCCTCCTCCCAGACCTACACCACTTGAGGGATTTTATTCTTGACCCCTTTCTCCTTCATGTTTAGCCCCATTGCTTTTGAGATTTTAAGGCGTTCGCCCCATTAGTTTGGTGATTTTAAGAACTTTCGCACCATTTTTCAATTTTAAGACATTTCGTGCCTTTTAGGTGTTGATTTTTTTCCTGGCGAGCGATAGCGACCCTGTAATTTAAGAGCAACCGGCCTTTGGCCGGGAAATTTTTCTACCGAAAAAATTACAAATTTATCTTGAAAGGGGGTCTATGGGGTGTAATTTGAAGCTCGATGGAGGTTTAGGGAACAAACTAAAAACCTCCCCTTAAACTTCCCAATTGAATCACCCCTCATCCCCTCTCGCTTTCTCTCAGCCACCTCTCCCCTCTCTCTTCACCTACCCTCATCGGAATCACCCCTCACCTCCTTCATTTCAGCAGGCTATCCCCGCTCTCTTCACCTATCCCCACGTCACTCTCCCCTCTTCTATCAACCCCCTCTCCTCTCACCTCCATTTTCAGCCCCACCCTCCACTCTACCACTCCTCTCCCCGCTTTCATCACCTCTCCCCACACCATTCTCCCCTTATCCCATCCCCCCTTCACTATGCACCCTCCCTCCTCCACACAAGCCGTCTGTATGGGGTGATTTGTAGTTGTGTGGCCACGAGACAGATGTGTAAAGTTTGTACAAGTGCCCCCTGCCTGAGTCAACAACACATCTTCCGCTTGACCCAACACCACCGTTATAATTAATAACGCTTACAATGTGCAGTTCTCCATATGGCTACGTGTAGATTATCTCCTATATTAGTCCTTAAGGGGAGATTTTCACTAAAGGGTACATCACACAGTCAGGAGTGCGAGCTAGAGTCACTAGGAGTAGGGGACAATTCGGACTCGCGGGCCTATTCGCGGTGAAAATCGATGACTCTAGCGACTTCTGATAGACTCCCATCGCTCGCGGTGAAAATCGATGACTCCTAGTGATTCTAGCGACTCCTAGTGACTCATGTTAGACTCCCACTAGCTCGCACTCCTGACTGTGTGATGTACCCTTTAAGGAGTTTTTGCTGGCGCCCTTTCTCCCCCATTTTTAGCCCCATTAGTATTTGGGATTTTAAGACATTCGTCCTATTTGTTTGGCGATTTTAAGACCTTCTGCCCCATTTCTTTCAATGTTAAGACCTTTCGTGTCATTTAGGTGTCGATTTTTTCCTGACGAGCGATAGCGAGCCTGTAATTTAGATAGAACCGACTTTTAGCCGGGACATTTTTCTACCAATTGTTTTTACAAATATAGGTGGAAAGGGGATCTTGGGTGTATTATTTATAGCTTGGTCGTGGAATAGGGAGCAAACTAAAAATCCTCCCCTTAAGACTAAGCATATGCAATCATCGGAATTACTCCAGGGTTGTCAAAAGCATTATTGTTTGATATAGTTTTATGAATATTATAAATATAATTGCATTATTAATCTATTTTCCATAATATTTTTACAATGGAGTGTGTGAGTGGTTCTCGAGTATGTTACAATACTTAGCTGTACAGTCACGTTCAAAGTTGGGTCGCAGCTTCACAGCTTCAGCTTCATTTTCCTCTCCTCATAAACGAACAAATACGGTATCTCTCAGAGAAGTGTAGCAAGTAAACAAAGCTGAATTTATTTGTCTGTGTTTGAAAGAGGCAAAAGGCAAAGCTGTCTTGTCCCCTTACAGCTGACAAAGTGAGAGTCAAATTCAAGGTACGTTAGAGTCAAAATGTCTGGACACACGGAGCTTGAAGCATTTTAAATCATAGGATGAAGGAAAGACAGATTGAGGAAGAGTTCCAAAGCTTACTTGTTAAGTAGAAGAAAGGCTGGGAATATCGGTTCATTCTTGGGTTAGAGTTGGACAGAATACGGGTGGGAATGTGTTGAGGAGGTATGCACTGAGAAAGCTTTGAACAACATTGAGAATTGCAATAGTGGTAGAAGAGTGAGAGAGATGCAACATTGTGGCTTGTAGATAGAGCTTGTAGGGAATTAGAAATTGGAGGTGAATTGATGAAACGAAATGGTTTTGACACTACTCTTTCGAGAAGTGCGGTATGGGTGGAACCTCCCCACACATGCGAATAATACTCTCGATACAGGGGCACACTGTGCCCCTGTACAGAGTAAGAAGCTTCTGGGAAGCTGTTTTAGTATGGTAATATGATCTTTCCACGAAAGGACAAAAAAAAGAACCACCAAGAATAATGGTAAATGATGATGGGTTGATATGTGTATTGTTGAAGAGTAAGGGATAGTCATGTGGAAGATTGTGACTGATAGCTAGATGGAGATTTTTTTTTTTTTTTTTTTTTTTTTTTTTTTAAGAGACAATGAACGGAGGAAGGAAAAACACAGATAAAACAAAAAGGTCCATGTGCCTAAAGGCATCCTCCATTCATAAAATGTTTGTAACAACTGGATTTAAACATTTGTAGATTGTAAGTTTGTGGAAAGCAATTCGAGTGAAGTGAATTCCAAAGAGTAGTAGCTCTGGGGATAAATGAATTCTGATAAGCAGAAGTTCTGCATTATGGAGGAGAAAGTGTAAATTCATGGGCGCTCTCAGCTGCCCTAGTTCTACGGGGAAAGATGTGGAGAGGCGGCACAATTGAAGCAAGTTCCTCGGAACAATTGCTGTGAAAATATCTGTAGAATAATGCAAGGGATGCAACGTTTCTTCGTATGGATAATGTAGGAAGGTCCTGTGTGATTGCAGGGTTATTGATTAATCTAATAGCTTTATTTTGAATTTTGTCCAACTGCCTCAATGCAACCACTCCACTTCCACCCCACAGAGGTGAACAGTAATTCATCTGAGAACGCACATGACTTATATATCACGGCCAACTGCTCGTCAGTGAAGAATTCTCGAACTCTGTACAGGAGTCCCAGTTTTTTAGAGGCATTCTTAGCAATGCTTCTAACATAATGTGTCCAGCTCAAGTTAGTAGTTAATGTTACACCGAGAATGTCAATACTAGGGGAAGTGGGAATATTTACATCATTAAAAAATATATGGGAGTCAGTGAGATTCTGTCGGTTAGAAAATTTAATGTATTTGGTTTTCTGTGCATTAAAGGAAACTAGATTCTTTTGTCCCCATCCATTAATTCTAGAAAGGTCCTGGTTCAGAGAAATTGCAGTGTTTATTTTGAATTTATAAGATCGGGTTGGGTGAAAGAATTGGTAAATGTGAAGGAACTGTGGAGTGTTGAGTCATCTGCGTAGGAATGTATTGGATTATGAGTGGTAGATATGAGATCATTGATATGAATGAGGAACAGAATTGGGGCCAAAACTGATCCCTGGGGAACACCAGCATTTATTGAGTGAAATTGAGAATAAAGGCCATCTACCATTACACTATTTTTTGTTATGAAGATAAGAAGAAATTAGTGGAACTAATGATGCAAGGCCGTAGTGTGACATCTTCGACAATAAGGATTGATGCCAGACTCTATCAAATGCCTTTGATATATCCAGTGCTATTGTATGTGTTTCACCATGTTGGTCTGTAGCTTGGTTGATTTGATGCGTAAGAAGGCAAAGCATGTCTGCAGTTGATCGACATCGTCTAAAACCATATTGCCTATCACTGATTAATTTATTATTCTCAAGATGCTTAATTATGTGATTATTTAATATAATTTCAAAGACTTTACCAAGAGTGGAAGTTATAGCTATTGGTCTGTAGTTTGATGGATCTGAAGAGGCACCTTTTTTAGGAACTGGATGGATGTTTGCTTCTTTCCAGGGTACTGGGAAGCATGAGGTATGAGTACACAGACGGAAATTTTTTGCCAATACAGGAGCGAGCACCAAGGAGCAATTCTTAAGTACTATTGGAGGAATTTCATCTGGACCAGGAGCCTTATCTACTGAGAGATTCTGCAAAATAGTTTTGACATGTCTGGTGTGGATCTTAAGTGAGGGAATTTCAGGCGAATTAAAATTAAGTACAGGGACATCTTGATTTATTTCATCTAAGTTGGGGGAAAGGAACAAATTAAAACATAACACAACATAACTACGGATGATCGGACCATCGAGAACTTCCAAAATACATACCTACTTCACTTAAATACTTTTAAATTTACCAGTCTTCACTCCAGCTCTCTCCTCTAAACTTCTATAATATTCTCTCTTTTTCACCATCTCATTACTCATATCCTCTCCCTCTCTTCGATACACCTACTGGTCCCACTAGAAACTTCTCTTCGCTTTCTACTCTATTTTTCCACTTGCTAATCTTTCACCACTTATGTTAACCTATTTTTGCTCTCTCATCACATGGGATCATCATACTTACCAGTCGTAAAACTCACCTGTTGTCTGCGTGTCATTAGGGTCACTCACCTGTAAAAGAGACAAAACTTAGTCCAGACTTATTACAGAAAAACATTATGAATGGGCCCTGTATGAATGAATTATACACCGTAAATAGTTTTTATTTTCCTTTTGTTTTATCCTGCAAATTAATATTAAACCAAAAATCATTATAAAATAGTGAATTGAAAGAAGAGGAGACGAGCAAATCCAATAGAGGCTATGCTAACAAAGGTATTGAAAGGAGAGAAGGGGATGTGTAAAGCCGCAATACTTCACGGCCCGTCCACACACCACCACAGGGGGGGGGGGGGGGGGGGGGGGCCTTGACAACATAACAGACCAGCTTTTTTACCAACATCACATCATTGCGGGACTAAGACAATTATTATAACGAGGGAATCGCACTATCAATTCTGATTATAAGTTGTATAGTATACTATTATTATTAATTTCACTCCAACACCAAACACCTCTCAAAGAAATTAATTAAAGTAAGCATGTGATCCACCGGGATTCGAACCTGGGTTACCACATACAGATTTTAAACACTCTAACCACCACACCATCAAGGCAGTTATAAGTACAGCACATGACTACGATTAATATCCATTTATCGAATACTGGATATTAATCTAATCATGCACTACACCCAACTGCACTTATGAATAGCCTATAGTTAAGGGGAGATTTCCACTTGCGGGATTTTTGTCTAGACTCCTTTCTCCCTCATGTTTAGCCCCATTGCTTTTCTAGTTTTAAGACGTTCGCCCCATTATTTTGACGATTTTAAGAACTTTCGACCCATTTCTGTCAATTTTAAGACCTTTCGTGCCATTCAGGGATCGATTTTATCCTGGCGAGCGATAGCGAGCCTGTAATTTAAGAAGAACCGGTTTTCAGCCGGGAAATTTTCTACCGACAAATGTACAAATTTATCTTGAAAGGGGCTCAAGGGGGTGTAATTTTAAGCTTCATGGAGTTCTAGGGAAGAAACTAAATACCTCCCCTTAAGTGAGAGGAAAGGATACTCATGGGGCACAGATCATATAGTTATAGACCGACCTCGTTACGAAATATCCCTGAACCTAATGATAATCTATTTGTATTAATTCAGCCTCTTGAAATATTAATCTCCAACCCACATGTTATCGATCCCAATCCAACAGAACCGAAATATATGTTGTGACATTAATTTAGCCATTTCACTAGCCGGCCCTTTGGCTACCGTGAGAGGATTTCATCAAGTTTTGAAAGGACCTGTGGGAGTCAATGAGGATATACTAATGGCACTTGATTATGTTTACGTTTTTGTATTCCCAGAAATGGTTAATAAGCGCCATAAAAGCTTCTCATGCCAGCCAGAATCTAACCATAATCACGTCTTAGTATACAGAAAGTACACAGGGGTCACCTGCCTTTTTTATATTGCTCTCCTTTTCTCTCTTTCTCTGGCTTGTATCCATTCAGCCCCATTCAGCCAACTGTTTTAAGATGTTTATCCCCATCCAGGTGTCTACTTCTTCCTGGCGAGCGATAGCGAGCCAGCATTGTATGGAGAAATCCGGCTTCGCCGGACATTTTTCTACCGAAAAATGTACAAATTTAGCTTGCTGTCAAAACAAAAATACATATATGCTGGGTTGCTACCGCTCGCCAGGAAAATATTGACACCTGGATGGGGGTAAAAGTCTTAAAACAGTAGGCTGAATGGGGCCGAATGGATACAAGCCAAAGAGAGAAACAGAGAAAAAAGGGAGGTGGGCCCCCTTAACATTTCCATTTATATAGGTAACATCATTTATCAAGTATTTCGTCCATTAACGACGCTGTGAAGGGAACATTTGTTTAACCCCTTGTATACCGGTGACGTCTGTTGTATTTTATTCTAGCTATATTTAGATGATTTTATGCAGCTTAAGAAGGATCTGGGGTAGTTAAAGGGTTGATTAAGATAGTTCAAAGCCTTATAATTACTAAAGATCCTTCCTAAACTGAATGAAATCGTCTAATAGTTGCCAGAATATAATGGTTAATAATTAATTATATGCACGAGGGTTTTACCTATTTGTTTTACCTATTTGTAGTTTACAGGAATTGAGCAGCGCTCGTGTTGTCCTGTCTTAGTTACTTTACAATCAATCCATTTTACTTAGACAAGTATCGTAATGGATATTCCCAATTACCAGTATTTTGGACTAACATATCATAGCTTATGTTGTCCTATTTCCATATTTACTTTTATCCAACCTAGATTTGAACATGTTAATGTTCTTCGCTCTCACCACCTCCTCCTCCAAGTTGTTCCAAGTCTTTATACTTCTATATGGGAAGCTGAATTTCTTTGTGTCCTTACGACATCTGCCCTTCCTCAGTTTAAACTCGTGTCCTCTTGTCCTTCCATCATCCCTCACGACTAGATCTTCCCTATCTACTCGTTCCAAACTTTTTACTCCCTTGAACATCGTTATTAGGTCGCCTCGTTCCCTTCTCTCTTTCAAGGTAGGCAGTTGAAGTGTCTTAAGTCTTTCCTCATATGTCAACTCCTTCAATCTTGGGATCATTTTTGTTGCTATCCTTTGGACTTTCTCTAATTTGTTTATGTGTTTTTTTCAAATATGGTGACCACATCACTGCTGCATATTCCAATCTTGGTCTTATCATAGTCATTATCAGTTTTCTTACAATTTCTTCGTCCAAATAGTTAAATGCCACTCTCATATTGGTTATTATTCCATATGCTCCTCCAATGATCATGTTAATAATGCTTCTCCGGTGATAGATCATCTTGTATTATCACTCCAAGATCCTTCTCATGCCGTGTTTTGCCGATTTTTTCAATTCCTAATTTGTACTCCCATCTTGGCCTTATCTCACTTGTCCCACTTCCAAAACATGACACTTTTCTTTATTGAAACTCATTTTCCAAGTTTGGCTCCATCTGTGCAACTTATCTAGGTCCTTTTGAAGACCCTGACAACTTTCTATACAGGTGACATTCGTCATGATCTTAGCGTCATCCGCGAACATATTCATATAACTATTAAAGTTTTCTGGCATGTCGTTTACATAAAGTAGGAACATTATCGGACCCAACACTGATCCTTGTGGTACTCCGCTCGTCACACTCCTCCACTGTGAATATTCGTCTCGTATTGTGGTCCTCATTTCTCTTCCTATTAAAAAAGTTTTCCATCCATTTTAACATCCTACCATGTACACCTCCAACAACCTGCAATTTCCACAATAACCTTTTGTGAGGCACCCTGTCAAAGGCCTTTTTCAGGTCCCAGTAAACACAGTCAACCCATCCCTCTCTCTCCTGTGTAACATCTACAACTCTGCCATAAAAGCTTAATAAATTAGATACACAAGATCTCCCTTCCCTGAATCCAAACTGTTTCTCACTAAGCAAATCCCATCTCTGTGAAAAAGTCATGTTGGACAGATTTCCTGCCATCTATTCATAAAACAGGCCCATTGACTCGGAGTATACAAAAGGATTCACTCATTTTTACCCTCAGTCCCAAGCAACTTTTACTCGGGCAAAGCAACTTCTTTCAATGTATATGAAGTCACACGAGCTCTTTTCCCGTAAAATTTGACCGAAAACTTTATTCTGTCTATGATTCTAGACAACACCAACATCGATGACTGAATCGAAGGTATATTATATTGGGTAACAACGTTTTATGGTCTCTTATTTCAAAAGTTACCACATGATAATCTAATACATATATATATACATATATATACCATACTTGGCATGCATACTAAGGGGGTGCCAGAATAGGGTTTAAGCAGGGGAGGGGGGGGGGCGCAACTCCCTCAATTTTCAACATGAATAACCTATACTAGGCATGCATACTAAGGGGATGCCAAGAGATTTTAAGCAAAACCAGGGGGTGAGGGGGACGGAGCCCCCCTTTCCTTTCCTCTCGCATAAGTATTAGGTTATTCATAGTGCAGTTGGGTCCAGTACATGATTAGATAAATATCCAGTATTCGATAAAATGGATATCAATCGTGGTCATGTGCTGTACCTTTAACTGTCCTGGTGGTGCAATGGTTAGAGCGTGTAAGCTCTGTATGTGGTGTCCTGGGTTCGAATCCTGGGAGACTCTCATGCTTTCATTAATTCAATTTGTTGTGTTATTGGTGTTAAGAATGATGTTAAAAATAATACATCAAAATAGGAAGCTAAAGTGGCATTTGCAAAAGTGGAACATGCCTTGTGGACGTCACTGAACCGGGCTATAGAAATGAAAAAGGATGTATGGGAAATATTACACAATAATACTTTTGGTGGGAGTGGGAAAGGGGAGGATGTGGGAGGGAGGGGATGAGAAAAGGATGTTGAATGGGATGACAATTGACAGAGAGAGAGAGAGAGAGAGAGAGAGAGAGAGAGAGAGAGAGAGAGAGAGAGAGAGAGAGAGAGAGAGGAGAGAGAGAGAGAGAGAGAGAGAGAGAGAGAGAGAGAGAGATAGAGAGAGAGAGAGAGAGAGAGAGAGAGAGAGAGAGAGAGAGAGAGAGAGAGAGAGAGAGAGAGAGAGAGAGAGAGAGAGAGAATAAACGGACAGAAGATTAAAGGATACGTATTAGAAACGGACGTATATCATAATTATGTAAGCAAAGATTGGTGTTAATTTGGCTATGTTTGTAGATCGTAAAAATACAGAAGATGCAGTTTATATAGATACATAATACAGGGTAAAGGTGGTTATAGTAGAACATTTTCATTCGACTTAACCCCTTCTGTACCGGCGACGTCTTCTTAATTGGATTCTAGCTATATTTACACGATTTTGTGCAGTTTAAGAAGGATCTGTGGCATTAAAAAGGGTTAAATGAGATAGTTCGAAGCCTGTTAGTTACTAGAGGCCCATTTTAAACTGAATACAAATCGTCTAATAGTAGCAAGAATACTGGTAATATTAAAGAGACGTCGACCAAACAGAAGGGGTTAAAATCTGCATCCATAGTAGACAGCATGGTCAAATAAAACATGGTTGGGTGGTCAGCTCATCAATAAAAATACTCCTTTGTTTTCAAAATCTTTCAATCGCAAGCATAGTGGGTTGAAAGATGTGTTATGGGTTATGGTGAGAGATAAAGTGAGTGTGGGGAAGGGGTGGGTGAGGGGAGGAAGTGACAGGTGTGGGGGAGGAGTAACAGGTGTGGGGTGAGGGGAAGAAGTAACAGGTGTGGCGGAGTAGTAACAGGTGTGGGGGTGTGGGGAAGGAGTGACAGGTGTGGGGAAGGAGTGACAGGTGTGGGGGTGGGGGGAAGGAGTGACAGGTGTGGGATAGGAGTGACAGGTGTGGGGAAGGAGTGACAGGTGTGGGGAAGGAGTGACAGGTGTGGGGAAGGAGTGACAAGTGTGGGGTAGGAGTGACAGGTGTGGGGAAGGGGTGACAGGTGTGGGGAAGGAGTGACAGGTGTGGGGGTGAGGGCAAGGAGTGACAGATGTGGGGGTGAGGGGAAGGAGTGACAGGTGTGGGGGTGAGGGGAAGGAGTGACAGGTGTGGAGAAGGGGTGACAGGTGTGGGAAAGGAGTGACAGGTGTGGGGGTCTGGGGAAGGGGTGACAGGTGTGGGGGTGTGGGGAAGGAGTGACAGGTGTGGGGGTGAGAGGAAGGAGTGACAGGTGTGGGGTGAGGGAAAGGAGTGACAGGGGTGGGGTGAGGGGAAGGGGTGACATATGTGGGGGTGAGGGGAAAGAGTGACAGGTGTGGAGGTAAGGGGAAGGAGGGACAGGTGTGGGGGTGAGGGGAAGGAGTGACAGGTGTGGGGTGAGGGGAAGGAGTGACAGGTGTGGGGGTGAGGGGAAAGAGTGACAGGTGTGGGGGTGAGGGGAAGGAGTGACAGGTGTGGGGGTGAGGGGAAGGAGTGACAGGTGTGGGGGGGTGGGGAAGGAGTGAGGGGTGTGGGGTGAGGGGAAGGAGGGACAGGTGTGGGGGTGAGGGGAAGGAGTGACAGGTGTGGGGGGAGGGAAAGGAGTGACAGGTGTGGGGTGAGGGGAAGGAGTGACAGGTGTGGGGTGAGGGGAAGGAGTGACAGGTGTGGGGTGAGGGGAAGGAGTGACAGGTGTGGGGGTGAGGGGAAAGAGTGACAGGTGTGGGGGTGAGGGGAAGGGGTGACAGGTGTGGGGGTGAGGGGAAGGAGTGATAGGTGTGTGGGTGTGGAGAAGGTGTGGGGGTGTGGGGAAGGAGTGACAGGTGTGGGGAGGGGGGGAAGGGGTGACAGGTGTGGGGGTGTGGGGAAGGGGTGACAGGTGTGAGGGTGAGGGGAATGTGTGACAGGTGTGGGGGTGAGGGGAAGGGGTGACATGTGTGGGGTGAGGGGAAAGGGTGACAGGTGTGGGGGTGAGGGGAAGGGGTGACAGGTGTGGGGGTGAGGAGAAGGGGTGACGGGTGAGGAGAAGGGGTGACAGGTGTGGGGAAGGAGTGACAGGTGTGGGGCTGAGGGGAAGGAGTGAAAGGTGTGGGGGTGAGGGGAAGGAGTGAAAGGTGTGGGAGTGTGGGGAAAGTGACAGGTGTGGGGGTGAGGGGAAGGAGTGAAAGGTGTGGGAGTGTGGGGAAAGTGACAGGTGTGGGGGTGAGGGGAAGGAGTTACAGGTGTGGGGGTGAGGGGAAGGGTGACAGGTGTGGGGGATGGGGAAGGAGTGACAGAGGAGGGGAAGGAGTGACAGGTGTGAGGGTGTGTGGAAGGGGTGACAGGTGTGAGGGTGAGGGGAAGGAGTGACAGGTGTGGGGAAGGAGTGACAGGTGTGGGAAAGGGGTGACAGGTGTGGGGGTGAGGGGAAGGAGTGACAGGTGTGAGGGTGAAGGGGTGAGGTGAGGGATGAAATGTGTAGGAATGACGGAGGGGTGCGTTGAAGGGAAGGGTGGAGGTAGGTGGTAGGGTGAGGGTGGAAAGGTGAAAGGGTATTATAGGGTGAAAGGAGGTGGTAGGGTGAGGGTGGAAGGGTGGAACGAGGCTGTAGGGTGAGGGTGGAGGGAGGTGGTAGGGTGAGTGTAGAAGGGGGAAAGGGAACAGTAGAATGAAAGATGGGGATAGGGTGAGGGTGAAAGGAGGTGGTGGGGGTGGAAGGGTGAAAGGGAACGGTAGGGCGAAAGGAGGGGGTAGGGTAAGGTGGAAGGGTGACAACAAAACACAGGACAGAGCCCAAACCGCGTCACCTCAATTGTGGTCACGGTAGCATAGGGGGTCACAGGTATATTCTCTCACTCACTCACTCTCTCTCTCTCTCTCACTCACTCACTCACTAATTTTCACACTCACTCTCACACACACACACACACTCTCTCTCTCTCTCTCTGCATTAATATGTATAAATGCGCAGGTGTTTACATTTAGTGACAGAGATATGCATAAAGTTTATCTACGTGCATTAGAGTGTAATGTGTAATTCTCCATACTAGAAAATTAAACTACACATCTATTGATACATATATTTATTAATTGAATATACTGTATGTTATGGCACAGACTACGACAAGAATAAATCCATCACTTCTAAGTAAACAACAAGAATAAATCCATCACTTCTAAGTAAACAATATTTCTGATAGTATTTGTTGCATTAATACTAGGGTGAAATCATGCGGGACACACATAACCTTCAAATTACAAACGAAGATTTGTGTGAAGGTGTCTTAATTGGTTGAACTTTAGGTAAAACATAGAACACGTCAGCCAACATTATGTTACCTTTAACCCCTTCTTAATGGCGAAGTCTTTTGTACTCCATTCTAGCTATATTTAGACAATTTTGTGCAATTCAAGATAGATCTGTGGAAGTAAAAAGGGTTAAGTGAAATAGTTCGATGCCTGTTAATTGTTGGAGGCCCTTCTTGAACTGAAGAAATACGTCTAATAGTAGTAGCCAGAATGTACGGCACCATTACCGAAAGGGTTAATTGATTGAAGGTAACTAGGGTCTTGATTCGCAACAGTACTTGAGGTTCCATAATTCGCGATTTACACAAGAAGGTGAATTGCATAGCGTACATCAATACAAAGTGTCACTATAGGCATAGATAAAAATATAAATTATTTTGAAAATCTATTTTCATCCAAATCATACAATATCGGTACTACATATATACTGTATTTTGTAACACACCTACATTGTGATATTAACCATAGCTGTAAAAAACATCTGCATTGTGACACGCACACCATAACACACATACATTGTCGCACATCTACCTTCTCCCGTCTCTACACTCTTCGGAAACTAGAAAGTAGATACGAGGTGCCGTTGTAAAGGCTTATTCCTTTATACCTTCACCTGACCTGATCTGACTGTCACATATATTATTACACACACCCACTCTGCCATGCACTTACATTGTGGCACATATTTATTATACACTATGATACACTCACACTGTTGTTCACCTGCACGACACGTACACACACACATCTACTCTAGCTCACACACTTACAGGCTCACATATATGGTCTAACACACACACACTATAACACAGATACAATACCACACAAGATGCACAACTGACACTAACAAGAACTATTGCACACTTCTCTACAATCACACATGTAGACAAATGCCACACTCATCTACTCTATCACATACAGGAACACTAAGACAACAACATATACACATTCTACTTTACACGCACATCTACATTAACACATCACATTTACCCATATATACTGTACATCTGTCACCCACATCTACTCTGCACCCCGCCCCCCCCCCCCCCCACACACACCTACTGTACATTAACACACCCTCACGCTTACTCACTCATATATCTGCCGTGCACATCAACACTAGCGACACTAGCAAACACAATCACATATCTACACATACGTTATCTCACACATCTGCATTGCCAGACAGATCTCTATAATTATACACTTACTACAAATACATATACATGCAATCTACAATATTAAACAATCGCATGTCACATATACTTACCTATCTACCCTACACACATACATACCTTTACACACATAACATATACTTACCGATCTACCATACACACATATACACTAACACATACACACCTTTACATACACCACACCCACTGCCCTGAGACAGGAAGCTACAGGTCGCTCACACACTAACTCACCTCCACAGAAATAACCACAACAACAAAAATAACATCAGGGCGACACAATAACGCGATTTTCCACACCATTACCACCACCCCTACCCTCTACCCTGTCCACCACAACCCCCAACCCCCTCCTCTATCCACCGTTCCACCACCCCCACCCCCACCGCCCCCTCCTCTAGTCTCCATCCCACCACAACCACCTCCTCCCCCGTCCCACCCCACCACCCATTCCTCTATCCCCTGTCCCACCACCACCACCCCCTCCCCCGTCCCACACCACCACCACCTTCTCTATCCCCCGTCCCACACCACCCCCTCCCTATCCCGACACCACCACCACCACCCCTTACTCTATCCCCCGTCCCACCACCACCACCCAACCTCTATCCTCCCTCCCCCCTCCCCCCCCCCCTCCCCCCCACCCCCCTCCTCTATCCCCGACCCACTATCACCACTCCCAGTTATAGCCTGCGGCAGTTTCCCCTTAATATATATTTGATGCCCGATTTCTATATCTCTGTCCTTACCTTTGGCTTTTAAATTATTGCGAGGAAGGCCTTTTGTGATGACGAAATAGGAATAAAAGTTAATGGTGTAAAATGAAAAGGACAAGAAAACTAAGAAATTGCAAGTTGGAACGGTGAGAAGAGAACCTATACTACTGACAGGGTTTATAGGAGGTTACAGGCCTCACGACAATTTCACCCTTGGTTTATGATTGTTCTGGCTATCAGTGGGCGATTTAAACGGCTAAATAAAGAATCTGTTGAAGTTAGATGGTTAATTGATATACAATGTATGCCTTTGATTTTTTAAGGAATTTCCATAAACTAAGTAATTCGGCTAATATTTACCGGAATTACTTACAATTATTATGTTATTGGACAAGTATATGGTATTATATAAGTGGACTGCGATGAAGATTAAGGTAAAAACAAGGGGGAACTTTAAAGTTAATAAGAAAGTTGCATAAGAGGAGCTGGAAGGTTTGAGATTGAGATATAAAAGTACAATACATGTTTACACCGACAACTCTAGCGGAAGATAGGAACGGGAACGGGGGTGTTTCTTCTCACCACAATTACCGCACATAATGCTGCCCGAGAATAATAAACCTATTACAAGAGAGAGAGATATTATCGCATTATTATTACTACCATTACCACATCTTAAGGGGAGGCAGACCGTTTTTCTGGCCCCCTTCTCCCTAATTGTTTAGCCCCACTAGTTTTGAGATTATAAGACGTTCGGCCCATTAGTTTGGCGATTTTAACACCTTTCGCCCCATTCGTTGTCAATTTTAAGACCTTTCGTGCCATTTAGGTGTCGATTATTTCCTGGCGAGCGATAGCGAACCTGCAATTTTAAGAGGAATCGGGCTTTGGCCGGTACATTTTTCTACCGAAAAATGTACAAATTTATCTTGAAGGGGGGTCTAGGGGGTATTTTTCTAAGCTTGATGGAGGTCTAGGGAGGAAACTAAAAAAAATATATGAATAAATTAATTACTAGACCAAACAAACGACCAGTCTCCCCTTAACTTTTTTTTTCCTATGCTCCTTCTCTACCTCCGGACATGGCTAACAACCTGTAGAATCAACCGCTTTACACGGTGAAGTCAGAAAGTCTTGGTCCAGATGACATCGAGACAGTTGGAGTATTGAGACATCGAGATAGTTTGAGTATTGCAGCCAGCTCGTTCGTGGTCTTACCGTCGTAGACCTACGACGCCTGGTTGGCTACTCGTGGCCCGTTGCAACGCTGTCTGCTCGAAGCTGCAACGCCGCTGTCTCGTCTCACAATATCGGACACCTCTCTCTATCTCTCTCTAAAACGCCACCTATTGAGTTGTTCACTATAGGCATCATTTTTGTATATGGGGATATTCATACAATGCATATTTATTGGAAACAGCGAGAATATTTGTATGGCGTGTCGTTGGGCTTTGTGGTGATGCACTGAAACCAAGTACAGCACAATTTCTATCCCAATGATATCTTCCCAGTTACACATCGGGATTTGAACCAGGGACCTTAAGATTACTAGACCAATAGCAAGACCACGCCACCACATCTTCCCTGTAAATTACATATTCTTGCCCTTACAATAACTACCACAATTGCCAAAACTACCAGCATTACCACAACTACCACACAATCAAAATCTCTTTGAGGAGAGGTAATTGTTTTTTCTGAACTCCCTTCTCCCTCATGTTTAATTAACCCCATTAGTTGTTTTTAGATTTTAAGATATATCAACATCAAGCCCTTTCATGTCATTTAGGTGTAAACAATTTCCTGGTGAACGATAGAAACCCTTCGGCCGGGACATTTATCTAGCTAAAAATTAAAAAAACAAAAAATCTCGAAGGGGGATCTTGAGGATAATATATTTTGCTTGATGGAGTTCTAGGGAGGAAACTAAAACAACAAATTATTAAATATATAAACTAATTAATAAACCCTTTAAATCCCAGCCATTACATGATTTATGCCACAACTACCATCATTACCATACAACTACCAGAATTACAACACGGCCTACAACTTGTACTAACTACCTGACCAACACCACAACTACCATATTTACCATCTCTACAACCATTATAGATTATACCATAGCTACCATCACTACCAAACAACTACCATAATCACAACACGACCTCTTTAACTATCTACCACAACTACCATATCTACCAACACTACCACTATTATAGATTATACCACAACTACCAAAATCACAACACGACCTCTTTAACTAGCTACCCCAACTACCATATCTACAACCTACCCACTATTATAGATTATCACCAACTACACAACACGACCTCTTTAACTAGCTACCCCAACTACCATATCTACCAACATTAAGGATTATGGCACAACTACCACCATTACCCTACAACTACCATAATAACACCACGACCTCTTAACTTGCACTAACTACTTGGCCACCACAACAACCATATCTACCAGCTCCACCATCAATATAGATCATACCACAACTACTACCATTACCAAACAACTACGAAAATCACAACACAACCTAGCTACCACAACTACCATCTTTACCAGCTCTACCATCATTACCCTACCACTACCATAATCACAACCCACGGCCACTCCACCTGTCTAGGCCACCAAACAACCACAACTACCGAGGCTACCACACAATTACCACAACTACCACAAAAGTCAAGGTTCCCACGCTGGTTGCAAAAGAGGGGGGGGGGGGAGAGGAGAGGGGGGGGGGAGGGAAAAAGAGGCTAATAGGCAAGGGAAGGGGGGAGGGGAGGGGGCAGGGAGGAAAAAGGAAGGGCATAGGGAATACAAAGAAGGAAGGAAGGGGGATAAAGGGGTGGGGAGAGGGAGGGATGAATATACAGTAGAAAGATGAAAAACAAAGGAAATAAGGGAGGAAAGGAGAGGGAGGAAGGGATACAAGGAGGAAGGGTGAGGTAATAATAGAAGTGAGGGATAGAGGAAGGAAAGGAAGGATGGAGTAAGAAAGAGAAGACTAGAGGAAGGAAGGGATAGAGGGAGGAAGGGGGGATAGAAGGAGCAAGGGAGGGATAGAAGGAGCAAGGGAGGGATAGTTAGGAAGGGAGCGGTATAAGGAGGGAGGGATGAATAGAGGGAGGAAAGAAGGGAGGGATTGAGGGAGGGAAAGAGGGAGGAAGGGAGCTGTAGAAGGAGGGATGGATAGAGGGAGTAAAGGAGTGGTAGAAGGAGGGAGGTAGGGATAGAGGGAGGAAAGGAGTGGTAGAAAGAGGGAGGGAGGGATATAGCGAGGTATGAAGAGAGGGATAGAAGGAGGGAGGGAGGGATAGAGGGAGGAAAGGAGTGGTAGAAAGAGGGAGGGAGGGATTTCTAGGAGGTAGGAGAGGGATAGAAGGAGGGAGGGAGGGATAGAGGGAGGAATATAGCGAGGTATGAAGAGAGGGATAGAAGGAAGGAGGGAGGGATAGAGGGAGGAAAGGAGTGGTAGAGAGGAGGAGGGATTTTATAGCGAGAGGGATAGAAGGTGGAGGGGGGAAGAGGGAGGAAGGCGTGGTAGGAGAGGAGGGGGGAGGATAGGAGTTGAAGAGTGGGAAAGAAAGAAGGGATATAAGCGAGGAAAGGTAGTGGAGGAGGAGAGGAGGGATATAAAAGGGGGGGAAGGGCGGGATGAGGGGGGAAAGCGACAGAAGGGAGGAGATATAGAGGGGGGGGGCGGGGAAAGAAGACGGGAGGGAGGGATAGAGGAGGGGAGAGGAAGGGATTGGATAGAGAGAAGAAGGGATAGATAGAGAAAGGAGATAAAATGAAAACAAATAAGTGTGATAAAGCAAATAGAAGGGGTAGTGGGAAGGAAGCTCGGAGAATCAACTATGATGAATGGAGAAAGGGAGTCAAGAATATAATATTAAAATTAAAAAAAAAATAGATAATAATAGGTAATACAGGAGTTTGTGTGGAGTTACTCGTAGAGACGGATTGAGGAATGAAGAGATACGTAGGAGAGTGGGGCAGCAGGAACATTTGTCAGCCAGAGTGGACAGAAGGGTGCTGAGCTGGTATGGTCATGTTGAACGAAGGGCGATGAAAAGGTTCGTACAAAAGGAGAGAGAATATGTGAGTCAGGTACAAGGGGAGATAGTTAAGGGCTAGGAAGACCCCCATTGAGATGGAGAGGACTGTGTAAGAAAAAGCTTTGGATGATTAGAGGAATGACTATAGATCAGGCAGGGGAAGTGCCGTGGTGGACAGGAGTAAACTGGAGAATGGGTGATTGTGAATAGTCGCCGGGAACACGTTTGGTCATTTGGATGTAAGGTGGTCGGGCGCAAAGTTGGACTAGATTAACTAGTCCATCAGGCGCCTGGCCCGTGTGAGGAAGGAGGAGGAGAGCGACTATTAATATGAAGGTGTTTGCCTGGAAAAGTGGTGGGAGGGCTTGTGGCCCTTTAGCTCCGCTGCATGTCTGCCTGCCGAGATCGGAATTGCTATCCGGCTACCGTTCTCGGTGGTCGGGGGTACTGGGGGAGGTGCGGGGGCGACCTTGGTGACCATGGTCTCTGGTTGTCTTCTCCTGGGCTGACCTAGATGCTGTTGTGAATTTGTGTTTTTTATCTGTGTTTATTCGTTGTGGTTTGTTGTTTTGTGTGTTTTTCCCTGTCTCTTGCTGTGTCTTGAGTCGGCTACCCCCATAATGGGGATGGGGACTGAGCAGTATAGATAGATCGTACTCGATAGATAGAATACAGTTAATGAAAAGCCCCCCCCCGCCCCCGCGTGGCAGAACCGCTAATTAGATAGCAAGTGGAACAAAAAGGGAAGAAGAAGAAGAAGAAAAAAGAAAACGGAGGAAATAGGAAAACGGGAAGGATAGATAAAAAAGAAGGAAGGAAGGAAGGAAGAAGCGAGAAGAGGAGTACAGGAGTAAAACGTAACATGAGGGGAAGGTGGAAGGAAAAACGTAAAGGAAGTTGGGAAGGAAGGAAGGAAGGTAGGGAGAGAGAGAATGAAGGTTAAAGGGATGGTAATATAATAATACAGATAATGCTAGTAGTAAAGGAAGAAAATATGAATTAATACATTTAAAACAAATAGTTAGCAAACATCATGACGTGACAATACAATGTAATCTATCATATACTGTTATTCTAATACATTACCACCCAAGCGAAATGACCAACCCACACAACACACACACACAACCACAACCCACAACACACACCCAACACACACAGTTCATAGAACCCCCGACACAGGTGCCCTGCACTTGGATCGCCCCCCGGCCCGACCCCACTTTTTACAAGGTCATCGATGGCCTGTACAGGTAACGTGATCATGGGGATGTACACCATGGCAAATGGAATTATATGAATCGCAGCGAAGAATGAGGTTTTTGTTTTGTAAAAATGTTAAAAACTGGGTTAGACTAGAATATCTCAAAATAGACTTTGACCAAATAGAACGGCAGAGACCGCAATAATCAATTATCTAGATCGGGACAGCATGATAGACAGTTACGTGAGCTACATGATTGTTTTTAGCCTCAGCCGAGATTCGAACCAATGACAGCAAGGACGGAGTCTATGCTTTAACCGACTACACCATCGCATGATAAAGAAAAATTAACCATTTCGTATTTAATTATATAGATATGGATAAATTCTACTTGGAGGAAGTATTCCATTCCAAACCCAGTCGTAGGACCATGTTCCAGAGTCCATATACATGGGATTGTTACAACTATCCCCACGCAACTCGAGTGGAATTGATTAAATTTAATTTTCCACCAGGCAAACACTAGAGTTACATTAATATGAAGTATATCCCATACAGTATATACATGTGAGCTCCCCACGACCTGACTAAATATTGGTCATTATAAAGTACTAGTGTAAAGACCAACCGAACGCACGACCGCACGAGCCCCGACGAGAGATTTGAGAGAGAGAGAGAGAGAGAGAGAGAGAGAGAGAGAGAGAGAGAGAGAGAGAGAAAGTGTGAGGAAGCTTGAAACACAATGACCGCAACACAAGCCACTATACAACCCCTCTCTCCCCCCCCCCCCACCTTGACCGCAAGAGAGAGGGGGGCGCCGACCCCTCCTATGTACTCCTTCCTTCCTGAGAGAGAGAG
>CM064530.1:16166617-16313815 GCA_032716605.1 Paralithodes platypus
CAACTCTAAACAGTACACCCATCACTAACATCAACAATGCTGTACACATACTCAATAAAACTATCCAAAACGCTGACAAGAAACACATTCCAAGAGGTAACAGAAAAAGACACAACCCCAACTTCACACCAGAAATTCAAAACCTCATCAGACAACGCGACATACTGAAACACTCCCCAGCACCCCACACACAAGACATCACACAACAAATTCAAGCACTCAACACCCAAACTAACAACAAAATACAAGAACAACAAAAACTAAATTGGAATAACTTCCTACAAACACTTGATCACAAAACAAACCCCAAAAAATTATACAAAACACTAAACAGCATCACACTTTCCAACAGCAACACAACACAATCACATGCTGCAATCACAACAACAGACTCTACTCCTTCATGTAAACAACAAGCAAACACTCTCATCAATCACTTCTCACATGTCAGCCTCCTAAAACCTCACAAAGACGACCGACGTGTCATCCGACGTAAGAGACAATTCCCCACAGACCCTGACTATACACCCTTCACCAATCACCAGACAAAGCATATCATCAACAATCTCAAGCACTCACCCGCCTGTGGCCTAGACAATATAAGCAACATACACCTCAGACACCTGGGACCACAAGGCATACAAGCACTCACTAACATATCAAACTACAGCTATTCACACAACACAATACCAGACATTTGGAAGCATGGTATCATCATCACATTCCCCAAACCCAACAAAGACCCCACGCTACCCTCCTCGCACCGCCCCATCACACTCCTTTGCTCCCCCTCCAAAGTCATGGAACGCCTAGTATTACAACTAATTACACCTGACCTACCCCTAGCTCCAACACAACATGGCTTTAGGCCACTGCACTCCACAAACACTCTTCTCACAGACCTTACACAAAGAGCTTTTGACGGCATCAATTCAGCTAGACCACCACACAGATCACTATTAGCCACACTCGACATTAGTAAAGCCTTCGATGCCATCCCCCGCCACAACCTAACAAACAAAATCTACAACACAAACATGCACAACAACACAAAACGGTGGCTGGCCAACTTCCTAGCAGGCAGATGTGCACACGTATTTTTTGCCGGTCAGTCATCTAAAATCAGAAACTTTCCAAACGGAGTCCCACAAGGATCCGTCCTATCGCCCGCACTCTTCAATCTGTACATGCACGATATAACTACACCCAATACGCCCCAAATAAACTTAGCCTCCTATGCAGATGACATAACACTCACATGCACACACCATGACCCAAAAAGAGCAACAGATCTCCTTCAACCCTATCTCAACACACTACATGGCTGGTGCACTACAAACAGACTTAATCTAGCCCCAGCCAAATCCACCGCAACCCTGCTCACAAGTTGGACAGGAGAACACGAATACATCCCTCAACTCACCATAAACAACACACCCTAACACATACACACACACCCAAAATCCTAGGAGTAACATATGATACTCATATGACATTCAAACAGCACACCACACACATTAAAAAGAAACTGACACCCAGACTTAACGCCCTCAGGTCACTTGCTCACACAAAATTTGGACACAACAAAGAAACTACCACCACAGTATATAAACAATACATAAGATCAGTGATGGAATACGCAAGCCCAGCCTGGGCTTCTAACCTAGCTGAAACACATCATAAGACCTTACAGACTATTCAAAACAAAGCCCTGAAGATCATTACAGGCTGCACAGCTACTGCACCCACAGATCACCTACATCAAGAAACCAAAATCCTCAAAGTCAAAGACCATCTGGACATGAGAGGCACTCAATTCCTGGCAGCAGCCTCCACGAACCAAGACCACCCACTAAACTACATGGCAACACACCCACAGACACCAAGAAATATCAAAACAACACCCAGCACACGGTATCACACACAATTATTGTCCTCTCTCCCTCCCTGCCCGCCCCGAACCAACTTCCAGAAGCACATCCATACTCATATCTCTCACCGATCCATCCACTCACTCACAGACAACACGCAGCTGCATGCACGACCTCCCGAAATCCATCCTTCCGAATCCTCCCTTCCTCGCGAGGACAGAGTCCACCTGGCCAGGCTGAGATGCGGACACCATCCAGCTCTCCTGAGCTATCAGAAGAGACTGGATGACTCCGTTGTCGACACCTGCCCGGGATGTAACACAGCACCCCATACCATTAAACACATCATAGAAGACTGCATTTCACACAACCACTTACGCCAACAACACAATCTACACTCAATGAGAGCTCTGTGGGAAAGCCCGATCGTGGCCATGGCCTTTCTCAGGGACTCGGGGCTGTTCGGCCAGGCAGCTTAGGGAACAACAACAACAACAACAACACCTATCTTCGTTCCCCCATTTTTAGCAGTTAGCTATACATAACCTCATGTTGCATTGTTCGTCGTCAATTTGTGTCCCTTGCCAGTTCTTGTATTGATTTATGCCTGTTGATTTAGATAAGTTAATTACGAGTTATGTAACAACCTTTAACCACGACTCTATACACCCGATAACCCTATGCCAGTTATTGTATTGATTTAGGCCTATTAATTCGGATAAACTCACTATGACCAATCTGCAGACGATTATCAGGAGAGATGCAGGAAAGCTACCTCGTATCTCTCTCTCCATGACGAGTATAGATATATGTACCCCCGTGCTCAGTCGCCCCCCCCTTGCCTTGTTCTTTTAGTAACTAAGTGTATATATAATATTAACCGGAGTATGCCACCAGTATTGATACGACATAGCGGCACTGTCCTTGTGTCGTATTGTGCCACGTGCATACCAAACTGGTTTTCATCATCTTATTAGGACGACGTCTTAATATGCCGTCGTTTATGCATGTATTCAATCCTTAGGTTAATTATCTTTTATCCGCCATTGTGTTCCTCTCTTCTATTTACTTTTCCACAATTGTTATACGTCTTCCAACCACCTCCTCCGTATCCACAATCCACACTACTCTGTTTTGCTTCATGACCCTATGCTCAGTGGTCTCCTGTTTTGTGGGTCACCCTGTCTTTTGCTCCTTCACGCCCCGCTGCACACGCCACCCTACCTGTTCGATCGTAGGGGAATGCCACCCCTATGTCCAGCGCATTAAGGGTCACGACCCTAGGTCACGAGCGGCGCGGCGCCTAGCCTCAAACCACCCCCTTTCCAATATCCAACCCCCCCTGTAAAGACGCCCAGACGAACGTTCTAACATGCCGATCCCGTTCATTTCCTCACCCCAATAAATAGCAGATAAAGACTCATTCTTGTAACCCCATTTACTACCCTCTAACTTACTAGCCCAACTCTCAACCTGAACCAGGAGGGCGGACGGCGCGAGGCTACAGCAGCCAACCTCTCACCCCTAAGAAGTCGACGGTTCCGCCTGACTTGCATATTCACGAAAACTACTATTATGAGCCCCATGAGTAATCCTAGTAAGTAAAAACTAGAACCCAGGATCAACCCTCCCTAGGAGTATCACTCTTGACACCACCACATCATAAGAAAACCCCATTAGCGTAGAGAATCCCATATATACATATTTAAGGAGTGGCATGCCCCCCCACCCCAAAGGGACACCCCAACCCCCGCGGACGTTCACCATGACCCACACGTAGCCAACAACTTCTTGCCAGACACCAGGTGAATTTCCAACAGGTGATGAACTAACCCTCTAAATACCTATCCAAATACCATCCTATCCCATCCTTAACCAAAACCAAAATCTTCCTTATCCCATCCTAGATTAAGAATAGCATGTCAGCTAGACCAGAGAAGGATATTTAGGTGAATTGATGAATAATACCTCCCAGCCTATTCACGTAGTGCGCCAGTAAAGTACTGTAGTTCCTATGAACCTTCACCAAATCTGCCTAAATAACTCTACTAGTACCTCATACTAAAGTTAAGATATCCACGATCATAAATCAGATCACAAGTTACTTATCGCCACATTAAAGACCCCCTCCCTAACCCCCTAAGTTCACCAGAATAAATTAACTACTTCATAGCATTGACATCCAATACTTCTAGAACATTCCTGAAGCTTCCTTGACCTGCCTATAAATAAGACCCAGAGACAAAAGTCGGGCAGTTGAATATTAGAGCCCAAAGCAACGGTTGTCCACACTGCGGTGGCTTTCTAATACCCCCTCCCCCCCTCAAGATTCACGATAGTTCGGCGTTCCGTAATCTGTGCAACTCTGTGAGGAAGTGTTTTAACCCTTTACGAATGTTTTATTGCGATCGGGACTACCGGCAGTAATATTATATTTGTAGACAACAAATTCACAAATTATTGATTGTTTCATTTACTTCTGAGAGTGCACCCTCCGCTACTTGAGCTACGAATGATCATAACTCATAACTGATCTAAGGCAGAAAGATCTTTTTATGTTAGAAGGGATTATGCGAGAAACTCTTGAGTGAGGACTCGGCAAGAATAACTCCTTGGCAACAATCGACTGTCTTAACCCATCAGCAATTGTTGCCAAAAAGGTGCACAACCGCCCGCAAGAAGCCCATCTGCAACCCTTCTCTACACTGCCGGACAGCTTGGACGGCCCCAGAGCTACTGTTAACCCCCAACATCACTAACGCAAGATAACCAGGAAAACTCCATCACAGTGTTACTTCACAGAGTACCAGTGTTACGGTGCTATTAACTATCAACCATCCAGTGTATTCGAATGTGACTCAACTTTCTCTGATGTTATAACAAGTGATTATGCTAGTACACATTAATATATATCAGTGAAATTTAGCTTAGGCGAACTGACTCCCGTAATTATTCTTGCCATCAGGTTTAATCTGATTCGCCCTCACTGATATTTTCGGTCCGAAGTGTCACCTAGACAAGTGAACATTCTAGACCAGTGCAACTAGTTCCAGTTATCCCTTTACGTTAATTCTTGGGCAATAACCACATTACTTATACTTTCATCCTTGATTAAGAGTCATATTACCAGAGAGAGTTAACAAAGCGAAATACCTAACCTGTGTGATTCATGTACCCTACGTATCATAAAGCAATGTGATCAGAAGAATAATGCCTGAACGTTGGAAGTGGGAAGTATGTCTCTATCCAAATCCGCGATAAGTGCTGGGAGATTGTAATAAGTCCAATAACCTACCTGAGTGCTCCAACATCTATTGTTCGTGGAATTCTATTACGTACCTTCTACCTGAGTGTTATTTAGAATAAAGCTGTATTACAAACCATTTCTCCAAGATTATCTATGTCCTCTGTTGATTCTCTTTATGTATTTTGCAAGAAATCCAATAACCCAGTCTTGCAGAACTCACCTATACCAAGTTAATCCTGTATAAAATCAGGGCATAACAATAACTGTAGATTTATCATAATTTTGATCCCATTTATAAAGCACGATATTAGTAGAAAAAAACGCCCATTCTAATCAATCTCAGAGCTCTTTCGGACATCCTCACTGTTTACAAACGCCTTCTTTATGCAGTATAATCGATATTTACCCCCATGCTGGCAACATAGATGTCGATTTAAATAATTCATGGCGGGGTGAGGGGGGGGCGAAGCCCCCCCTTAACCCATCGTGAATCCCACATTGGAATTAGGGTAAAACACCGAAATAGGTACTTTGGTCTTTCCTTCCGTAATTGAGTACCGCCAACTTCAGCTGGGTGGTATTCTTTCTGTCTCTTCTTCGGGCGTATTTACACACGTCAGCCTGTTCCCCTATTAACACTGCACTTTAAAGGTAAAATATATCATATTTAAGCATTTCCATAGGTCTTACCAGTTATTTAGTAATATGTGTGCGCGTCAGACAAGATTCGCCGATTTGTCGATGCGGACAAGGTCTGAAATTTTCTAAATATTGATAAAACTACACTAGGGTAAAACACCGATATAAGTACTGTCGGTCAATTAACCCCTCAGACCCGGTTGGGCTCTGAGGCATCCATAAAAAACACCCCCGCGGAACCCGGAAGGGCTCTTGAGGCTCCGGCAGCTTGAAAGCCTGTAAGCTTGGTGTGCGAGGCGTCCGTCCGACGCATGTAAACAACAGCCGGTTGGACCGACGCCGCGCATCTCCGACCACAAGAAGGAGAGGCGTCCTTGTTCGTGTGTGCCTGTATGTTATTGTTAAGTAGTGAAAAGTAGTGTAAAGTGGCTGATATCGCCACAAAGTTATCTCCACGGAAATCGTCATCACAACTGAACCAGTTGACTTAGAGAGCTCTACTCAACGCCATTCTACAGGTACGAAACACATCTACGCTTGGGGATGCGCGGGAATGCGGAAGCAGTCAAAATAACAAAGATACGGTAGCCTAGGCATAGACGTTTTTTGGTCAAAACCCCTGGGTTTCGGTATGGAATACATAGCCGGGTCTGAGGGGTTAAGGGTTAAGGTGATGTGATTTTGTAAATGCTTTGAATGTTGGAGAAAATATACAATAACCATAGAGTACATGCTGTTTGTAAATGCTTTGAGTTGTTATTGGACAACCTCAAATTTGCTCTGACCGAGAGTACCTAGGGCATGGAGATCAGCCAAATAATACAACCTGGGCAGACCACAGCAGCAGCTACTGGTCATCCTGTACCACATAGATAAGACTATTGGTAAATCACTTTTGGGAAGGCTGATCGATCCTCTGACTGTGAACTGCACCCCTGGTTGACCCATGTAAAGTCATTTGGGAGAGAGGGGTATTAGGGTAAGTTTGGCCTCTCAAAATGGGGTGAAGCCACCAATGAAGAAGCATCATCAGCAGCTCTGAGTTATCTAGTTTTATTTGTTTACCTTTCATTTTCAGAGTGATCCTGGTGGAGGAGAAGGTGAGGAAGGCGGTGATGGATATGAGGAGGAAGTGTATCTACTGCCAGAGGTGACCCACATAGAGAGACCTCCCATCCTCAAATACTGTCAGCCCACCTACTTCCCACCCTTCCTCATGCACACCTGTCCCACGGTTAGTATGGTAGTATTATCAATAAGACCACTGAGTCCCACGGTCGGTAGCTTACTATTTAACACCTTCAGTACAATTATGCATATTTTAATTTTATTTTTAGTATTTTTACACAGTTTTATGCAGTTTTTGAGGGGCCTGTGAAAGTCAAAGAGTTTATGGAGTTTGTTTTTCCCTTTTGATTAATAGAGGTTCTTCTAAAACCAGGATAACATGAAAATACAGCCATCATACCGTACTGAAAGAGTTAACTCCAATCAATAGCAAAATCACATTTTTATTTAGTTTCATGTACAGTTTGCCGCACATATTCTGTTCCGTTGGGGTCGTGATTTGGCAGCGCTTCACCCACCTCCCCAACCTCCCTCCCTCACTCCACCTCCTACCAATAGGAGGTGGAGTGAGGGAGGGAGGTTGTTGAAGTGGGTGAAGCGCTGCCAAATCACGACCCCAACATAATAGAATATGTGAGGCAAACTGTACCTGGTACTGCCGTGTGATTTTATTCAGTATTGATACTATTGTAACATTATCTCAGTTATAGGGTTTAAGAACTTGCTCAATATTATACTGTGACAAATAATTTTCATTCAGAAAACTATCTCTAGTTGACTTCATTCAGCTTAAGAATACAGTGCACTCCCGTTATCCGCGCTCTAAGTATTCGCGATCCTTGCTATCCGCGGACACCCTTAAATATCCCATTACTCGTCATCCGCTCAAAAAAACAGCAAAATACCAGCTATTCACGGATTTGAATCGGGCGGGTCGTTGCGCATCCTGATTCTTGTTTTGGTTGGCCATCTTGCATTCTTGTGTGACGTCAACACAGCGGCCCAGCTGAGGCAGCAGCTCACAGCCCAGTGTTGGAAAAGTTGAAAACCACCTGTTTACATGCATTTTTCTGCACGAACCTCTTATCTCCCGCATTTATTAGGGCCTTTAGAGTATTCAGTTATAAGGACAGTGGGCCTGGTGGTAATCATGATGGAAATAAATGCCCGGGACCATCAAAACAGAGAGCAAACGTCGGTCTAGCCTACCGACGCTGTCGGACGAAAGCGGGCAAATTATGCCGATGCATAAGGCTAGGCTAGGCCTAATGACTGATTTCAAATAAAGTTTGTGTGGCAAGTTATCTCCTCATAATATGTATTTTTTTTGGATATTATTATTTTGGGGGAAATGGGTACTTTATGGGTGACTAGACGAATGTGAAACAAAGTGTGGTACCGGTACCAGACTTTGTTCCACATTCGTCCAGGTCCGTATCTGTTTAATCATTTGGTCCATATTAACCCTCTCACCACGGAAGACCTCTTGAACGCCCATAAAAAAGCATATAACAGGTACCCGGAAGGCCTCTTGAACGCCCAGTGGTTGAAAGCCTGTGAGCTTCGTGTGCGAGGCGTCGGTCCGACGCATGTGAACAACAGCCGGCTGGACCGACGCCCCGCATCTCCGGCCACAAGAAGGAGAGCGTCGCTTGTTCGTGTGTGCCTGTATGTTGTTGTTAAGTATCGAAAAGTGGTGTAAAGTGGCTGTTTTGGCCATAAAGTTATCTCCAATGAAATCATCATCACAGCTCAACCAGTTGACTTAGAGAGCTCTACTTAATGCCATTCTACAGGTAAATAACACAGCTACGCTTGGGGATGCGCGGGAATGCGGGAAGCAGTCTGATTAACGAATATACGGTAGCCTAGCCTAGACGTTTTTCGGCCAAAACACCCGGGTTTCGAGGAATATATATATATAATACATAGCCGGGGCTGGAGGGTTAATGTCATAAAGTAGGTCAAAATAATGGTTTGAGGGTCCAAGATGGCCGAGTCTGGTACAACCTAACCCTATTTCCCATTGAAACCTATGTTAAACATTACCCACGTATCCGCGAAACCACGTATTCGCGGAAGGGAGCTGGTACGACCTAGGCGCGAATACCGGGAGTGCACGGTAATGTGTAAATAAGATGTTACAGTATATTGTCAATATCCAACTGTCTCTGGGTCTGGAGCTCTCTCACCTATATTGTTTATGCCTAATCATACTATAAATTCATACCATAGTGTATTAGCCCTTTCAAGCGGCTGGGGCCAACTTGAGTCTTGTTTGTAGTGCACCAATCATGTAGTGTGTTTAGATAGGGTTGAAGGAGAAGTGTTGCTCTGTCTGGGTCTTGGTGTGTGCATGTGAGTGTTATGTCGTCTGCGTAGGAAGCTATTTTTATTTGGGGTGCGTGGGGTGTAGGTACAGTATACAGTCGGCCTCACAAGGGCGCGGACTCTAAGGGTGCTTTTTCAAAAGGGCGCGGGAGGTACTAGAGTGGCACGAAATTCATAAGCGAAGCGGTTTTAGAAAAGGGCACGGTCTATGGCCCGTTCAAAAAGCGATGCGCAGCTATTGTCGGCCATCTTGACGTGAGTCAAGCCGCTTCCGCCCTCCCCCCCCCAGTCCCAGTTAGCGTCCTTCGTGGCCTTGAGCCCCCCCCCCGCCGACCGTAACCCACCAGCCCGTGTGACACTGGTCCCGCCGAAGAAGAAATTGAAGGTGATGACTATTGAGAAGAAGAAGCAGGTATTGGATATGCTCGAGAGGGGAGACAAACAAGCAAATGTTGTCCGTCACTTCAATGTCAATGAGTCAAGCATACGAACATTATGAGTGAGTACCCATTCCATTTACTGTTAATATATCATATAAGTCTGACCTGCCAATACGCGAGCTTTTAATACGCGATTCACCTTATACGCGAGGAGGGGGTCGAATCATACCCAAAACTTTCAAAACGCGTGATGTACCTTTAAAACGCGAATCCGGGGCCGATATAAGGGCAATTCCGGGGAGTTCAGCTAATACGCGAGGCCCCCCACCATTCCGCGCATCCATCTGCGCAGGGACGCCAGGGCAGGGCATTGTGGGATACGCCAGTCTACCCTCAGTCCACGCTCGCGCAACAGCAGTCCGACTCGTGTGCAGTGATATAGTTTTTTGCCCCCATCATCATGCCCCCTCGCAAGAACAAACTTATCACCCACCAGATGAAGCTGGAGGTCATCAAAAGAAAAGGAAAAGGAGAAGGAAAAGGAGAAGGAAACTCAGCCATCGGTCGAGCAATGGGTTTAGCGGAATCGACAGTTAGAACGATCTGGGCTAACCGAGAAAAGATCAACACCATCGTGAAGTCCTATGGTGCTGCCATGATGGACCAACGTTGCAGGAGCAACAATCCAGCTATGGTGGTCATGGAGCGATACCTGGCAGCATTCCTAGCCCGCAAACACCGTGAGCAAGTCCCGGTGGATAAGGCCTATATCAAACAGCAGGCTAAACTCTTCTACACCACCGCAAGTGCTAGGACAAAGTCTGGCCAGAATTTTAATTTTAAGGCATCCAACGGTTGGCTCCATGGCTTCATGAAACGGAAGGACCTAAGGAACATCAAGGTGTCCGGAGAACGTGGGTCTGCAGATGTGGTGGCAGCCAACACATTTCCTGGGGTGTTGAAGACCATAATCGAGGATGGTGGCTACACAAAGGATCAGATTTATAATGTGGATGAAAGTGGCTTGCAATACAAGTGTATGCCAAAATCTACATATCTTGCCAAATCTGTGAAACAGGCAAAGGGCCGCAAGATAGACAAGTCAAGGTTCACTGTCATGTTTACTGTGAACCTTTCCGGCAGCCACAAGATGCGGCCTGTAGTGGTGCACACAGCTGCCCACCCTAGATGTTACAAGAACCTGCGCGACATGAATGACACTGGAACTTATTGGTACAAGAGCGCTAATGGGTGGATGACTAGTGCCATTATGTCTGACTGGCTTGTCAAGCAATTTGTTCCTGACCCCCGCCTCAAATGCCAACAACTAGGCCTACCTTTCAAGGCCCTGTTATTGATGGACAACGCCCCTTGCCACCCACACTATTTAGAGACTCTACATCCCGACGTACAGATTGTTTTCATGCCACCAAAAACAACATCTCTCATACAGCCACTGGACCAAGAAGTCATATCGAATGTGAAGCTCTTTTACCAGACACGACTCTACAATTATCTACGCCAGAAGACAGAGAGCAATGAAGAGATTTTGGCTATGCAGCAGGAGTTTGCATCATCATCTGATGAGGAGCAGGCACCCCAGGCAGAGGCACCCCAGGCAGCGGCACCCCAGGCAGCGGCACCCCAGGCAGCGGCAGCAGAGGCACCCCAGGCAGTGGCACCCCAGGCACCACAGGCAGAGGCAGAGATGACCGTGACACACTTCTGGCGTGTTTTTACCATCAAATACGCAATCGACTTCCTTCTTCTAGCATGGGCTGATATAAATGATGCCACAATTAATCATGCCTGGCGAGCACTTACTCCTCATTTATGTGCTCCCAAGGCCAACAAAGTCCAGTCAGTCACCGAGGCAGAGGCAGAGGCAGTTCAAGCGGCCCGCGCAGTGGCTGGTTTCGGGGCAGTGACAGCCGAGGAGATTCGTGAGGTTATTGAGGCAGGTGAACAACAGACTCAAGGTGACACAATTGAGCAGATTGATGCCGAAGATCAAGCACATCAAGCACGACAACCGAACAACGACGTTGAACCAGCCCCTGCACCTGCTAACATGGATCTGTCTGTAGGTAAACTGAGCGAAATCTTGGCTTTAGTTGACCAACTCAAGGAAGGATTTCGGTCGGTGGAGCAGTGCCCTGTGAGAACACATGAAGTCCTGCTGGGCGTTAACAGTGTTTTCCGCTTTTATTCTGACAAACATCATCAGGAAGTCAACAAGAGGAGACAAACTTTAATGACAAGATTCCTTGCCCGCCAAGAACCTCAACAAGAAGATGATGACGAACCCCAACCTTCGACCTCGGCAGGCTCGGCTGCTCAGGTTGACATGCCCGACGATGATTTTGGTGGCTTCATGAGGGAGGTTCAGGTGGAACAAAGGCGCCTGGCCCTCAACAGAGTGCTAGATGCCAGGGATAGTTCGTCGGACGATGATGATGCCGGGGCCGGGGCCGGGGCCGGGGCCGGGGCCGGGGCTGGGGCTGGGGCCGGGGCCGGGGCACATTAGCTGAACTCGCCCTGCCTCGGAGGGGGCCTGCCTCGGAGCCCCCACCCTTCATATCTACAGTTACTGTTAATTTTAAGGTGAGTTTATTATTATTGTTATATTTTCTTATGATTTGGATGTTATGTATACATATATGTACCTTTTGTGGCAATTGACGGAGATAAATAGGCCTAAAGTAGACAACTTGGAGTCAGTGCCGCCCATATCGATTTATTCCCATATAATACTCTATTGCTAATACGCGAATTTTCATTCCGCGCCCTCGCGTGTCGCCCATATTCTCGCGTATTGGCAGGCCAGACTGTAACTGTATTTAACCATAATCTGTACTTTTTGTATGTATTTTAGGCGTTATTAGGGAAAAATAGGTACGGGTGGTCGGGTTGGCAGACTACGGTCCTATTTTTCCCATTGATTCTTAACACCCCAGCCGCGGGGCCCGACATATGTCGATCGAGAGAACCATGGCTATCCCTGCGGGGCCCGACATATGTCGGAAGGGATGTTAAGCACATTATCGGCTCTGAGAGAGAGTCCACGCGTTGGGAGGACGATAGGCGGGCTCTGACCGCTCGGCATGGACCTAGTCCCGTCACTGACGTAACCTCCGCACTATCCCCACCATCCCACACCCCAGGCCTCGTGAGAACATGGAAAAACTGTGGAATTTACCATATTTTAGGGTTTTTCCCCTCGTGTTGCAACATCGTTGCAAGAGAACCTGTGGTCGTACAAGGATCAGGTGTCATTGGAAAGCTCTATTATCGCCTTTTCACGGATACATAATTGTATTACGCTCTGGCTCTTGTTTATGCATGAAAAAGAGCATGGAATGAAGCTCGTTTAGGGTAAATATGCCCGCCAGGCAGGTACTGTAGTAGAAGATACAAACATCCCCGTCCGTAAGGGGTTAAGTCCCAAGGGCGCGCATTTCAAAGGACACAGCGTTTGCCCAGTTTACATTGACTGCACCCTTGTGGGGCCGACTGTATGCATGTATACAGTAGATTGAAGAGTGCGGGCGACAGGACGGATCCTTGTGGGACTCTTATTTGTAAAGTTTCTTATGTTAGATGACTGACCAGCAAATGATACGTATGCACATCTGCCTGCTAGGTACCGGTAGTTGGCCAGCCATCTTTTTGTATTTTTGTACATGTTTGTGTTGTAGATTTTGTTTGTTAGGTTGTGGCGGGGGATGGCATCGTAGGCTTTACTAATGTCGGGTGTGGCAAGTAGTGATCTGTGTGGTGGTCTGACTGAGTTGATGCCGTCAAAAGCTCTTTGTGTAAGGTCTGTAAGAAGAGTGTTTGTGGAGTGTAGTGGCCTGAATCCATGTTGTGTTGGAGCTAGGGGTAGAGCGTGTGTGGTTAGTTGTAGTACGAGGCGTTCCGAGACTTTGGAGGGGGTGCAAATGAGTGTAATAGGGCAGTGTGAGGAGGGTAGCGTGGGGCCTTTGTTGGGTTTGGGGAATGTAATGATGACACCATGCTTCCAGATGTCTGGTATTGTGTTGTGTGAATAACTGTAGTTTGATATGTTAGTGAGTGCTTGTATGCCTTGTGGTCCTAGGTGTCTGAGGTGTATGTTGCTTATGTTGTCTGGACCATAGGCGGGTGAGTGCTTGAGATTGTTGATGATGTGCTTTGTCTGGTTGTTGGTGAAGGGTGCATAGTCAGGGTCTGTGGGGAATTGTCTCTTACGTCGGATGACACATCAGTAGTCTTTATGGGGGTTTAGGTGGCTGACATGAGAAAAGTGATTAATGAGAGTGTTTGCTTGTTGTTTATAATGAAGGAATAGAGGTTGTTGTTGTGATTGCGGCATGTGATTTTGTCGTGTTGCTGTGGGAAAGTGTGATGCTGTTTAGTGTTTTGTAGAGTTTATTGGGGTCTGTTTTGTGATCAAGTGTTTGGATGTAGTTATTCCAATTTAGTATTTATTGTTCTAGTATTTTGTTGTTAATCTGTGTGTTGAGTGCTTGGATTTGTTGTGCGATATCCTGTGTGTGGGGTGCTGGGGAGTGTTTCAGTGTGTCGCATTGTCTGATGAGGTTTTGAATTTCTGATGTGAAGTTGGGGTTGTGCTCCATGAACGTTTGATAGGGGTTACACCTTATTTTGTATTTTTGACGAATTTCCTATAATTCATTCTAAAAAACACACAAACATATTGGGGAAAATATAGATAAAAAATATAGATAGATTGCGTGGTGGGCTGGATCTATCAGAGTGAGGGTTGGTGTCCTCTACTTCCCATAGCCGTTTCTGACTGTACTGTACCTTTATCATCATTCTTATTTCTAACTTTTTTCTTGAGAGTGGTGAAGGCAGTGGGGCCATAATGGTGTGCCCCATGGTTCCCTATTGTCTTACTCTCACAGCCCACTGGCACAAGTTGGCCTTTCTCTGGCGTCGGGATGCGGTGACCCCACCGCCCGCCACTTTGGTGGTGCAATCAGCTTCTGGAGCAGTGGACCACTGGTTCCTATCTTCAGAAAATTCCTGTGCTTGGTATGCTTCCAGCCAGGGCCCCACTGGGGTAAATAAAATAGAAAAAACAGTGGTGGAACTGCCATCCAGGTGAGGGACTGCTCTGGGTCTGCTCTTTCAGTGTTCATGGTCATAATCCACTTTAATGGAAATGGCACTGTGGAGTGGGTCAGTCGGGGCATGTTTGGGAGCCTGGAGGTAGTTTCTGACCATGGCCATCCCTTTTGGGGCGCTTCCTCTGGAAGCGGGGCGTCAGATTTGATGATGATGATGATAGATAAATGGGCTCAAGTGACCAAACTTGGTGAAGATGTTTACAATACAAATACAAACTTAAATAAAAACAAAACAATTACAAAAACATAAAATTAAAGGGCGTTTAGGGCCATAAAACTGAAAATCGACCTGCGATCCTATGGCCTACCCTTAAAAAGATTAAATTTATGCAACAATTTACATGCCTCAAAACCTCTATCTACTAAGAGTTAGTGGTGATGGGCTGGTCTATCAGAGTGAGAACTGAGCGATCTCTGCCATACCCATAGCTTACTCTGACTGTTCCTTTTACTTATATATTTTCTAGATCTCTTCCGTGGATTGACCTCCCAATCTACCAAGATTGGAAGCCAAAGCGTCACATTTTTTCCTTTGCCCCTCAGCTTTCTCTTCATAATTGCTGAGGGGCACAGGGCCCTCGGTGGGGCTTTGGTTTCCCGGGCGTTTCTGTCGCCCTCCTCAGCTCCCCGCCATGGAGTGGCTTCGGTCACCCAGGCTTTATTGTGGTCGGCAGGGAGGGTTCTGTGGGGGCGCTCGGTTATGGCCTTGACCTTGCTCAGGGTCTTGGGGCTGTTAGGCCAGGCAGCTTGGGGAACAACAACAACAACAACAACAACAACAACAACAACAACAACTAAGAGTCTGTATAGTAACCTAGCTCTAGCCCAATAGTCATCTACAGTACTTTAGTGCAAATTTTACAAAATCTTATTATAGTCAAACTCAACTGAAATGAGCTCCAAGGAGGTCAAGGTCGCCCTGTGCGGTGGTGCCAGATTTCTACCAAAACAAACCTTTTAGAACACGGGAAACCAAGGAAAACCACAGTTAGAAGGGAAACTTGAAATAAATGTAAAAGAAGTTTGTATGTCTGGAAGGGTTATTGGTATTCTTGTATGAAAGTTACAGAAACGAAATAATAGGTAGGCTATATTTATATATACATATTTACATTGTACAGCATCTCCCTTGCCTGGCTATGAAGATGAGAGTAACTTTTGCGAGTTTTTCCTTCCATGGTGGTCGCGCTATGAATGAGGGTTAGTGACCGTCTTACCTGGGTGATGTTGTTGTCGTTGTTTGAGACCCTTTAAAGCATTGCCATTACTGGTATCCAGCTCTCTCGCTCTCTCTCTTTTGATGGGATTACATTGTGCTATATTGCATTTTGGAGATTGTGTATGTGTGTGTGTGTTTGTGTGTGTATCTGTAGGGGTGTGTGTGAGTGCGTGCGTAGCCAACAGAACCGCATTGACATTACTTGGCAGCGTCGCATATCCTACCACTCCTTCGATCTATTTATAGCTGTCCCCAGAAAAATGGCAACATGTTCTAAATAGCGTGCCATATGTTGTATAAATTCCTTCTATATATCCTTAAAATGATATGTTTCTTAACACCACATAACCTTTATCTATCTATCTATCTATCTATTGCCTGACGCCGTGATCCCCGAAGGGGTGGCCACGAACGAACCGCCCCCATGCACCTCTGTCCCCAGTCAGTCGACGCCCCTCCCCCCAACCAGCACCACCTTCGTTCATGTACTTCCTCACTCCATCCTTCCACCTCATATTCGGTCTACCTCTCCCCCTCTGTCCCTCCACCTCGCTCTCATACACCCTCTTAGTCATTCTCTCGCTTTCCATACGTTCCATATGGCCGAACCATCTCAAGTTGTTCCTTTTCACACTTTCCAGCACATCTACCTCCACACCACACCTCCTTCTTACTTCTCATTAGTCTGTCTATCCCTCCATGTAACTCCGCACGCACTCCTTAAGTAATTCATTTCCACTGCTCTCACTCTTGGTCTGAGTCTCTCAACCAACGTCCATGCTTCGCTTCCGTAAGTCAGTGTCGGGATTACCACACTGTCATGCAAGGACTTCTTCACTTCCATACTGACCACCCTATTTCTTGTTACTGCTTTTAGCATTCCTACAACCCTCTTCCCCTGTTGTACCCTCTCCCGCACCTCTTCATCCATAGTCCCATCTTTACTCAACACACTGCCCAGATACTTAAAAGAGTTGACGATCTCCATAGCCTGACCGTTCAGCTTCACCTCACACTCTGTGACTTCACCCCTTTCGAAGACCATAACCTTGCTCTTCCCCGTATTTACCTTCAAATTCCGTTTTTTCGCACACTGTTCCAAACTCATTTACCAGACCCTGCAACTCCCATTCATTATCACTCATCAGAACTGTATCATCCGCAAACAGCAGTATAGGTAGCTTCCACTCAATTCCCTCCCTCTTCAGCGATACACCAACATCCACTGCTCTTGATAGTATTTCTTTCATAACTCCATCCATATATACAGTAAACAACCACGGGGACATCACACACCCCTGTTTCAAACCAACATTCAGGTCAAAGAACTCACTCTGCTCACTCTCCACACGTACTGCCGCCTTTGCACCCTCATACATGCTCTTCACTGCTTTCAGCAACTTGCCCTCTACTCCGTATATTCTAAGTACTTTCCACAAACCTTCTCTATCCACTCTGTCATAGGCCTTCTCCAAGTCCATAAAGGCAACATACACCTTTTGTTTCTTCTCCAGATACTTCTCCACAACACAATTCAGGGTAAAAATCTGATCTACACATCCTCTTCCCTTGCTAAAACCTCCCTGCTCGTCGCCTATCCATTTCTCCGTTCTCACTCTCACTCTCTCAATCACTACCCTACTGTATACCTTCCCTACTACGCTTAGAAGACATATTCCTCGGTGGTTACCACACACTCCTCTTTCCCCTTTGCCCTTATATAGGGGGACTATTATGCCAGTCTTCCAGTCATCGGGTGCACTCCCCTTCTCCCATGCTAGTTTGCACATTTTCCATACCCATTCTATCACTATCTCACCACCATACCTCAACATTTCCCCACACACTCCATCTGTTCCTGGTGCTTTCCCCAACTTCACTCTTTTCATGGCTTCCCACACTTCTGACCTCCTGATCCCCACCTCCTCCTCCACTACTTCTCTTCTTCTCCCTCCCATACCATATCCAGCTATGTTTGCTGGCTCTTCATTCCTTTCATTTAGCAACTCACTGAAGTACTCCCTCCATCTTTCGACTCTCTCTTGCTTCTCGGCTAGCATTCTCCATTCTTATCTTTCACACCCTTACTGTTTCCCTTGCTACCTTCCCTAACTTTCTTGACTTCTTTCCAGAACAGTTTCTTACTCTCCCTCCATTTTACACTCAGATTCCTTCCAAATTCCTCATCTACTCTTCTCTTACTTTCCTTCACTACTCTCTTCACCACCCTCTTACTCTCCACGTACCTCGCTCGTTTCTGTCTCTCGGAATCTTCATTCCCTCTGCTACCCAACCACTCTCTATATGCTTTCTTCTTTTCTTCCACAGCTATTCGTACCTCTTCTGTCCACCATGCTGTACCTTTCACTCCCCTCCCTCTTCTCCTCACTCCACACACCTCCTCACATGCTGCACAGATCTCATCCTTAAACACCTTGCTCATCTCCTCCACTTCCTCCATAACTTCCAGGTCGAACCCACCTAGTCGTCTTTCCACTGCTCTCCTGTACTCCTCCCTGATTTCCTCCTCCTGCAACCTCTCCACCCTCCTCACCATTCCACCCTCCTCTCGCCTCCCTCCCGCTCTCCTCACCCACTTCTTTTGTATCCTAACTATCCTAATCTATCTATCTATCTATTGCCTGACGCCGTGATCCCCGAAGGGGTGGCCACGAACGAACCGCCCCCATGCACCTCTGTCCCCAGTCAGTCGACGCCCCTCCCCCCAACCAGCACCACCTTCGTTCATGTACTTCCTCACTCCATCCTTCCACCTCATATTCGGTCTACCTCTCCCCCTCTGTCCCTCCACCTCGCTCTCATACACCCTCTTAGTCATTCTCTCGCTTTCCATACGTTCCATATGGCCGAACCATCTCAAGTTGTTCCTTTTCACACTTTCCAGCACATCTACCTCCACACCACACCTCCTTCTTACTTCCTCATTAGTCTGTCTATCCCTCCATGTAACTCCGCACGCACTCCTTAAGTAATTCATTTCCACTGCTCTCACTCTTGGTCTGAGTCTCTCAACCAACGTCCATGCTTCGCTTCCGTAAGTCAGTGTCGGGATTACCACACTGTCATGCAAGGACTTCTTCACTTCCATACTGACCACCCTATTTTTTGTTACTGCTTTTAGCGTTCCTACAACCCTCTTCCCCTGTTGTACCCTCTCCCGCACCTCTTCATCCATAGTCCCATCTTTACTCAACACACTGCCCAGATACTTAAAAGAGTTGACGATCTCCATAGCCTGACCGTTCAGCTTCACCTCACACTCTGTGACTTCACCCCTTTCGAAGACCATAACCTTGCTCTTCCCCGTATTTACCTTCAAATTCCGTTTTTCGCACACTGTTCCAAACTCATTTACCAGACCCTGCAACTCCCATTCATTATCACTCATCAGAACTGTATCATCCGCAAACAGCAGTATAGGTAGCTTCCACTCAATTCCCTCCCTTTTCAGCGATACACCAACATCCACTGCTCTTGATAGTATTTCTTTCATAACTCCATCCATATATACAGTAAACAACCACGGGGACATCACACACCCCTGTTTCAAACCAACATTCAGGTCAAAGAACTCGCTCTGCTCACTCTCCACACGTACTGCCGCCTTTGCACCCTCATACATGCTCTTCACTGCTTTCAGCAACTTGCCCTCTACTCCGTATATTCTAAGTACTTTCCACAAACCTTCTCTATCCACTCTGTCATAGGCCTTCTCCAAGTCCATAAAGGCAACATACACCTTTTGTTTCTTCTCCAGATACTTCTCCACAACACAATTCAGGGTAAAAATCTGATCTACACATCCTCTTCCCTTCCTAAAACCTCCCTGCTCGTCGCCTATCCATTTCTCCGTTCTCACTCTCACTCTCTCAATCACTACCCTACTGTATACCTTCCCTACTACGGTGGTTACCACACACTCCTCTTTCCCCTTTGCCCTTATATAGGGGGACTATTATGCCAGTCTTCCAGTCATCGGGTGCACTCCCCTTCTCCCATGCTAGTTTGCACATTTTCCATACCCATTCTATTACTATCTCACCACCATACCTCAACATTTCCCCACACACTCCATCTGTTCCTGGTGCTTTCCCCAACTTCACTCTTTTCATGGCTTCCCACACTTCTGACCTCCTGATCCCCACCTCCTCCTCCACTACTTCTCTTCTTCTCCCTCCCATACCATATCCAGCTATGTTTGCTGGCTCTTCATTCCTTTCATTTAGCAACTCACTGAAGTACTCCCTCCATCTTTCGACTCTCTCTTGCTTCTCGGCTAGCATTCTCCCATTCTTATCTTTCACACCCTTACTGTTTCCCTTGCTACCTTCCCTAACTTTCTTGACTTCTTTCCAGAACAGTTTCTTACTCTCCCTCCATTTTACACTCAGATTCCTTCCAAATTCCTCATCTACTCTTCTCTTACTTTCCTTCACTACTCTCTTCACCACCCTCTTACTCTCCACGTACCTCGCTCGTTTCTGTCTCTCGGAATCTTCATTCCCTCTGCTACCCAACCACTCTCTATATGCTTTCTTCTTTTCTTCCACAGCTATTCGTACCTCTTCTGTCCACCATGCTGTACCTTTCACTCCCCTCCCTCTTCTCCTCACTCCACACACCTCCTCACATGCTGCACAGATCTCATCCTTAAACACCTTGCTCATCTCCTCCACTTCCTCCATAACTTCCAGGTCGAACCCACCTAGTCGTCTTTCCACTGCTCTCCTGTACTCCTCCCTGATTTCCTCCTCCTGCAACCTCTCCACCCTCCTCACCATTCCACCCTCCTCTCGCCTCCCTCCCGCTCTCCTCACCCACTTCTTTTGTATCCTAACCTTAGCTACCACTACATAATGATCAGACAGACCCTAATAACTATCCTAATAACCTTTATAAATTGTAATATAATATATATAGTCATAAAAGCTAAAATTTATTTATTAATAGCCTGAAAAACTAACATTTGTTGTTAAAGCTTTGAATATTTGACAACACCGCACAGGGCGAGGGACACCACCTTGTAGCTCATTTCATAGGAGGATGACTATAGTTGGAAATAAAGCAATTATATGTTATTTCAATATCGATATTACTACTAGGGAAAGGATTTTTTTTTACGTTAAAATTCAATCGTCAACTTTGTGATATACTTTAATTGTGCACTGTTCATCATCAATCTGTATATTTACAGTTTATCAAGAAAATGTTAACTTTATAATTTATGTTTCCTTATGTGAGGGGGATGGAATTTGGATAAATTAATTTAGCGACTTGATTAAAATTTAACATATTGCAAATGAGAATATCATAGATATATCTATTATTATTACTTAACAATTTAGCAAGTGCTAATTTTTCTTGGATGTTGGTTTTCTTGCTAATGTCAACTAAGTCTTATAAATTTAAATTCTAAAGCAAGCAAGAGTAAATCTGCAATTAAAGGGCTAGTATTTTCACCCATAGGAATGCCTAATACAGTACATACATACATACATACAATTTTAAGACTGAGTGCTCCACACATACTGTACATGCAGTTTCAGTCTCTTGTCCTAATGGCGGTGTTCCAGGCAACCCTGTTAAGGGCTGCTTCACTTGTCAAATTCTTGGAATTGAGATCGGCACGTATAGTCTGATCCCAGGTCTTCCTCGGTCCACCCCTTGGTGCAGCTCCCTCCACAATTACAGACCTGCCATTTTTTCACCCAATTTTGTTCATCCATTCTCTCCACATTTCCATACCATCCCAGTCTACTTGTACGCATCACCTCGCTAATACTCTTTATACCTAAACATCTCCTCAGCTCAACATTTGTTATTCTATCCTGTAGCCTGGCCCCACACATCCATATCACCATTCTCATCTCATTACGCTCCATTCTGTTGACATCCTCTACTTTAACGGCCCATGTTTCTGAGGCATACGTCATTGCACTTCTAACACATGAGGCATACACCTTTCCCTTCAGGGGGAGAGGCCGGCATTCTTTTCATGGTCAGGATTGGCATCAGTTCTCTGAACTTCCCCCAGCCACACCTAATTCTAGCAACAGTGGCAGCCTCGGCCCCCAGCACCGGCAGAGATGGTATCTCCTAGGTAACAAAACTTGTTCACCAGCTCCAATGACTCATTTCCAAAATTCACAGCCACAGGATCATCACTTAACACAAGCTCGCCTTTGCACACTACGCACTCAAATTTCTCTATTTCTGACTTATCCTTCAGCAGGGGTCCCTTTATTCTACTACAGCGCTTACTCCCATGGTGTACCCAACTTCGACAGATGCTACATTGAATTGAGTTAACGCCCACTCCCTTTCCACACACTGCACATGTAGTCAGGTGGCTTAGGACCTGATTTGAGAAGGATGGGGACATGCCGGACAAAAGCACTAAGTTTTGTCCACATACTCTCTATCACTGTAGCTTTCAATTTTTGGTGGGAGCCACTTCATCAAGATCACGGATGGCGGCCATCTTTGATTTCCAAGATGGCCGCCATGTCAAATCTATAAGTGCCAATATCTCGGCTTCCAAGCCACGTAAAAGGTCAATCATGGTGTCAAAATATACATTTTCTGGGTCAAAGAATGCATTAAAGCCGTTGAGAATATCACTAGGTGACTATGTGTCACTAGATCAAATCAATATATTCATTCTGGCAATGCATTCAAATAATTTTCTACTAGGTTCTTAACCCGTTGAGCCCCGGCTAGTTATAATATTTTGTTCACCCCCAGTCCCAAGCCATTTTCACTTCTTTTTTTTGTTTGCTAAAATGGAAGACAAGGATGAGAAATGAAAAAAAAAAAAAAAAAAATCACCTCGGATATTTTTTTTTGGGGGGGGGGGGGGAAGCCTAAAAAAAATTGTTGAGCCAAAATGGAAGAGAATGGTGAGAAATGAAGAAAAAACTAAAAAAAAAACTCATTTCGGTCATTTGGGGGGGGGGGGGGTCAAAAGTTTGTCTCCCCCGCATGACCACCCGCCCGGGAGCACTAGGGTAAAAACTGAGTATGGCATTGTACAGCATACATCCTAAGGAGTGTCTCACATAAATCTCAAGCCTCTAGCTCCCATACGACCGGAGTAATGAAGGTTCAAAGTGGCGGTGAACTAAGGGTGTAAAGTATCCCCACTAAGCCCACCACCACCAGCCGCGTGGCTGTCTCGGCCCGCTCACACCTACTGGCCCGGCTCCCACACACACTACGGTACCTCCCCCTCCTATTCTCCCGCCATTTCCTACCTTACGAGCCACGTAAGTGTTTTTTATATGTCGGATGCACGTGATGCGTCGCTGGGAGTTGGTGATCAAACACTGCCGACGCATCACGTGCGACGCTGGGTCTCACTGGGTTAAGCGGCTGGATGATGGGCTCGTGAATGGAATGTGCGCAGTCACTGATTACTGTCTTATGGTACTTGTACTGATCTCTGCCTACTTATTCCACAGGTGCGGACTGTGTTAACTACAGACTCGTCAATCATATTTTGTGTGTCTAGCATTAGTAGCTCGGGTGTATCATCTAGGAAGAAATTGCTCATCCCATTGATGGTGTGCACCAGAGCTACTGCTTTCTTATTTAATGTATTCGGAGTAGACATTCCTTCTTCATGTTGTTGTTTATTGCCTTCTTCTGAAATATACTCCTGCTCAAACTCTTTTAGGGTCGTGCTTATTCAGGCACTGCGATCATCCACTTCTTGAATGCTGAGGGATTCTCTGTGAGTCCCACTGCACCCTCAGAACCCTTCACCAGATCTTTGTTCTGCTCATGAGCCTGGTCTATCAGTATGCTTGATAATCTGTTTGTGGTCTTGGGAACAATCCAATGACCATGTTCTTCAAATTCTTCGTGAATGGATGTGGGCAAGCTTTCCATGTCGCGGATGTGGACCAGAATCCATCTGGTATAGTTCTGGTGATCAAGGGCGAAGAACCATGGGACAAGAGCCCTCAGTGACTCCACACAGAGGGAAAAATCCTGTTCTCTGTGGGCCTGCACAAAACTCAGACCCAGAATTTCCATGTTGAGGATGGTATGCCAATACTGAAATGTTGGACTCTCGATTATCATATCTTGTCTGCAAGCTTCTTTGGTCTTCTCTTCATGTGGTACCTCCCTCACCATGTCCAAGAAGGCATCCTGCTTCAGCTTGGCCAATGCTAGAGTGCTCACTTGGTGAGCATGTCTTGTCCTAGTGAGGTGGGATGCTTTGAGGAAGGAGTCGGCTGTGCCAGAAGATGCAATACCGGCCTCAGTCAGTGCAGTGGTCCATCCAGAGGCCTCCAAGTAGTCCACACATGTCTTCCACATTGCCATTTCAATATGGAGACCACCAAGCAAGACTACACACTTGTCCTCACTATGTGTTTGAGGCAAGTTCCACTGAACAAATTTAGACAGTGCATACAGTGGTGCATCCACAGCCATTACTGGGATCTGTCCAGGATTCATAAGCCGTGTTACTTTGCGCTGTACATCCATCCCATGCTTGATCATGGAAGCTATAGCAGTCTTCTCATAGAAAAGTGGCAACAGCTGTGTGAGAGCAGGCTGTAAATCATATGATACATCTTGTAAAGCTACATGGTAGGGTGAACAGGCCACTATGTCTCCCACAATGTCTTCCTTTTTGATCAGCTTGAGTGAATGCTCGAGCCAACATTTTTCTTTCATATGTGCTCTATCCTGGTGTCCTTCGAAAGCGTTAATCAGATTGAGAGTCTTGGGAACAGCCACATTGGCCTTTTTCAGTACAACTGCTGGCACAGTGGAGAAGTTGTCAGGCAACCAATGATTCTTCTTTGTTTCTGGTGAATGCATGCCTATTCCATCCTGGAAGTGTCCCTCATTGAACTTGGAGGGGAACTGAAAGAGACTGATGCCTGTGCCATGGAATGACCCTTTAGCTGTAGTACTTGATGGGTTATGATCAAGGATGTCTAGGGCACTCAAGGTAAAGAGCCCTTTACATAGCTGGGCAGGACACACAACACCATTCTTTGCAATGTTCTCACAGATGTCAGTAGCCAGCTGATTCTCCCTTTTCATAGCTTACACTGAGGCCCAACTCATACAGCTGTGCAATCAACTTCTTTGACCTAGTCTGCGTGTGCACACTTAGTCCCATGTAAAGGGGCAAGGGTGGTTCATACTCCAATGAATGTCGAGATTTGTCAGTTGGGGCCCTCTTCTTACAGTTAAACAAGATTGTCTGTAAGACAGTGCGGCAGGCCTGTGAGTCAGCAGAGATCTCATTCTTCAGGTCGACTCCGACTAGCAACATGGTTACCAGGGTCTTGAGATTGGTAGGAACAGAGTCCTGCTGATATTCAGAGGGAAATGAGGCATTAAGTTTGAACCCATTGGAGTTGAATATATCACCCCGCTCAATTTTGGCAGCATTGGCCAAAATCAGTGCATCCTCTTCATAGTCACACTTCAAAGCTTGCTTCAGCATTTCCTGTATTCCCTGTTCAAAAACAAGTACAGTATCACATTCTTTCCATCGCTCTGCTCCTGGGCGTAGGGAGAGTACTTCAGGACTTGTTCCTTGAAGCGCACTTTGTTGATTTCCTTGCGGATACCAAGATCGAGCAGGCGGTTTTCATACAGTTCAAGCAGGGATGAAAACTTGTAGTAGAATTGGCCACCTTCCACACAATTTTCTACATGGGTGATGAGCTCTATAAAGGCTCTGGCTTGGATTTTCTTCTCTTGTTTCTGACTGTCAGATGAGTCTTGTTGTTGTCTCAATGGCGAACGATGTCGATATTAGAGTCCAGCTAAGCAAGCCAGGTAATACTTTGCATCTAGTGCAATGAGGTCACCACCCTCAATTCTGGTCAATAATTCACTTTCTTGCAGGTCTGTAGCCATAACCCTGACATTGTCATCTGCTTTAAGAATCATGAACTTGTGAAGATGTTCATCAGACTTTCTGCAAAATATACAGTATATGTGTTCTTATCCAGGGGCTTGAATTGTGGATGTCGTTTCTCATCTGCAGCACAGGTCTCAGAAGATCTATCTCTCTCCCTCTTTCATGCTCTTTCCCGTTTGTTCAGCTTGAATTTTGTGTGGCAAGACTTATGCTACTGTGCTCGATGCCTGACGAACTTGTTCACATTAATGTCTTCTTCAAAAGTAAAGGATACTGGTAGTATATTCAGCTCCCTGAAAGCATTTACATTGTCCAGGAAGGATTTGTATGGCTCAGATAGGTCTTTAGGTCCCAATGCATTTAAAGGGCATCGGAGTGCTTCAGTGGTAGGCTGTTGGCATATAATACATAATGCCCAATCCATTATGTGCACATGACTTCAGTCAAAGGCTGCAGGCTATATTTAATATATATTATTGTAGATCATCAGAAGTGTATTGAATATTTAGACCCTCAGCGACTTGGTTGACCTTATGTTACGTTTCTACTTGGTGATCTGCCGCTTAAAAACCCAGTTGAAAATTGTGTTGACAATATTGCCAGAATGAACCAAATTATTCAATCTTGGCACAAATAATCAATGGTGATATTCTCAACAGCTTTAATGCATTCCTTGACCCAGAAAATGTATATTTTGACACCAAAATTGACCTTCTAAGTGGCTTGGAAGCTGAGATTGGGAGGTTTGACGTACCTCCCAACCTACCAAATAGGAAAACCTACTATTTGGTAGTAGTCTTGGAAAATCCAACGTCAAGGCTATTAACCTAATTGCAATGACGACTTGTATATTTTGACTGCTATGTCGTCATTCCAACCGCGGTTAAAAAGAAAACGTCTAGAGTCTACTCCTTATCTTGCTCTAGGAGACGTTGTACATTAACCAAAACTACCACCGAAGGTGAAAAAAGCATAGAAGAGAAGAAAAAGGGGTTTACCTTAGTTACCGCTCAAGGCCCATCCCGTATTCCGTCATGCGCAGATCCCTGTCGAACGTGCGCATGAGCGACCCTCTCTTGTCATCACATCTCACGTCAGCAGAAGAACGCGGATGGGCAGGGGTCCGGCGTGAGGGAGGGTATTATGTACGTTGGATTTTCCAAGACTACTACCAAATAGTAGGTTTTCCTATTTGGTAGGTTGGGAGGTACGTCAAACCTCCCAATTTGTTAGTAGTCTTGGCAAATCCAACGTCAAGGCTGCATAACAAATAGGAGGAGGACATCCAAGCCCAACATACCAAAAAAAACAATGAAGTCGTACTCACTCTAAACCGGGAGCACCGATGAAGGTGAGGAGGGCGGGTGAGGCGGAAGAGCACAAGCAGAACCTGCAAAGATGGAGAAAGTGTTTACCACCACTCAACACCTCACATGCAGGGTCCATAACACCAGGAAAGTGCATACACCAATATAGTATCAGGCAACAAGACGACACAAAAAAGGGTCACAGTGAAAGCCAACTATAACCGCAAATTTGCGGGCCAATGGAGGCATATCCGTACCGACACAACCCTCCCGCCTCACCGCGAGACCCCCCAGCGATCTCCGCAAATTTGCGGGGAGCCGAAACATCCGAGGACCGAATCGAGCACCCCGCAAATTTGCGGGACCGGCCGAGATGGTCCGGCGCCGAAAAAGCGAGAGGAGCGTCTAGGGAATACCAAAAGAGGCCCAGAAAAAAGCGTCATCTCCTTATGAACTCCAAGCGACGATGGCCATCAAGCTGAGCAGTGTCTTCCTTGATAATATCCTGACTCAACCGGTCAAGGGAGAGGCAAGGAAGACACACCAGGGGAGAGGAGGCACATCCCCCAGGAACCACCCAACCCACAGAGATAGAGCAAAGCCCATGAGGAGAAGTGGCAGGAAGGGTGGTTTGGCACAAACAGGGGCCCCCGTAGGGTACCCCAGGATTGGGCAAAAGGGTATGAAAGGATGGAGGTGAAAACAGTAAGGGAACACAAAAACCAGTAAATGAAACTGGCGAGAAAAAAGGGTGGCCTAGCCGTGAGGAGAGAATGTGTCAGGGGCGAAAAACCCTATGGTGTGAGGGAGGGGCCCCCGTGGGGTACCCCTGGATATCACGAACCACCAAGCGCCCAGGCCCTTGAGACACAGTGAAGGCTCGAAAGGGGGGACTCGGGAATAACGCTAATAATGCGGCCGACACAAACCCTACAAACAGCACCGCCACCACGAAATCTCAGATTGTGAACCAACTGTACACCTAGGCTATGAAAATATGAAAACTCATAGGGGCATAGCAATTCCTGAATGAGAAACAAGCTAGGCTAAAATAAGCTAAAAGCTAAACTATAGGTTTGACTCCTGTAAGGAGATAAAGAAAACCTAATATTTAGTAGTGGCCCCGTAATCATTGACGAACATGCCTATTACATAAGGCATCCTCTTCAAACACTAATCCGCCGTAGTTTTGAATCTACCGCGCAGAGCATTTAAAAAACTGAGGAGCCTTCATCATGAGCGCACGCGACCTCACTCATGGCTTCAGTCATTATGAATTGGGTTCTCACTACGAAAAAACTTTGTAAAAAATAAAAACAAAAAGAAAATAAGAATAACTATCCAATAAGCTTTCCATCATATCGTGGATGTACTTGTGTGGATTTCTGACCAGACGCTGATTCAGGCGTCATTCTTCCTTCACTGACATATCAAGTAAACCAAAATCCTTAATACATCAACGAATGGGAAGGGGACGGTCGGGAGGGCCCCAGTCGTCAATGATTACGGGGCCACTACTAAATATTAGGTTTTCTTTATCTCCTTACAGGAGTCAAACCTATAATTTATTAGTGGCCCCTCCATCATTGACGAACATGCCTGATTTCTAAGACTGGAGGGGGACATTCGTAATCATATCATAACTCTAGAAAAGCAGATAATAAAAACAACCACATAGTATTCTTACTTTGAAAATATATTTAATTAACGGCGTAGCCGAACAAATACAAGAAAAAGGGGGTTCAGGCAGGTGCGTGCTTCAAAGAAGCCTGCCTGACAAAAAATTGGTAACCCTGAAGATTCTGAACACAGATCTGTAGTTACAAAGGCACCCCACTCAACGAGTGGTGACAAAAAAATAACAAGTTATAAGTTTACATGTGCACATAATAAACCCCAACATAAACTTGGAGATAAATTGCAAAGGAACTCCAATAATCTAAAACTAAATTGCTTTCGCAGCTAAACTACTCTAACAACACCGTTGTTTTGTACTTAACATTGTACTAGCACAATTTCTCACTGAGAAATTTTCATAACACATTTTAACCTTAAATTGTATCACAGCTCTCATACTCCGGCGGGGTCTAGGGTGTCCTGTGTCAACTGACTGCACCCCCCCCTTTCCCATGAAAGTAAACAAAAGTGACTGCAGGGCCGCCTAGACCCTCTGCCTTAAAGCTATACATGGTAAGGAAGGTTTGTCTAGAGCAACTGACAAGTATCTAGACAGAAACGTATGATTAGACGCCCACAACTGCGTGGACGCTATGTCTTCAACTGAAAAAAATTTCAGGAAACGTAAAGAGGCTGCCCATTTGCGTAAATCGTGGGCCCGACCCACAACGCCGGGATTACTTTCTTTAATGACTTCTACCAGAAGAGAGGCTAATCGCCGTTTAAGTAAGCGTTTACCCGTACTTGCTACCCATAAAGCACCTTGGGGGTTGTGAGGAGCTACTCTCAAATATTTGGTTAGAGCTTGTACTGGACATAAATTATGATGCACCTTTCCCCTTTTTAACGCCGGCACCGTGAACTCAGAAAACACGTGTGCACTATGCTCATTCTTGGCTACAAAACCTGGGGAGGGTGCAATGGAAATACATTCATTAAGTCTACCAAACCTAAGACAATTAGGTGTGTTGCTCATCGCCGCCAGCTCAGACACTCTGTTTCCGGTGGCTAAAGCCAAAAGGAAAACCGCCTTTTTTAAGATTAATGCAAAGTCTGCAGTATTTTGGTACAGACGAGAGTGAAGCAAAGACAAAGCTTTGTCCAGAGACCAAGTAGGCATGAGCTGACGGGGAGGTGGGCGGAGTTTAAAACATGCTCTCATAAAACCTGTTTCCTCCGCCACCGGTATGGAGAGACCTGTAAGGTCTAAAAAGGGCACTCTAATCGCAGTTAAGTGATTTTTTAATGTTACCACAGATAAACGTTTCTGCTCAAACAGATAATTTAAATAATTAAAAACTAATGCCACTGAGGGTACAGTTTGTTCTGTCCTAACGATCCAAGAAGTAAAGGCTTGCCAATGTGATTGATACTGTCGTTTTGTAGACTGAGTATATTGATTAAGTAATTTATTTGTCACATCTCTACCGTATGGTGCTAGCCACTTGGCCTCCTGAATGTCCATAATGCAAAAGTCAGCGAGGTCGCGAGGTTGCCAATCGCGTCTAAGTGGAAATACCCGACCGGGAGCGATACCGGGTCCGGGCACCACATTTTCAATTGCTGGTACCACAACTGCGCCGGCCACAGTGGCGCGATTAGCGAGACTAAGCCTCGATAATCTCGTAGTTTGTTCACTACGTGGCACATTAGTGACGCATCTGGCGGCGGAAACAGATAGATGGAGCTCCATCTGTTCCAGTCTGTCACTAGGGCGTCTGGCCCCCCTGCCGGCGTTTTCGCCGGCGGGTGAGGTATAGATGGAGTTTGTGAGTCTCCTCGGACGCAAAAAGATCCACTTGTGGATGGGAGAGCTCTGCAATCATTAGGTTGAAAATGGGTTGCTTGAGCTCCCATTCTACTGTCGTGCTCTGTCGCCGGGATAGAGCGTCTGCCCAGACGTTCGCTACGCCTGGGAGATAAGAAGCGTGCAGATAAATATCTAGACTGTTGGCTAGAGCAAAAATCTCTTCTGACACGTTTAGCAACCTCCTTGACCTCGTTGACCCTTGTTTCTGAATACAGTGGACTGCATTCAGATTGTCCATTCTGAAGGCCACCGACTTGTCCCGTAACGCCGGGCCGTGAGCCTGAAGGAAATATAAGGGGACTAGTAATTCTTTGACATTGATGTGCGAGATTTCTAAGTGGGACCAAAGCCCCTGACCCTGGTGCCCCTGATTTGACTGAAATCCCCAACCTATTGTGCCTGACGCATCCGTGTCTACCCATACCGTTGGTGGAGGAGAGGTCCATGACATTATTGAGTGCAATGTTTCCCTCTTCGCCCAGACCGCTAGCAAGGTGTGGATTAATTTCGGGATGGGCCATAATTTTCCCGCCGGTAAGAGCGGGAAATATTTGTTGCCTTCCAATATTAATCGTTTTACTTTCAACCGGCCCAACTTGACAGTTGAATCCAGTTGAGAGAGCCGACCAGAGACTCCCAGACCCTCCGTGTCGTAGTCAGACTGTGAAGAAACCTGAACAGTTTCCTGCGAAACCTGTTGCGATTGTCCACACTCTGACTCAGAGTGAGAGCGGCGGTGTCCCAGACCAGCCCTATCCACTGAATTACTCGTGAGGGAACAAGGTTTGACTTTACCAGATTTACCTTGAAGCCTAGAGTTTTGACATGATTCAAAATGATATTGACATGTTTTATGCATAATTGTTGTGTCTCTGCCACCACCAGCCAGTCGTCCAGATACCACAACACTCTGATCCCTTGTTTTAACAATGGCATCAGGGCTTGCCGGACTAGTTTTGTGAATAATCGAGGTGCTAGGTTCAAACCGAACGGCATCCTCTGAAAAACAAAATTTTGGTGCCTGATCCGTAAGGCCAAAAACCTTTGAAATCTTTTGTTGACCGATACGTGCCAATAGGCGTCTGTCAGGTCTAGTGAACACATCCAACCTCCTGGCGGAAGTGTTAGCCTGATTTGGTGTACTGTTAACATTCTGAAAGATTCGTTGTGAATGTGAAGATTCAGATAAGACAGGTCTACGACCGGCCTCATCTGAACACTGTCCCTTTTGGGAACCAAAAATAGTTTGGACGTGAATACAGGGTAATTTGGGGGGACCGGGATGATGACATTCTTGGCAATCATTTCCTGGGCTAGTGACTCCACCTCTAAAGAAACAAAATTCGCCGTTGTCGGCTGACGTAATCGAGGTCGCCGGAGCCACTGCCAAGTGATGCCTTTGCGTGCCACCATCTGTGCCCAAGTGTTTAACGGCCATGCTTGGTGACACGTTCGGAACGACCCAGTTAGCAGACAAGGATTCGCCGGCTGTACTACCCTCGGTTCCTCCGGCCTTAAGGTAGGCGCCGGGAGTGAGAGAGACTTTAGTTTTTTGATGGTGGGGTTGGTGCTGGCCGCTTCGCCGGCTGGCTGGTGTTGGTCGAAGACTGGCCCTGACCTGGTTTATTTTGGCCGCGTCCTCTCTGACCTGAAACCTATTCTGTCTATGCCTATACTGACCCTGGGGGGAGTGGGAGGACTTAGGCGGAAGAAATGGTTTAGATCCCCCTGGCTGGGCTTTAGTAGTAGGCCTGGGTTTGGGGAAGTTAAATGCAGGTTTCTTAGAAGGGGTGGGACTGTGCTTAACGGCCTGTGCCATATTGAACACCGTTCGCCATACTTCAGGGGACATTAAAGAAGGGGTAAGTACTGGTGACATCACCACCTGGTTAGCAATGCGCTCAGGTAGCTTGCGAACTAACGACATCCTAAGATCTTGTCGTGCTCGCACTGCCTCAAGCAAGGCGGTGCGTATGTCACCTAAGGATTGGATTGACGACTGAAGAATCAGTCGCCGGGATAACTCAACCGATCTTCGAGCATCCGCGTCTGCGATTGCCTGAGTAGATCGTAGTAAAGACTTAGCCACCTGCTGAGATACTATGTACTGTGAAAACAGGCGAAAAGCTTTTCCTCGTAGCCTAAATTCTCTGTCTAGGTGAGTAGGGGTAGGGGTAGTGAACGGGTCCTTCAGTTCACAAAGATTAATCTTAGGGGCAGCTAGGAATGCAAACAAAGCCGCCGGGACTCCGCCGGCAGAACCCACCGGCATGGAAAACCATGAATGTGAGTCCTGAGGGATCTGGTGGGAAGATTTAGAAGTGAAAGTGGTTGCAAAGTTTTGAGCCTCTACCTCCCAATCCACCCAAGGTCCTGGACCCAACTGTCCCACCTTCAAAACTGGATTAGCTGCGTCGTCTGTGACGGTCCGTAAATCTAGTTCAGGAGTAAGAGCTGACAGTCTTAATATCATTAAACCCATCCAGCTTAGACCAGTCTGAAAATAGTTTTAAAGCTGAGGCAGGGGGTAAAGCAGGCTTAGAAGCATACACAAAATAATCCTGGTGATAATAACTAGGTATAGCCTTAATGTTTACGTCCAGAACATTACCTAAGGCATCCATGGCCCTTAATTTCTTTGACTTGTTGCCCTGGATAAACCACGCGGTACCGGGAGTTCCCCTGACAAGGTAGGTTGGGCAAGCTCTGGTTTAGAGGGGTTCAAAAGAACCCATGACTCGTCTGGCCCATAAAGGAGGGGCATAGCTACCTTTCTAAGAGGTGCTTTGTCTAGAGGGGGTGGATTAACATCCGTTATGACCCTGACATTTGAAGTTGTCAATGCCGCCGTGGCAGGCTTAGTGCTCCTTGCAGGTGACAGAGTAGGAGGGTTAGGAATCTTAGATAAATCAATTGACGTCATCAGAGGCCGTACCGTAGAGCTTGTCGAGGGAGCCCCCAAGTCCATTGTGGGGTTTTCTTGTTGCTGACCAAAAAATTTAGATAAAGCATGAGTAAGCAACCCATCAATTTCTTGTGCTGTAACAAACTGGTTAGATGAAGAACTTATAGGAGAATCATTATTATCTCTTGCGGCGTCCAAGCCTGAGCCTGACCCTTGTCCTTCCATATCCGAAATTATTGAAACTTCGTCTTTTTCCTCCCGATCCTCCTGAGAAGACCCCGCCGAGGCAGGGGTACCTTGTTTCCAAGATAAGTCTGGGATAGAGGATGGGGTCGCCACGTCCCTGTGGACGTCGGCTACTGTGTGACTCGTATGAGTCGGACGTGGGTGGTCAGACCGTGGTTGGGCAAACCGCCAAACACCAAGGCCCTGGCCTACGCTCTCTTGAGAGTCTGAAACATTCTCAATTATTGACCCTCCTGAACTTTCCATTTCCAGGGTTAAAATATTAATTGGCAACTCCTCTTTAGGGACAGGTGCTGCACTGGACTCAGAGGCTCTAACACAAACTTTGTCAGGTGTAGAGGTACGATGAGATGCACTAGACTTAGGGGAATGTCGAGAGGACTTCCGATGTGAATCCTTTTTTGAGGATTTATGGCTGCGGTGTGACCGCGAACTAGTCTTAGATCTGGAAGAATCTCCGCCGTGACCACTGGTGGAATCTTCCGTCTTACTCTTCTTACTCTCCGGCGAAGAGGCCCGACTAGAAGACTGTTGTCTGAGAGGTGACCTTGACCTAGATCTCGCCTGCGACGAGGAGGCGGATGCCGGGGGTGTAGGCTCTCTCGGGCGTTTAGTTGTAGTCGCAGACGATACAGAACCCTGACTAGTCTCCGTCGGCTTAACACTCGTGACTCTAGAGGAACGTTTAGGGGGAGGGTGTTCTGACAGCAATCTATCCCAAAGTGGGACGTTGTCACATTGAAGTGACTTATGCGCGACAATGGTAGTGTAGGCCGACATTTGTTGTCGAACCTCTCTCAACGCTACCGCCGCGGTCTTATCGTTATCACAAAGGACTTTAGCAGCTAATTGAGAACAAAAGGAACAATTATGCATCACCCAGAGACCCCTTGAACGGTCTAGACATTTAACACACCTTATGCAAAGGGTGTGTGCAAAAATAGGGATACCAGCACAAGTAGGGGTAATGCACAGGGCAAAAACTGGGGCCACGGTAGCCATGACAGAGACTGGTGGGTGAAAACTACCGCCGGGTCTGTATTGGTCCGCCGGAGCTCAGCTCTGGAAAAAACAAGAAAATTTCCAGGAATTAATGCTCATAAGGGTAATCCAACATGATTGCACACCAGTGTTAATAACCCGCCGGGTAACGAGATGCAAAGACACAACTAACACATCTCGCCACGCGGCGGGGTGTAAAGTCTAAACAAATCTTTTGCTAAAGAAAGTGAAGAATACCCTCTGATATAATGGTCCAGCATGGCACTTATAGTCTCTCGGAGGAGGTGACTGTCTCAAGATTCAATTTTGTAACAAAGCAACCCCCCAAAAAGACGCCGGCCCTTGAATTATTATAGTAGAATAGCCCAGGGCAGGATGATACGAGATCTAATGTTTAACGAATTGTCCCAAAAGATCGCCGTAAGATCGAAGGCGGCGATACCTGATAGTATCACTAAATTAAATAGGTTAAATTGAAATTTGTAAAATTCCTTAATTCCTCCACCTAGGAGCACCCGCCGGGTGTGAGAATCGATATATAACCTAATTGAACCTTCAATCGCCGTAAATAGTAAAGGCAGCGATACACAGAGTATCACTATAATGGATCGGTTAACTAACTGGAAGTCCTAAGTCGTTCATCTCACCCTACCCAGGTGCACCCGCCGGGTGAGAAGTTTTAAAAGTTAACCCCATAAGTTCCTGTCCCCGCTTCTTTGTAAAAGATCGCCGGGGAGGAAAGCCTAAACAACAGCTAGGTTTTTTCATGTGGTTGTCGTAAAACCAGGTAGAAAAAACTCCTAAAACGTATGTCCACAAGGACGCCGTTTTATATGGATGGGTGCAGCCATCCCGCCGGGAATCAAAGGAGGCCTGAAACCAGGCACCCACAGAGACGCAGTCCTGGAGAGCCACAGACACCCCACCCGCCGGGGATACAAGCCAGTGTCAACAACCACGTGTGGCCCAACACTGCTCTCGGCCAGGATTTTTTCACGGTGAAACCGAGAAAAAACCCGCCGGAAGGAAACCCACCCTGAACAGATACCATCTGAACAACACACGACACGAGGATAGCCACGCACGGCTAACCCAAGGTCACAACATAATCCGTGGAATTAGCCAATACACAACTAAACCAGGAAACAATTATAGTCCGAGGAATTAGCCAATACACAACTAAAACCCGGATACACATGACACAGTAGGGCATATTTATAAATAATAAATAATAACACTAGTACATGTGGCAAAGCTACGAGCGGCTGGCTAGGCCTAGGCAGACGGCATAAAAACAGTTGAAATATACACACACACTGGAAATATCACAACTGGAACCACCGCCAACACACCACCGAGCAATAACTTCCAACCCAGGGAAGACTGACTCGGGACCCAGAAAAAACTTCACTAAGTGAAGAAAAATACGCTGGGAACGTCAGAAAACACAGCTTACCTCATCAGAAAGATAAAAGGCAGCAATAATTAACGCGTAGTGAAAGCCGCCTGCATCACAAACTAACTCAACTGTGAAAAAGTTCACATGTCCACAACGTGACCACGAGGGTACATCCGAAATAGATGCCCCATACACTCGACCCAAAATACACTGCACTGCGGGCAACCAGCCCAGGACACTCCTGCTACGCCTATCCTAACCTTACTCGATACATCCTGGAGTAAACAAATGAGAAAAAACTCACTAGGGACGCAACGAATGCGGAACCAGCGGAGCGTGGGGAGGCACGTCCGGGCGGGCTGAGCGCAGAGCAGAGAAGGAAGAATGACGCATGAATCAGCGTCTGGTCAGAAATCCACACAAGTACATCCACGATATGATGGAAAGCTTATTGGATAGTTATTCTTATTTTCTTTTTGTTTTTATTTTTTTACAAAGTTTTTTCGTAGTGAGAACCCAATTCATAATGACTGAAGCCATGAGTGAGGTCGCGTGCGCTCATGATGAAGGCTCCTCAGTTTTTTAAATGCTCTGCGCGGTAGATTCAAAACTACGGCGGATTAGTGTTTGAAGAGGATGCCTTATGTAATAGGCATGTTCGTCAATGATGGAGGGGCCACTAATAAATTATGCCCAGACTAACAGGAAAAAAGAATATGAAAAGAGAAAGGAAAGAAAAACACACACGAGGAACGCCAGGCGCCCCCGTACCTTCGGTAGCTATTTCCACACGCGTCTCCATTAAACACACTGAGGAGCCCATTTACGTGTGCCCTAGATCACGTAACATCTGTCTAACAAAAAGAAGGCCAGAAAAGCCGAAACGAACCTAAAACAGGGTGAATTGAAGGAGCACAACAAAAGCGGACTCAACAATGGCGACGCATGAAAAAATGATGACAAGAGAGGGTCGCTCATGCGCACGTTCGACAGGGATCTGCGCATGACGGAATACGGGATGGGCCTTGAGCGGTAACTAAGGTAAACCCCTTTTTCTTCTCTTCTATGCTTTTTTCACCTTCGGTGGTAGTTTTGGTTAATGTACAACGTCTCCTAGAGCAAGATAAGGAGTAGACTCTAGACGTTTTCTTTTTAACTGCGGTTGGAATGACGACATAGCAGTCAAAATATACAAGTCGTCATTGCAATTAGGTTAATAGCCTTGACGTTGGATTTGCCAAGACTACTAACAAATATTGGCACTTATAGATTTGACATGGTGGCCATCTTGGAAATCCAAGATGGCCACCATCTGCCATCTTGATGAAGTGGCTCCCACCAAAAATTAAAAGCTATGGTGATAGAGAGTATGTGGAAAAAATGTGGTGCTTTTGTCCGGCATGTCCCCATAATTTTGCTAAGCTGCCTGACTAATGGGTATGCACCGCTCTTTTCCACATTGCCTCGTCTCAATCTACAATGCATAACCTTGGTTTTGTTAATATTGACTCTTAAACCCTTGCTCGCCATGCCCTCTCTCCACTCTCTGAATTTGGCCTCGGCATCTTGCATACTGTCAGCTATTAGGACTAAATCGTCTGCATAAAACAGTTCCAACGGGAGTCCGCCTCTAATTTTTGTTTGAAAATGTAAGGCCCGAATCTAACATAAGTACAGTAATGAAAAGTATTCAAAATACAGTATACTGAACTAGTAGGAGTGGAGCTAAGTGACGCATCATTAACCCTTTCGTTGCGGGTGACGTTCTGGAACGTCCTGGCAAGTTACATCAATTTCCACGTTTTAAAAGCCTGTAAAAACCGTAAAAATCGAGTGTCAGTGGGCGGGAGCGTGAGGGGCCCACCTACGACCCTCAGAGCAGCGAGCGGCTCACTGAGGTTGACTGTGTCTCGCGCGGGTCTCTCTCTGTGTCTCACAACAGTGTAGCCAAGCGAGCGAGTGCTACCAAATAGCGGGTTTCCCGCGTTTCACTGGCACCACTGCGGGTGAACCAGACCACGTACGGGGCCCGTTCTGGTCTCATTTTGAAGCTATTTTCGCCTAGTTTTTGGCAGAATACACTTCATTTAACCTATAAATGGCGAGCAGGGGGTATTGAACTCGATGCCCATGGGCGAGCATATAGGCTCCATTCAGGCCTATATTCGTCATTTTACGTACGATAAATATCGTTATTACTTATTGATATGAGCCTATTTTACCTTCACTATGAAGATAGTAACCTGTAACCACAATAAAACAAGTGAAAATATAATTTTTCTGGTCAAAATCGCGAATATACATGGAGCAGCCCATTCATGAATTATGGAGCAAATTGAGGCAACCCCTCCCTCCACGAGGCCTCAAGCCACACTGATCCTACTCATTCACACTCTCGGTTGTGTAACACACTCGCTAGGCACGTAAGCACATCCTCCACACATTTTGCTAATGTTAGCACAAAAATATACCAACGAATTAGGGAATAACAGGGAAAATAGGTGATAATTGAAAGGGGAGGGGACAGGGGGGAAGGAGGGGATGTGGAGGAGTGATATGAGGTACTGTATAGGATTTTATTTTTTTTTTTTTTTAGTGCTACTGGGGCCGTTTAAATGTTTTTTTTTAGGCCTCCCTCTTAAGAGCTTTGCCGCCCTCGCCCAGTAAAACTTCTTAAGAGCTATCTCGCCGTTGCCGGGTTAATGCAGATGCTTGATTTATCATTCAGGAGTGCCTGAATATGCCCTAAATAGCCCAAACATAGCTGCAGCCAATGGGTTAAAACATGAATAAATATTTATGAAATAATTACTCCTTCTCCCCTTGAAGGGAAAGGTGTACCTGACAAGTGAGGAAGCTCTGAACAGGGCTGCCTGGAGCGCCGCCATTAGGACATGAGACTAGAATAGCACTTCGTGTGAAGGACTCGGTCTTTAAATTTATATATGTACAGTACAGTAGTGCACCGATCTTGGCGGCTAACTGGTGCCGAAAAAACTGCGCCAAGATTGATTTCGCCAGGATTGCGGCATTGATCTTATGCGTTTTTTCTTTTGTGTGTGTTTTTTTTTTTTTTTTTTTTTTTTTTTTTCTATGTGAATGAGGGAGACAAAAGGCATAACTGCCTGCAGCGAGTGCCTCCCCCAGAGTTGAAAGAGTGACAGGGCCAAAATCAAGGGACGTTCGAGCTAAAATGCCTGGACATACGGAGTTTGAAGCAATTTAAGTCATAGGAAGAGGGAAAGACTGATTCTGGGAGAGAGTTCCAGAGCTAAGCAGTTGAATAGAAGAAAATCTGAGAATAGCATTTCATTCTTGGGTTGGAGAGTTGCACAGAGTAGGGGTGGGATTGTGTTGCAAGGCGGGTACTACGTACCCTACGTAGAGGAGGTGGTATACACTGGAAAAGCTCCGAGGAACACTGATTATTGTAGTAGCGATAGAATAGCTAGAGAGATGCAACATTGCGGCGAAGAGAGAGAGATTGCAGAGAGTTGGTGAGTGGACGGGAGTTAATGATACGAAAGGCTTTCCTTTCTACTTTGTCTAGGAGTGCGGTGTGAGAGGATTCTCCCCACACATGTGAACAATACTCCATACAAGGACGCACTGTGCCCCTGTACAGAGTAAGAAGCTGCGCAGGGTTAAAGAACCCCTTGAGGCAGTTGAGCACACCCAGCTTCTGGGAGGCTGCCTTAGCGAGACTGGTAGTATGGTCCTTCCAAGTGAGAGCAGAAGAAAAAGCGACACCGAATAATGGTAATCGGTTCCAAACTCACGCAAACAGTCACCCTTTTCCTCCAAAATACATCTAATAAATACACAATAATAATATAGTGCTTATAAATACATCCAATAAACACAGTATTAATAAATTACTAACCAGACAGACGTAAGTTGAGGGGTTTGACGGACGCGGCGGTGTGTTTTTTTCCGAGGCGTTAGGCAGGGCTTCTGCGCCCCGCCGCCATTACTCGCCTCGTCGCCATTTTGCTCACTTTCTGCCTTCGATGGTTCCTCATATTACGTACAGTTGACTCGGGGACATTAAACATGCGACAAATCTCATTATTCCTAGCACCTTTGTCCATGTGTTCTAGAATTTTAGCCTTACGTTCATTGTCATATTTACGTGGCTTCACTACGACACGATACTCACGCTTTATTTTTGCCTTTGCTCCTTGTTTTGATGGTCCCGGGCATTCACCACTGCCACCTGGCCCGCCGCCTTTATCACCAGATGCACTAGAGGCCATAATAACACGAGGGATACGCCACAGACACGAGGTTCGACCAAAGTACAATGCAATACGCACCAATAATTTCAAGACAATGGCGGGGCTGCGAGCTTTACAACCTTTCTATGAATGCTATGAATGGCTTGCTGTGCTGACGTCACAAAAATGGCGTCGGCACGAAGATCGGTGATTGGCTAGCTGGTGTGGGCGGGACCAAGTGAAGGTCGACATGCGGCTGGGATATTTTGTGCCATGATTGAATATTTAGGCGCCAAGTTTGAAATTGGGAATATTTGAGATGTGGCGCCAAGTTTGAAATCGCCATGTTAGCTGTCGCCAAGATCGATGCACCACTGTACAGTACTACATACATACAAGTTTAACCCTCCTGGCCCGGGCAGGCTCTCCAAAGGACGGAGCTCGTATCCGGGCGATCTGGCCGAATATCAACAAAAGTAAACTAAGGTTAATCTCGCTTAATATATTACCTACATTAATCAAACATATATAGAAATGAGCGCCTTACCTTGCTGCGTAGAATGGCGTTGAGTAGAGCTCTCTAGCTCAACTGGTTCCGGAGTGATGGTGATGGAAGTGGAGGTAACTTTTGCCGCGTATTTACCTCGGCGCGTCCGAACACTCAACCGCGGCCCGGCTACGACGCCCAGTTGCACTCGTCGCTCCACCCGCAATTATGCCGGGAAGCGATTTGATAGTGTTTTATTGGTTATTCTGTCATTTATTATAGTTATTATGTTATTTTCACTCAATAAAGTTATTTATATGAACTTATTTGTGTCTCTGTCACTTATTACTTCGTTTTATTATTATTATGATTATTAGTGTCACTTTCACTGGACTTTGATAATTGGTAGTGTCATTTCCCCTTTTATGTATTGTTAGGTAAGCTAATAATATATATAGTGTCACTGTCACTTGTTCATATTGTTATGAAGGCACTTATTACTTGTGTGTGTCTCTTTCACTTATACTTAGTTTTATTATTATTATACTGTCACTTTGACTGGCCTAGGCTTATTGAGTGTCATTTTCACTTATTTATTGTTAGAAATATATATTTTAGTGTCACTTTCACTTGTTCATATTGTTATTGAAGGCACTTATTATTACTTATGTGTCCTTTTCACTTATACTTAGTTATATTATTATTCTTAGCCTACATTTGAGTGTCACTTTCACTGTTGTCACTTCCACTTCAAAAGTTTGTTAGAGTGTGGAAGTCGTTGAAGCAGGTGCCAGCACACAGTCCAACTTGACACTCGAGGCATTCCCAAGTGGTTTTTGTGGGTTTGCGGGGTCTGCGAGTTGTGTGGTTGCACACATGGCACCTCTTCTGACTCCTAACGTTACTACCTGGTGCTTTGAAAGGAAGGGCATTGAGCTGGTGCTTCCTGAAAAATTCAGCACACCCCGTTCTGTCCAGCTGGCCTGGTCCTTGTAGTGGCCTCCCTGGTGTAGCCGCATGTTTAGCCAGGAGCTCAAGTAGCACCTGCTTGTGGAACTTCCGCATGGACTTATACTTCTTGGCTCCTGGAGTCCTCAGACGGTAGATGTTGTAGGCATTGAGGATCGACATATCTATCGTATGCAGGATAAACTTCTTGTACCACCTGCAAGATGTTCGCAGGCAGTCGATGAAGCCCATCTGCATGTCGGACTTGTCAACGAGGCGCATGTTGAGGTTATAATCCAGGACAGCAGCTGGTTTCTGGACGGGGTTCTTGGTTCTTCGGTCCACCTTCCCTGTGGCGACCATCTCGGCCTTGTGGCATGTGGTGAGGAGGTTGACCTTGCGCTGGTCATGCCAGTGGATGGAGAGGATGGGGCCACTCTTCTTGTGGAAGATGTCCGCCTTCTTCGTCTTGGTTGGGTAGCCTGGCATGCCCTTCCTCTTGCCCTTGACTGTGCCGGCAGTTCCGATCTTGCGGTCATGGAGGTACTTGGTCAGGAGAGGCGACGTGTAATAATTTTCTGTGTAGAGGATGTGGTTTTGATTGAAGTGCCTCTCCATTATCTTCTTCACTACAGCGCCACCAAAACCAATGAGGGGGTCAGTCTCAATTTCTCCAGCCTTGTCGCTGTAGACTATAAAGTCCAGCACATACCCCGTCACACAGTCGCAGAGGACGAAGAGCTTGATACCGAAGCGGTGTCTCTTGGACGGGATATACTGTCGGAAGTGCAGCCTACCACGGAACAGGACCAGAGACTCGTCGAGGCACATCTTCTGGAAAGGAATCAGGTATGTGGTGAACCGATGACGTATCATGTCATACAGCTTCCTGATCTTCCATAATGAGTCGGGAAGGTGGACTGCCATGTTGTTTGTCAGGTGGAGATAGGAGAGGATGTCGAAGTACCTGTCCCTGGACATGTATTTGCCAAATGCTGGAGTCGTTATGATGTCGCCAGTGATCCAGTAGTCGGCCAGAACGTGCTTCCTTATATGTGTCATTAGCATTGTGAGTGCCAAGAACACATATAGTTCTGCCACAGTGACAGCTCTCCATGCCACCATCTTGGCACTGGTCTTCCTCCCAAGAAAGATGGCACAGATAGCATGGTGGTGATTTGTCTCTTTGACGAGGTATTCCATGACTTCATTGTCATAGAAGCCACAGAAAAGTTCACTGGGGGTAGCATCTGGGCCACAGGGATATGCTGGTGACACCCTGGAACCCATCTGTACCTCGTCAAAGGCAGGACAATCTGGCTCAAAATCAGCCCCATCTGTCCACACAAACAGGTCGGATGCTGATGCTCGAGGACGTGCAGGTGCAGCAGGCACACGCCCTGGACGCCCTGGCACACGCCCTTGGCCACGCGGACGCCCTGCACGCCCACGCCCACGCCCAGGGGCAGCGGCGTCGGCAGACTGACCACGTCCACGACCTCGCCCTCTCCCTCGTCTTTTCGGGACTTCCTCTTCCTCTTCCTGTTCCTGTTCCTCTTCCTCCTCAGGCGACGTCAGGTCATCTGGGGCAATGTTGGGGTCGTCGGCATCGTCTTCAGGAGACAATTCGGGTGAAGAAGTGACCGGGCGTCGGCGGTGTGGGGCGCGGGAGGCTGCGGGAGCTTCAACAATGGGAGCCTCGGCCTCGGGAGTTGGGCTCCTTTTGCGGCGAGCCGAGGGCTTCTCCGCAGCAAATAATGCTTTGCGGTGTGTTGAGGGCTGTGGCACATCACCAATACCACTTGAAGAGGCCCTTTGGTCATCCTGAAGGAGAGATGAAGCCGAGGGCTGTGGGTGACCCACGCGGCGTCCCGGGTCAAGGCGTCGGGACAATGGAATGCGGGTGGTTGCTAGGCCATGGTCGGCATCATTATCACTGTCTTCAGCTTCCCTATGCTTTTCTGCGGCTGCCCTGCGTGCTTTTTTAGCTGCACTTTTCACCAACGATTGTTTGTAGAAATATTTGCCCACTTTCAAGGGCGTACGGGCAGGCAAAGGGGAAGGTCCTGGGCTAGGGCTAGGCCTAGGCTGACCTAGCAAAGATGGCGAGGGGGTAGGCCTAGGTTCTAGCACACTCGGAAGCTCAATGGCACCTTCCTGAAACACTTCAACATCAGGATCGTCACTACTGTCTCCCCCCTCAAATAAATCTACATTATCGTCGTCTCCAAAGCCCACAAAATCGTCATCTTCACTTGCACTTATGAATTGTACCTTGTCCACCAAGCTTTCGCCACTGCTCTCTTCACTATCAAAAAGTTGTCGCTGTATAGCGCTATCACTCAACAAACGCTTAACTTTCTTTCGTTGAGCTTTCTTCTCGGTTGCAACAGGCGTTGAAGTTGCGAGCGGGGTAGCACTGGGGCCCGCGGAAGGTTGCAGCGAATCGGACACGTCGGAAAACATTTTTTCAGTATTACTCGCTATGGCGGCGATGTACGAACTGATAACACTAGTAGTTGAGGCTTGGTGGCGCTGCGGTCGCTCCTACAATGCAAAAATTGGCCGCGCGAATTTTGAAGCACGCTTTCAAGCACAAGGATTTTAAAATGACACCCGGGTACCGGCCCTTTTTTTTTGGTGTCCTTAGGAAATGACACCCGGGCTGGAAGGGTTAAAGACCATTTTGTCCACAGAGAATGTGGTTACAGTCTCACATCCTAAATGGCAGCTTTTCAGGCGGCCCTGTCAAGGGCCGCCTCTGTTGTCAAGTTCTTAATTTTGAGATCGGACCGGAGTACCCGAGCCCACGTCATTCTAGGTCCACCCCTACGCGAAGCTCCCCCCACGTTCATAGTCCGGCTTATCTTCACCCAGTTCTGATCATACATTCTCTTCACGTGTTCAAACCAACCAAGTCGGCTCGTGCGCATCACTTCACTGACACTCCTAATGCCCAGACGCCTTCTCAATTCCTCGCTCGATACCCTGTCCCTAAGATTAACCCCACACATCCATCTCACCATTTTCTTCTCATTCCGTTCCATTCTATTGATATCCTCCTCTTTAACCGGCCACGTCTCCGAGGCATAGGTCATTACGCTCCTAACACACGAGATATTCACCTTACTTTTAAGGTGGGGTGGGAGCCCTCTCATTGTCAGAAGTGGGAACAGCTCTCTAAACTTTCCCCAGCCACTTCTAACACTAGCAATATAGCTAGCTTCAGCGCCACCTCTGGTGGAAATCGTATTGCCCAGGTAGCAGAACTTATTCACACACTATAGCGTTACACTGTCGAAATCAACACTGACAGGCGGGTCATTTAATACAAGATCTCCTTTGCACACTGCACATTCAAAGTCTATGATTCTTGTCAAAAGTCCTCTAGCTCCACTACATCTCCTGTGTACCCAGTCACTACAGACGCAACATTGAATTGAATTACTTCCCATCACCTTCCCACATACTGCGCATGGATAGTCGCCGCTTCTTTCCACAGTTCCACGCCCTACTCCACTAATCATTACCTTTGTTTTATCTATGTTAACTCTTAGACCCTTATATGCCATACCTTCCCTCCATCTTTTGAACTTCTCCTCTGTTTCCTGCGCACTATCTGTGATAAGAACTAGATCATCTGCATATAACAGCTCCCATGGGAGTTCTGTCCTAAATTCCCTTGACAGAGCCTCCAGGACTAAAATAAACAATAATGGGCTCAGCACTGAACCTTGGTGAACCCCAACCTTCACTGGGAACTCTTCGCTAACTGCTGCCTGTGATCCCTCATGCATTCTCATTATCACACGCACCAGCCACTCTTCTACTCCGAGTTTTCTCATAGCCCACTGCACTACCTCCCTGGGCACCCGGTCAAAGGCCTCCTCCAGATCTACGAAAACTAGGTATAACTCCCTGTTTTTCTCTAAGTACCTCTCTTGCATTTGCCTAAGAATGAAGATAGCATCAGTTGTGCCACATCCTGGCATAAATCCAAACTGCATGTCTCTGATAGCAACACTTTCCCCTGATCATGCATTCAAAGACCCTTTCGCTGACTTTCATGACTTGATCGAGCATTTTCAAACCCCGATAATTTCCCCTGTCTAAGGAGTCACCCTTGCCTTTGTATATATTTACTATAACAGTTTTATGCCATGCATCAGAAATGTTGTCCTCCTTTATGATAGCATTAATCAGCTCTGTGACCAATTTTACCCCAATATCTCCAGCTGCTTTTAGCATCTCCGCGACAATGCTGGAGCTCCCAGCGGCTTTCCCGGACTTCATTTTATCTATAGCACTTTTAACAGTGTCTTACCCTATCAAAGGCAGAGGGCCTTGTACTGGGACTACAGTGCTGAGCTGTTCCCTGTTCCATTCAAACTCCACATTAAGCAATCTTTCATAATGCTCCTTCCACGCCTCTCTGATTTCGTTTTCTGTGTAAACAGTCATGCCACTGTCATTATTTATGCATCTTACACCCACGACGTCCTGACTACAGTCCCTCACATTCTTAGCTAATTTATAAACTTTATATACTGTATGTATAAATGTCTCAAAATGGCAAAAACAATCAAAACTCAAATAAAAACCATAATAAACCCCTACCCAATGTTTAGAGGAGAGTACTGTACCCTGTATTTGCTTCGGGTGGATGACATAATTTACTGTTTCCGATTAATAGGTTGAAAGTGACGGTATGATCTATCACACAAATCCCGTGTGACTCTTTTAATTCTACCCATTTGATCCGGTGTCTAGAGAACAGTCTATCAAGCGAGAGTCTATTCAAAGCCAGTCGCAAAACAGTTTCTTATTTTTAGTTATTACAATTGATAACAAAGTTAAGTTTATACTTAAATGTTCTTATTATGTCTTTGGAAGTGATGAAATTGCCAAAACAATTCAATTCCATTTACATGTTCCTGTATTTAAACAAATCTGCCCTAGTTGACACACTGCCAGAGAAGGCTAACATTTGTATTGTTTGTACTGTATGTATATACTCAAGCACATACAGTACCTCATAGCTGGGGTGGCTGACTCGAGACAGAGCCCGAACAGAATTCAGAAACAACATTTAAAGTTCCAATTTGTAGGGTCGTGACAACTTTCGCGTTCCCACGCCCCTTACTCTGTCTCGTCTAGTACGTGAATTTTACAAAGGAAGGAGGATTCCTAGCGCCCTGCCCCCCTTTGTAATGATGGTGAATTTATGGTTTCCAAGATAAGAGGTTTGACAGCGGCCGAATAACCTATAAACATAATGTATCCAGATTTAACTCCCTTTCTTCTTTCCCGCACCTCCAGATTCAATGTCTAGAGAAGGAGAATATGTGTCACGACCGGTCGGCAGCATGGTGGCAGATTAGACGTAGGGTACCTGACTCTGCGGATGCCATGGCTTGTTTAATCTATGGGTCACCTCAGGTATGGAATTTATTACACATAACCCCCCACACACACAGTGATGTATAGTTTATCAGTCAGAAGTCCTTTCACCGCTGTCAGTACGTTTAGCATCATCTGCTATGTAGAATAGCATCTGTAGAAAGTTATTTGAAATGTGTCGTTGCTATAAGTAAGTTTAGTCAAGAAACTGATTGATACCATATTCTAATTATAAAGTATTTGGTACTGTGACGTAATGTAATTGACCAACTTTTCATGATTATTATGTACTGTACCTGTGTACAGTATATATATTGTTACTGTACATGCAATGCTTTAGTGTCCTTTTCCATTTCATTGTAATGGCTCAGACAGAGTTCCCTATTGTCAATTGGATTGTAACACAATAAAGTCCTGCCATAGTACTACCCCATCATGTCATCAATTCTGTGGGTGATGCTGGCATAGTGCTAACAGTGCTTCAGCAAGATTCAAGGGTTACCCTGCAGCACCAGTTTGCTCCACACCAATCTCAACAGTGCTACTAGAAGACAGTGACATAAAAGGACTTCCCTGTATAGGATGACTGTAGCACCATATCCCCTCATAGTCACCTTGTATGTCACGCAGTAGGATATATGGTGCATCAATTTTTCCTCCACTAATGTGAAGGACCCCATACCCCGACGGGGGTAATCCATTTATTCAGTTTGATTCTTTTGGGACTCCCAGAGGGCTGTTCTCATCCAAATAATGTGTTGAAGTTTTGGAAGAACAGTTAACCTAGGTGCGGGAGAGCTAGTCTATTCTGTCATGAGGTAGGTAGTACACTATACCTTAACTGAATATAATTTGTAGCTAATAATCTATGACTCCGTGTTATTTGGAGAAGGAGTGGCAGGAGGGTCGGGTTATATTGTATACCGGTTCCTTACTTAAACTTAGTGGTAGAGTAAAAACTATGTCTGTGTTACCTGTAGGAGGAGTGACAGAATTGGTAGGTTAGTTAGTATACTGGTAATTTATTTCAAGTTCAAGTTGTGATAACCTAGAATGTATATCTCTTGTGTTAGTTGTAGGAAGAATGACAGGAGTGGCGGTCTAGTTAGTATACTGGTACGTAACTTAGTACTAACCTAGAATTAATGTCTCTGTGGTAGTTGGAGCAGGAGTGGCAGGAGCGTCGGCGGCATATAACTGGCCTGGAATCGGGCGGACTGAGAGGTGCCCATCCTCGCCTCGGCTGGAGTCACATCCTCATACCTGGTCAGTACGGATTGTTTGTTGGTCTGTAAGAGTGAAATGACACAATAGTAAGAAAAACATCACTTGAGGATGAAGCTTTGTTTATGACAAAGGCCCATTGAATATGGGTTTGACAACCCAAAGGGAAGAGAGGAAAACCTAATATTTAGTAGTGGTTAAGGAGTGAAATGACGTAGTGCCATAAATCTTATATGGCCTGTTTTAACCTAAAGGATATGTTGGAAGACCCCATACGCCTTCCAAGAATAATAGATCAGTAGGCCTAATGGAATATGCAAGCCCTGCCTGGGCTTCTAACCTAGCTGAAACAAATCACAACACTTTGCAGACTACAGTATTCAAAACAAAGCCCTAAAAATCATCACAGGCTGCACAGCTACTACACCTACAGATCAGCTACATCAAGAATCCAAAGTCCTCAAAGTCAAAGACCACCTGGACGTGAAAGGCACCCAGTTCCTGGCTACAGCCTCCACAAACCAACACCACCCACTACACTACATGACAGCACACCTACAGACACCAATTAATATCAAAACAACACCCAGCACACGGTATCACACAAATACTGTCATCTCTCCCTCCCTGCCTACCCCAAACCAGCTTCCAGAAGCACATCTGTACTCATATCTCTCACCATTCCATCCAATCACTCGTAGACAACACAGCTGCAAGCACGACCTCCCGAAATCCATCCTTCTGAATCCTCCCGACAACACACAGCTGCAAGCACGACCTCCCGAAATCCATCCTTCTGAATCCTCCCTTCCCCACGCGGACAAAGTCCACCTGGCCAGGCTGAGATGTGGGCACCATCCAGCTCTTCTGAGATATCCACCCTTGGGAATCACCTAGGTATTACCTTACTTTTGCACACTTCCGTTCTCTCTTTCTCCGGACATAGGCCTACACCAAATACACTCCCGAATCTCTCTTACTCAGACTGATCTTCAGCGTTTCCTTTTTATCTTCTATTACGTTATCATTCTTAGTTCAATTAACACAGATTCTACTTTATAGATGTGAGGTAACTCCGGAAACGTCTAGTACCACCCCTGCACCCGTGGCTCGAAGAGAGATATACAGTACAAGGGACATATTCCGGAATTCTAGCCGCGGTCTAACGGCACTCCGGGCATAATTATGTTAACATGATAAAAGGGAGTTGTTGAGCTTCTATCTCTCTAGACAGAAATACCTTCACAGCAACCCACTGAGAGGCGCGTGCGGTGACGCCTTGGGCTCAAAGAATTTTAAGGGACAGCTTACTGAGCTACTCGGGTACCCAGACGGAGATGGAAAGTTTAAATACTCGTCTTACCATTACAGGGTTTTTACTGAATTCAAAGATTATGTCACGGTTCTGCCGTGAAGGTCAATTCTGTTCTCGCACGCGACAGGCACTATTACACTGGGTCGAAGGTGGGAACTCACGTACTGTATGTCGATCTGCTGGGCTCTGCTGCTTCACTCTTCGGGGATGCACTGGCACTGTTGCAACACTGTCTTAACACTCCGGGGGGTTGCAGCCTGGGGTTGGTCCTTTCATACTTCCACTCTTCATCACTGTCCTCACTGTCTTTGTTCTGTTCACTCCAGTTTGGCAATGCCCTCCAGAAATTTACTAAAGGCCTTCTAGAAGAAGGAAACGCTATACTTGCGGCCCTCACAGAAACTCACATTAAGGATCAGGAAGATAGTGAAGTATGGATCCCTGGTTGTAACCTACATATGGTGGACAGAACGCATAGAACGCATGGAGGCATAGCCTTCTACATTCACGACTCACTGATATGTACTGAATTCCTAAATAGCAGTAATCAAGTGGTGGAATACTTGGGAGTTAAAATAGAATCCATAAATTTAGCAGTTAGTGTCACATATAGGCCTCCGGACTCAACCCTAGAAGAATTCAAAACCCAGCTCAGTAAAATAATATCAGAAGTGGAAGCCCTGGGGAACCTGACACCATATATTATGTGGTTAGGAGCCTTTAACCTACCAAACATTAAATGGAGACAACTAGAAAACCAAGTACAGTAGTGGCGAACAACACCAGAGAAGCAAATACAAGAGAGCTATTTAACCTTTACTTTTTTAGACTTACCCAGCATATTGCCGAACCCACACAGTAAAACAATATCTTAGACCTTGTCTTCACTAACAAGACTTTCAAGTACACAACATTAACATATCGGACACAACATACTCAGATCATGAATTAATTGAGATCAAAACAACCTTAACATGTGTACAGACAACCTCAGAATCGATAAAAAAAACTGGCCCTTTCAGTAAATTTAACTTCAATAACAAAAATATTAGGTGGGAAGAGGTAAGCCAAGAAATGGAGGAAATAGACTGGGAAGATTAAATGAATAATCTGACACCATCAGAAGGTCTAGTCCTAATCTATTTTTTATTAATTTCACCACAACACCAAACACCCCCAATTAAATTATTGAAAGCATATATGTGATCCACTGGGATTCGAACCTGGTAACAGAAACCATGACCCAAATCTGTAGCCACCACATACCTGAAATACAAACAAGACGGAGAAGCAAACAAGAACGGAAAAGAAGGAAGCTGTACAGAAGAAGGAAATTACTAATACAACAACGCACAAACAAAATTCTGCATGATAGGCAAAAGGTCAAAATAGATAGAGAAATTGTGGAAATTGAACGAAGACTAAGAATCTCATATGAATTACAACATTATAGAAGAGGAGAGGAAATTGTGGAAATTGAACAAAGACTAAGAATCTCATATGAACTACTACATATAGAAGAGGGGCGGAAAGCTATTGCAGATATACAGTAAAAGAAAATTACAAGTACCGGTACTTCTTTTCATATGCTAAACAAAAGTCTAAAACCGCATAAAATATCGGCCCACTAAGCAAAGGGGATGGGTCATTCACAGTGGACAAAAAGGAAATGAGTGAACTCTTACGCCGGCAGTATGAAATAACCATAAGTGAGCCTGACGAAACAAAAGCAAATTAGAAACCAAAAAGAATTGTTCATGGAAAACCCCCCTACAGAAACCCCCCAGATTCTGGATTTTGATTTTGTTCCAAATTACATAAAAGAGACCATTCCCAACGTGCCATCCCACTCGACACCAGGTCCAGACTTATGGAATTCGATCCTATTGAAGAAATGTAAGGAAAGCCTCTCAAACCCCCTGGCTATAATGTGGAGAAGAAATCTAGACACTGGAGAAATACCAGATAGCTTGAAAAACGCAATAATTGCCCCTCTGCATAAGGAGGGAGTAAGGCACTACCAAAAAATTACCGCCTGTTAGCTCTAGCTTCCCACAGCATTAAAGTTTTGAGCGAGTCCTACCAAGCACAATCTCAACATTCATGGAGGCAAATGAACTACACAACACCGGTCAACATGGGTTCAGAGTGGGAAGATCATGTCTCTCACAACTTTTGGAACATTATGACAACATTCTTAAATCACCGATTTTGCTAAGGCATTTGATAAATGTGACCATGGTATAATAGCCCACAAACTTAAGGCAAAAGGGATAACAGGGAAAATCGGACGGTGGATATACAACTTCCTTGAAAACCGGAAACAATCAGTAGCAGTAAACCAAGTCGCATCTGAGTCTTCAGATGTCAATAGTTCAGTTCCCCAAGGAACAGTGCTAGTGCCCTTTCTTTAACTTATTCTGATTAATGACATAGATGCCAACACAAGACACAGTACAGTGTCTTCCTATGCTGATGACACAAAACTAAGCATGATAATAAACGCACAGGAGGACACGGGCCGGCTGCAGGAAGACATAAATGTAGTGTTCCAGTGGACCACGGATAAAAACATGTAGTTCAATGCAGAAAGATTCCAATAGATACAATACGGAGATGATAATGTCGTTAAAGAGAATACAAATTACATAACAGAATCCAACCACATAATAGAACGTAAAGACAGTGTGAAAGACCTTGGGGTGTTAATGTCTGAAAATATGGGATTAAAAAACATAACCAGGTCAAAATTGAAGCTGCGAAACATCTAACAGGTTGTATTTTGCGTACATTAAATCATGTGGTGAATTGCCTATGATAATGCTCTTCATATCCCTAGTGCTACTACGGCTTGAATGCTGTAACATATTAACATTCCCATACAAAGCAGGCAAAATAATAGATTTAGAAAGTGTACTAAGGAATTTCACCTCGCATATAAACTCTGTATAACAGCTACACTATTGGGAGCATTTAAGATCACTGAAACTGTACTCGTTGGAGCGTAGAAGAGAATGTTACCTAATAATATACACATGGAAAATCGCAGAGGGTTTAGTACCAAACCTACATACTCCGATAGTCATGAAATTCAGTGATAGGAGAGGCTGGGAATGCGATATCCCCTGGATCAATAACCGGGGTGCTTATGGGCTCTCTGCGAAAGGGTTGGTTATCACACAGAGGACCGCGTCTCTTCAACTAACTACAGTACCACGGCGAGTAAGAGACATGAGGGGGGTCTCGTTAGACAACTTCAAGAGAGTCCTTGATGTCGAACTGAAGAAGGTGCCAGACGAGCCCATCTTCACAGAGGAGCATGCTGCCCCTTCAAACAGTCTCCTCGGTGCCACTAGAAGAGTGGCGAACTCAACCTTAGGTGACCTTAGGTAGGTAAATATTGTTTGGTTATAGTAGGTTTACAATATTTTAGGATCTAATGTTATTACACTAACTACCCTAATTAGTGGGGCAGCCAAGCGAGAGAATTTGTGGGAATTGCGTGTTTCTTGATAAAAGTGTCAAAATTGTCACACGCAATAAAAAAACGCAATACAATAAAAATTAGATATGGAACCATCAGAGGTTTAGCCTATGTTGGCTTTGGCAACCCCTTTTCAGTTAATATCCATTAGTGTACTGTACTGAAATACAGATTTTTACCCCAAACTGTATACTGTGGTAGAGATGTCAAACTAGTTTCAAATTACTCGTCTGGACAAGGGAAACAATAAATATTCAGACCTTGTTTGGAGAAAGTTGACCATTTGACTTGTACTGCTCCCTGTAGTTCAACAAATTAGTGGCAATTAGAAGCCCTACACACAAGCTTCTTGTGGGGACCACCAGATGGAAAATGGTCGCTTTGGAGACAGACAGTAGGACAAGTGGTAATTTACTGGGCAACTCAACAATATTACCAGCTTCGTTTAAAATGTGGCAATTAGGCAATGTGGAAAAGAGCGGTGCATACCCATGTGCAGTGTGTGGAAAGGGAGTGGGCGTTAACTCAATTCAATGTAGCATCTGTCGATGTTGGGTACACCATGGGAGTAAGCGCTGTAGTAGAATAAAGGGGCCCCTGCCGAAGGATAAGTCAGAAATAGAGAAATTTGAGTGCGTAGTGTGCAAAGGCGAGTTTGTGTTAAGTGATGATCCTGTGGCTGTGAATTTTGGAAATGAGTCTTTGGAGCTGGTGAACAAGTTTTGTTACCTATGAGATACCATCTCTGCCGGTGGTGGGGCCGAGGCTGCCACTGTTGCTAGAATTAGGTGTGGCTGGGGGAAGTTCAGAGAATTGATGCCAATCCTGACCATGAAAAGAATGCCTCTCCCCCTGAAGGGAAAGGTGTATGCCTCATGTGTTAGAAGTGCAATGACGTATGCCTCAGAAACATGGGCCGTTAAAGTAGAGGATGTCAACAGAATGGAGCGTAATGAGATGAGAATGGTGAGATGGATGTGTGGGGCCAGGCTACAGGATAGAATAACAAATGTTGAGCTGAGGAGACGTTTAGGTATAAAGAGTATTAGCGAGGTGATGCGTACAAGTAGACTGGGATGGTATGGACATGTGGAGAGAATGGATGAACAAAATTGGGTGAAAAAATGCAGGTCTGTGATTGTGGAGGGAGCTGCACCAAGGGGTGGACCGAGGAAGACCTGGGATCGGACTATATGCGCCGATCTCAAATCCAAGAACTTGACAAGTTAAGCAGCCCTTAACAGGGTTGCCTGGAACGCCGCCATTAGGACAAGAGACTGAAACTGCACTTATGTGTGGAACACTCAGTCTTAAAATTTTATGTATGTATGTATGTATGTAAAAGATTCACAAATGGTGTTTTTTTGGTAGTACCGTAACATATCTATTTATGCACACACAATTAATATATGTATCAACTTTAACCATAAAAACATTACACATGATGAAAAAAATACATTTATGAGAATCCACCAATTGTTTGTGAAGGAGGAATGAAAAGCACCAAATCCTTATAGAAATATTATATATAATAAGCACATGTTTTAGTAGAATTATTAACAGTTAATAAGCTACTGCCAGTAAGTTTAACTCTATCTATCTATATTGCCTGACGCCGTGATCCCCGAAGGGGTGGCCACGAACGAACCGCCCCCATGCACCTCTGTCCCCAGTCAGTCGATGACCCTCCTCCCAATCAGCACCGCCTTCATTCATATACTTCCTCACTCCATCTTTCCACCTCTCCCTCGGTGCACCTCTCCCTCTCTGTCCTTTCACCTCGCTCTCGTACACCCTCTTAGTCAATCTCTCGCTTTCCATACGTTCCATATGGCTGAACCATCTCAAATTGTTCCTTTTCACACTTTCCAGCACATCTACCTCCACACCACACCTCCTTCTTACTTCCTCATTCGTCTGTCTATCCCTCCATGTAACTCCGCACGCACTTCTCAAGTAACTCATTTCCACCGCTCTCACTCTTGGTCTGAGTCTCTTCCCGAACGTCCATCCTTCGCTTCCGTAAGTTAGTGTCGGGATTACCACACTGTCATGCAAGGACTTCTTCACTTCCATACTGACCACTCTATTTCTTGTTACTGCTTTCAACGTTCCTACAACCCTCTTCCCCTGTTGCACCCTCTCCCGCACTTCTTCATCCATAGTCCCATCTTTACTCAACACACTGCCCAGATACTTAAAAGAGCTGACAATCTCCATAGCCTGACCGTTCAACTTCACCTCACACTCTGTGACTTCACCCCTTTCGAAGACCATAACCTTGCTCTTCCCTGCATTTACCTTCAAATTCCGTTTTTTGCACACTGTTCCAAACTCATTTACCAGACTGCAACTCCCATTCTCCCATTCATTATCGCTCATCAGAACTGTATCATCCGCAAACAGCAGTATAGGCAGCTTCCACTCATTTCCCTCCCTTTTCAGCGATACACCAACATCCACTGCTCTTCCTAGTATTTCTTTCATGACTCCATCCATATATACAGTAAACAACCACGGGGACATCACACACCCCTGTTTCAACCCAACACTCCGGTCAAATATATTCTAAGTACTTTCCACATGCCTTCTCTATCCACTCTGTCATAGGCCTTCTCCAAGTCCATAAAGGCAACATACACCTTTTGTTTCTTCTCCAGATATTTCTCCACAACACAATTCAGGGTAAAAATCTGATCTACACATCCTCTTCCCTTCCTAAAACCTCCCTGCTCGTCGCCTATCCATTTTTCCGTTCTCACTCTCACTCACTACCCTACTGTACACCTTCCCTACTACGCTTAAAAGACATATTCCTCGGTGGTTAATACACACTCCTCTTTCCCCTTTCCCTTATATAGGGGGACTATTATGCCAGTCTTCCAGTCATCGGGTGCATTCCCCTTCTCCCATGCTCGTTTGCACATTTTACATGCCCATTCGATCACTATCTCACCACCATACCTCAACATTTCCCCACACACTCCATCTGTTCCCGGTGCTTTCCCCAACTTCATTCTTTTCATGGCTTCCCACACTTCTGACCTCCTGATCCCCACCTCCTCCTCCACTACTTCTCCTCTTCTCCCTCCCATACCCCATCCAACTATGTTTGCTGGCTCTTCATTCCTTACATTTAGCAACTCATTGAAGTACTCCCTCCATCCACTCTCTCTTGCTTCTCGGCTAGCATTCTCCCATTCTTATCTTTCACACTCTTACTGTTTCCCTTGCTACCTTCCCTAACTTTCTTGACTTCTTTTCAGAACAGTTTCTTACACTCCCTCCATTTTACACTCAGATTCCTTTCAAATTCCTCATCTACTCTTCTCTTACTTTCATTAACTACTCTCTTCACCACTCTCTTTCTCTCCACGTACCTCGCTCGTTTCTGCCTCTCCAAATCTTCATTCCCTCTACTACCCAACCACTCTCTATACGCTTTCTTCTTATCTTCCACAGCTATTTTTACCTCTTCTGTCCACCATGCTGTACCTTTCACTCCCCTCCCTCTTCTCACTCCACACACCTCCTCACATGCTGCGCAGACCTCTTCCTTAAACACCTTGCTTATCTCCTCCACTTCCTCCATGTCTTCCAGGTCGAACCCACCTAGTTGTCTTTCTACTGCTCTCCTGTACTCTTCCCTGATTTCCTCCTCCTGTAGCCTCTCCACCCTCCTCACCATTCCACCTTCCTCTCGCTTGCCTCCTTCCTCTCGCCTCCCTCCAGCTCTCCTCACCCACTTCTTTTGTATCCTAACCTTAGCTACTACTACATAATGATCAGACAGACCCCCTCCAATACCCCTATACACCCTAGCATCCATCACAGATTTCTTCATTCTTTCATCCACACATATATAATCAATCAGTGACTTTAACTATTTTTTAAAATTATTGAAAATAGATTAACAAATGAATGGGCACCTCATCACTTTTCACTGCCCGACGTATGATACACCTAAACACTAACCCTTTCCGCCCACCAAACTCACACATGCGCGCATCTTGTTCCCCAGACAGATTGTAATTTTCGTATCCAAAAAATGTATCGACAGCTTACTAAATTTTCCAGTACTTCTGTTAATTTCTTGTAAAAACTTATCTTATTACGATAATATATAACATCAATTAATAGAGCATACTATTTAGATCAAAATATAATCATGCGTCTCATGATGCAGTAATAAAGTGTAAGGGAATGGCGAAATCAGAGAGAGCCGAATCTCGGCCGGTTATACCTTACTCCTGTTGGCCAAGAACCATAAACATACTAGGGGGTACCCCAATTATGTCCTAAGTACGTCATTAAAAATGGATGCCATTAGGAAAACAATTGAATAAAACTAAAAAAAAAACTACAAAGTTTGAATGCCGCGCTGTTTTTATCCCATGATCCGTAAATGTTTTATTCTGCTTCCCATCATTGCTGTAGGTTGCAAGACCACTGGATCCTGTCTCTAATGTTATATCATGATAGGCATATGAATGGGAAGGGGAAGAGGAAGGAGGGTGGGCCATAGATGTCATTGACTACGGAACAACTCTCTGCAATCTCTCTCTCTCCGCCGCAATGTTGCATCTCTCTCGCTATTCTATCGCTACTATAATAATCAGTGTTCCTCAGAGCTTTCCCAGTGTATACCACCTCCTTTACGTAGGGCACGTGGTACCCGACTTGCAACTCAATTCCACCCCTACTCTGTGCAACTCTCCAACCTGAGAGTGAAACGTTACTCTCAGTCTTTCTTCTACTCAACAGCTGAGCTCTGGAACTCTCTCCCAGAATCAGTCTTTCCCTCTTCCTATGACTTAAATTGCTTCAAACTCCGTGTGTCCATGCATTTTGGCTCGAACGTCCCTTGATTTTGGCCTTGTCACTCTTTCAACTATGGGGGAGGCACTCGCTATAGGCAGTTCTGCCTTTTGCCTCCCTCAATCACATAGAAAAATAAAAATAAAAATAAAAATATAAGGTTTTTCTTCCTTCCCTTTGGGTTGTCAAACCTATAATTTACAGTGGTTCTCTCCGTCAATGACGTGAGAGCCTGGAATATCACGACCGGTGGAGGGACATCCATATGCACAACAAGTCACCACAGAGAGAATAAAGGATAGTAAACAGAGCGTGAACATTCAATTCAATTACTTAGAAGAGTAAAGAGATGTAAGGTGGGCACCATAGAATAGCCCTTACTAAGAGATTGTAAAAAATAATAAAACGTTTATAGTCCTGTAGAATTGAGTGGTCCTATCCAGAGTGAAGTTTGCCATCCTCTACCCAACCTTAGCTGTTTCTTTCTATCTCTTATACTGTCCTACTTTTCCTTGTGGGGGCAGGGGGCTAGTAATCCTCCCCTGTGTAAAATTCTCCTATTCAACAAGACAGAGAAAGGGGCGAGGGAACGCGAAAGTAGTCCTGGACCCTGAAAATAGGAACTTTAGATATTGTTTCTGTTCGGGCTCTGTCTCGTGTCAGCCACCCCCAGCAATAGGGTATGTGCCTGAGTATATACATACATACATGGGTCCCCCCCCCCTCTTTTCTTTGAACAACAGTAAACATACCTACTGTAAAGATAAAATATATAAAGTAGGCCTATAACACAGTCTCTCTGTTACCAGCGAGTTACCTGATAATTATGATGTAAGTGTCTTAGGCATGGGAGGTTAATGGTTGTGTGTGTGTGTGTGTGTGTGTGTGTGTGTGTGTGTGTGTGTGTGTGTGTGTGTGTGTGTGTGTGTGTGTGTGTGTGTGTGTGTGTGTGTGTGTGTGTGTGTGTGTGTGTGTGTGTGTGTGTGTGTGTGTGTGTGTGTGTGTGTGTGTGTGTGTGTGTGTGTGTGTGTGTGTGTGTGTGTGTGTGTGTGTGTGTGTGTGTGTGTGTGTGTTGTGTCTTCGTTAAAGCTGCCCTACATTTTGTCCACAGGGTCATTATATTATCAGCGGGTTACCAGGATGTGATGGAGTGTCCTTAGGGGAGGTTAATGTGTGTGTGTGTGTGTAATTCACTCACTTGCTTGTTCGTCAAGGGGAATCCACGCAATGCGAGCTAAGCTCATTATTATCGCGCCTCCTTAACTGGGAATGTATTGCGTGAAATGCATTTTAAGTGTTTATGTATCGTTGGAATGGCTGTGGATGTGTGTGTAGTCTGTATTTTAGCCAATTGACGACATCTGGAAACGAAGGCTTAGGGTTAATCTGTACGATACCATTCTCACTACGGTACCAGTCTCACCCGAAGGCTTAGGTTGAACAGTACGATACCCATCTCACCTTGTAACCGATCACCAACCCCAGATGGGACGTCACAACTTCGTCCACTTATACCAGGTTCCTATTTATACTGCTAGGTGAACAGAGGCTACACCGTTAGGAGACCTGCCCAAATGTCTCTTCCCCGCCCCGGTCTCGAACCCGGGACCTTCTGGTTGTGAGCCAGACGCGCTATCAGTTACGCCACGGGGAGGTGGGGGGGGGGGGGGGGTGGTGTGTGTGTGTGTGTGTGTGTGTGTGTGTGTGTGTGTGTGTGTGTGTGTGTGTTGTTTTATGTGTGTATGTTGGTGTAATGTGTCTTCGTTAAAGCCGCCCTAAAATTTTTCCACAGGGTCATTATATTATCAGCGGGTTACCAGGATGTGATGGAGTGTCCTTAGGGAAGGTTAAGGGGAGGCAGATAGTTTTTCTGGACCCCCTTCTCCCTAATGTTTAGCCCCACTAGTTTTGAGATTATAAGACGTTCGGCCCATTAGTTTGGCGATTTTAACTCCTTTCGCCCCATTTCGTTGTCAATTTTAAGACCTTTCGTGCCATTTAGGTGTTGATTATTTCCTTGCGAGCGATAGCGAGCCTGCAATTTCAAGAAGAACCGGCCTTCGGCCGAGAAATTTTTCTACCGAAAAATTTACAAATTTATCTTGTGCATAGTGTAATTCCTTAATTCTTTTGCTAATAAATCGCATATGAAATATATCTTATAGACGTATGTTCTTGTAAATCTTGATGTTGTGATATTTCGAATACCGTGTTTAGGAATTCTTTCCTCCGTGTTTCGTCTCACTTTCGTCCACCATACACTAATTGTATCTGTGTATTTCATTCACCTCGCAGCTGTTAACCCGTTCAGAACCGAGTCTGGTACTATTCATTTTGAGTATCAATGAATAGGACTTCGTCGCCTACGTCCATGTACTAATTGTGCCTGTACATTTTATTATACTCGCTCTGTTAACTCGTTCAGAAGCGAATCTGATATTGCGTTAAATGTCAATGAGCTAAACTTCGTCATTAGCGCCAATTTAATTATTAAGTCCGATCTACCGATCGATATTTGTTAATCAGTCAGTTTCCACTTTTTGAGATTAAAAACTTCAGTGTTCATTTCAATCTGAGTCTATTGGAACTCAGCTAGTTATTTCGTTTATCTTCGTGTGTTGTCTTCATCACGAATATTAAAGATTATATCTTGACCTAATTAATACCCTCCAGTAAAACTATTTTTAAAATAATTTCCTTTGCATATCCAGTTCACATTATTACTTTGCTTCGCCTAGAAAATATTAGAAACACGAATTCCTAAGTTCGGTTCGTTATCGTAGCATATGTTCAAGTAATATAATCCTGTGATAAGATATACATTCAGTTAGGGGGTGTTTTTCTAAGCTTGATGGAGGTCGAGGGAGGAAACTAAAAAAATATATGAATAAATGAATTAATAGACTAAACAAACGGCCAGTCTCCCCTTAATGTGTGTGTGTGTGTGTGTGTGTGTGTGTGTGTGTGTGTGTGTGTGTGTGTGTGTGTGTACGTACTTACTCTAGTTGTACTTACTCTAGTTGTATTGCGGGAGTGAGCATGCTCGTTATTTCCCGCCTCCTATATGTGTAGGTGTTATATGTATCGTTGGAATGGCTGTGGATGTGTGTGTAGTCTGTATTTTTAGCCAATTGGCGACATCGGAAACGAAGGCTTAGGGTGGATCTGTATGGTACCATTCTCACTATAGACGGTACCGTCTCGCCCGAAGGCTTAGGTAGCCATCAGCTTAGGTGAACCATATGATACCCATCTCGCCTTGTACCATTTTTGCCAACCCCAGATGGGACGTCACAACGTCGTCCACTTATTCCAGGTACCTATTTACAGCTAGGTGAACTGAGGCTAACACATGAAAGGAGACCAGCCCAATTCGTCTCCGCCCGGCCGGGGATTGAACCCCCGACCCCTCGTGTGTGAGACGAGAGCTCTACTACTAGGCTACGGGCTGTGTGTGTGTGTGTGTGTGTGTGTGTGTGTGTGTGTGTGTGTGTGTGTGTGTGTGTGTGTGTGTGTGTGTGTGTGTGTGTGTGTGTGTGTGTGTCCTACATTTTGCTCACCGTCACCTAGTTACCAGTGGCTTACCTAGGAGTGCTGAAGTGTAGGGGGGGGGGGGGGGGCAGAGAGACGGATGTTAGTGATTAACTTTTGATTCAAATTTGATAACTGCACCCCCAGCCTGATCACACGAGCGCTTTTCCCCTTAACATTTATCCTCAACACTGGTCTGGCAGCTAATGAGATCAACATGTATAACATATGGGTTACCTAAATTCATCTACCACCAGTCTAGTTTCCGATACCAGTGCAAAATATTTCAGAAATGTTGCCAGAAAAATGTTGGCCACCAGATGTTGACTATAATAGCTCTCGTGTGATACTGGCTTTAGTGAAGTCCCTATAAATAACCATGCCAATATTTTGCTAGAGTTTCCGGTACTTATTCACTTGTTACTCAAAGTCTTCGGTCACTTCACGATAAAATTTTGTGAAGAGTGTATTAAATTACCTCTTCTGTACCGGCGACGAGTTTTTAATTATATTCTAGCTATATTTAGACGATTTTCTGCAGTTTTGGAAGGATTTGTGGTAGTGAAAAGGGTTAAGTGAGTCGTTTGAAACCTGGTAATTACTGTAGGCCATTTTAAACTGAACAAAATCTTCTAATAGTAGCCAGAATCAAGTTAAAAGGACGGCCCTGGTACCCGCAAGATCTGCCTTGCTTAGGCCAATCGGCTTTCTGCAGACTCCCATTTTCTTATGTTCTTATTTTTTTTTTTTTTTTTTTTTTAAGAGACAATGAACGGAGGAAGGAAAAACACAGATAAAACAAAAAGGTCCATGTGCCTAAAGGCATCCTCCATTCATAAAATGTTTGTAACAACTGGATTTAAACATTTGTTGATTGTAAGTTTGTGGAAAGCAATTCGAGGGAAGTGAATTCCAAAGAGTAGTAGCTCTGGGGATAAATGAATTCTGATAAGCAGAAGTTCTGCATTGTGGAGGAGAAAGTGTAAATTCATATGTTCTAAACGGGGTAACCTAGTGGGTTGTGGAGGGCTTGGCAAACCAAATTTAAACCTCTTCAAACCCCATTTATACTAATATAATGGTTTTCCAATAATCAAGTAGCATACCAAATATATATACAGTATATACTGTATATATATTTTCATGTGAAAAGAGTTGAAATTAATATAGATAGGCAAACTAGAGAGACGGATGGGCTTCATCAGGCCACATCCACCCACCGTAATCGGTTTTCTGTTATAACTGTGGCAAACCGGCTATCTCTTTAATACCTGGTGTAGAGTGTTTGCCCTTAAGGGGAGATATCCACTTGAGGGAGTTTTTTCTGGACTCCTTTCTCCCTCATGTTTAGGCCCATTGCTTTTCTAATTTTAAGACGTTCGCCCCATTATTTTGATGATTTTAAGAACTTTCAACCCATTTCTGTCAATTTTAAGACCTTTCGTGCAATTTAGGTGTCGATTTTATCCTGGCGAGCGATAGCGAGCCTGTAATTTAAGAGGAACCGGCTTTCAGCCGGGAAATTTTTCTACCGAAAAATGTACAAATTTATCTTGAAAGGGGCTCAAGGGGGTGTAATCTTAAGCTTGATGGATATCTAGAGACCAAACTAAAAACCTCCCCCTTAACCCTCTCAGTACCGGGTGCCGTTCTTTTAACTCTATTCTGGCTACTATTAGACGATTGGATTAAGTTTTAAACAGTCCTCCAGCAATGAACAGGCTTTAAACTATCTCGATTAACCCTTTTTACTACCACAGATCATTGTCAAACTGCACCAGATCGTCTACACACAGCCAGACTAATATTAAAAAGGGACGTCGCCGGTACAGAAGGGGTTAAAGCCAAAACAAACACAGAGAATAATGCACAAGTTAAGGGGAGATTTCCACTTGAGGGACTTTTTTCTTGACCCCTTTCTCCCTCATGTCTAGCCCCATTGCTTTTGAGATTTTAAGACGTTCGCCCCATTAGTTTGGTGATTTTAAGAATTTCCGCCCCATTCTGTCAAATTTACGACCTTTCGTGCCATTTAGGTGTCGATTTTATCCTGGCGAGCGATAGCGAGCCTGTAATTTAAGAGCAACCGGCCTTCGGCCGGGACATTTTTCTACCGAAAAATGTACAAATTTATCTTGAAAGGGGTCGAGGGGGTGAAATTTTAAGATTGCTGAAGGAGTAGGAAACAAACTAGAAACCTCCCCTTAACGAAGACAAAATGATATACTTATGATACTTGGATGTTTATTGCTGGTTATGGTTTATCGCATCCAAGAACAGATGTGTGCAACAGTGCTCTCATAACTGGCGTATATGGTAGAAATACAGTATAATTATGCTTTGCTTAAGGGAGCCCACCTCGCTTTTTTTTTATCTTTTTTCCCTCTCTCTTTGGCTTGTATCCATTCGGCCCCATTCAGCCTACTGTTTTAAGACGTTTACCCCCATCCAGGTGTCAATATTTTCCTGGCGAGCGGTAGCGAGCTTCATATATATATATATTTTTGTTTTGACAGCAAGCTAAATTTGTAAATTTTTCGATAGAAAAATTTCTCCGGCGAAGCCGGATTTCTCCATACAATGCTGGCTCGCTATCGCTCGCTCGCCAGGAAGAAATCGACACCTGGATGGGGATAAACGTCTTAAACAGTTGGCTGAATGGGGCCGAATGGATACCAGGCAGGGAAAGAGAGAAAAGGAGAGAAAGAAAAAAAAAAAAAAAACGGTGACTCCCCTTAACCCTTTGAATACCGGTGCCATTCTTTTAACTTTATTCTGGCTACTTTTAGACGATATTATTCAGTTTCAAATGGGCTCCAGCAATTAACAGGCTTGGTAATATCACGCTTAACCCTTTTTACTACCATAGATCCTTCTTAAACTGCAAAAAGTCCTCTAAGTATAGCATCGCCGGTGCAGAAGGGGTAAATATTTATGGTTTATGTAGCTTCCTCTCTCATTTATTATTATATTTTTTTGTTTTCGAAATCTTTGCTGGGAACTCACAAATAATGCCTAATTTAATCAAACTCGTATTCGCAGTTGTCTAAATCTTTGCTGGGAACTCTCAAATAATGCCTAATTTAATCAAACTCGTATTTGCAGTTGCCTAATTTCCCCAATTATCCTCATCAACCCTGAAAACAATCCAGAAGCCATTAGGGATAAAGGGGGGAGGGGCGTATTTATTTGCTTATTTATGTATCTTTTTATTTTAAGTTTTAGTTTCCTCCCTAGACCTCCATCAAGCTTAAAAAGATATTCATTAGACCTCCCTTCTAGATTAATTTGTACATTTTGCGGTAGAAATTTTTTCCGGCCAAAGGCCGGTTCTTCCAAAATTACAGGCTCACTATCGTTCGCCAGAAAAAAAATCGACACCTAAATAGCACGAAAGGTCTTAATATTGACAAAGAAATGGGGCGAAAGGTCTTAAAATTGCCAAACTAATGGGCCACACGTCATAATATCTGAAAACTAATGGGGTTAAACATGAGGTAGAAGGGGGCCATAAAAACCAGCCCCTCCCCCTTAATGAAGAGAAAGTGTGCATGTATTGTTTGTTGAATTACCGGGTTGTCACGGCGCACTGCTTACCTTCATTGTTTACACTCACCCGCGAGACGCACTTGGTTCACGCTCAGGGAGGTGCGGATTGGGGTAGATATAGGTACCGCCAGCGAACTTGACAAAATAATCTAGACCAGTGATTAGCAACCTGGGTGCATGGTGCACCCCAGGGTGCATGAGTATTTTCAAAGGGTACATGGAAACAATGGGGTGCATGAAAGGGTACATGGCATTACCAGTGTACATAGGAGGCTCAGCCAGAACATATGTTAGGTATTGCAGATTACCATGAACTTGCACGAATGGCCATGATGGATGCCAACAACATATCTGGCAGAGAGAGGCTTATCTAATCTGGTGGCCATCAAAACAAAAAAGCGAAACCAGTTACGAGATGTAGATATTTTTGGAAAGTGAAATAAAGCCTCGGTTTCAAAAGATTGTTGGAACAATGCAGCATCAACCCTGCCATTGAATGTTGAGATAATCAATGCAAATATTTCACTGTAGTTTTCAATAAGTAGTTCTGTTTTATGGATATATAAAAACAAAATATATAGTTATATACACACAATAATGTTGCATTATACATTTTGCACCTATATAACATAAAAGTAGACCTCATATATATACCTGTATATATATATATATATATATAGGGGAGGTGTGGCAGAGTAGTCTTGCCACTGGACTGGTAATCCAATGGACCCGGGTTCGAATCCCAATATGTCCATGGGAAGATATTATTGGGATGGAATTTGTGCTTACCTAGTTTCAGTGCATTACCACAGCACACCGAAATGCCAAAAAACTACCCTCATTGTTCCCTGATTAAATAGGACTATGAATATTCCCATATTCAAAATATGCTACGGGGGGGGGGGGGGGGGCAATGCCTAGTGAGATAATTGCTCAATAGGTGGCGTTCTGAGAGTGAGGGTCCGAGTCTGGGGAGTGAGACTGTGAAGTGCAGTGGCGGAGCAGCTTCCGAGATGGGATTGCTTCTAGCCGGGGTGCTTCGCATGTCTCACTCTGTAGACTGGAACAAGACCTCACGGGCCTCACCCCGTGTTCAGCGGTTGAGTGTGCAGGCTCTCAGCCTATGCCGGAGAGAGAGTAGTTGGAATATAGAAAAAAACAAAACAAAACATATATACTGTATATAAAATAAATATTTCGGTTATTAATCATAAAGGATCAAAGGGTACATGAGTTTCTGAAAGGCTCGGAAGGGTGCATGAACTTAGAAAGGGTTGAATAACACTGAATTATTCTAGACCCCTTAACTTCTTATAACTTGAAATGAACGAAAGCAATTGGGCTGACGTTTCTATCCTTTGGGAAGAGTCCACCGGGAAATAGGTGTAGATATTTACAGCCAGTTTGCTCTAGGCCCTTTGAAGTTACAGAGAGGTCAGGGATCACGATTATTGTCAAGTTCGTTAGCGCAACCTATAGTGACACTGTAATAAAGTAGGGTTATAAGAAAGGTATAAAAGGCTATATCAAATTAAAGGGGTATGTTGATTGTGATTTATCTTTTTATCGTGGGTTCGAGTCCTTGGAGTGCCACATGTATTTATTGATTTCATTAATTGAGTTTGGAAGTGAAGTTGGTTGGTGAAAACATTTAATTACATGGGTTTATTACTACCATTATTCCTTTAAGGGGAGGTATTTAGTTTGTTCCCTACTTTTTCATCAAGCTTAAAATTACACCCCCTAGACACCCTTTCAAGATAAATTTGTACATTTTTTGGTAGAAAAATGTCCCGGCCGGAGGCCGGTTGCTCTTAAATTACAGGCTCGCTATCGCTCGCCAGGAAAAAATCGACACCTTAACGGTACGAAAGGTTTTAAAATTGACAGAAATGGGGAAAAATGTCTTAAAATATCCAAACTACTAGGGCGAAGGTCTTAAAATTTCAAAAGCAATGGGGCTAAACATGAGGGAGAAAGGGGTTCAGAAAAAAACCCCTTAAGTGGAAATCTCCCCTTAACACATTCAGTCCCTTTAACTTTACTCTGGCTATTATTAGACGATTATTTTCAGTTTAAAAAGAACCTCCAGCATTAAAAAGAACTTCCAGCATTAAAAAGAACCTCCAGCATTAAAAAGAACCTCCAGCATTAAAAAGAACTTCCAGCATTAAAAAGAACCTCCAGCATTAAAAAGAACCTCCAGCATTAAAAAGAACCTCCAGCATTAAAAAGAACTTCCAGCATTAAAAAGAACCTCCAGCATTAAAAAGAACCTCCAGCATTAAAAAGAACCTCCAGCATTAAAAAGAAGCTCCAGCATTAAAAAGAACCTCCAACATTAAAAAGAACCTCCAGCATTAAAAAGAACCTCCAGCATTAAAAAGAAGCTCCAGCATTAAAAAGAACCTCCAGCATTAAAAAGAACCTCCAACATTAAAAAGAACCTCCAGCATTAAAAAGAAGCTCCAGCATTAAACAGAAGCTCCAGCATTAAAAAGAACCTCCAGCATTAAACAGGCTTCGGACTAGCTCACTTAACCATTTTTACTACCACAGACCCTTCTTTTAAAAGGCACAAAATCATCTAATTATAGCTAGAATACAATTAAACAAGTCGCCGGTACAGAAGTGGTTAAAGGGTATATTATTATGAACATTTTTATTATATTCATATTTCCCATACTTTTTTTAGAGTGCTGGGGACCCCAATCGGGCTTGGGTATGCGGGGTTTTCTCCTGGACGACCTAAATGTGTGTGATCTATTTTATATTTATTTTTATTTTTTTGTGTTGTCCCAGTTCGGACTCTGTCTCGAGTCGGCCACCCCCAATACAAATAAACATAACAAAATTGGGGTATAATTATGCCAAACTATATACTGCAGATAGATATATAGTAGAGAAATAGATCCATTGGTAGACGGTGGCCTCATTTTGTTTTTATTCTGGCTAACATTAGACGTTTTTACTCTGCTTCGGAAGGTCCTCTTGGAATTACACGGGTAACATATATCTCAATTAACCTTGTGATCCCCACAATCCTTTTATAAAATTATTTATTGGTAACCAAAAATAATATATAAGTGTGCTTTAACTGCATACTGAAAGGGTTAGTTAGATAAATACGTATTAATAGACAAACCACATTATGTGAATAATACTGGGTTTAGCATACAGACAGATATATGGATATGTAGGTAGACTGACGGATATAATTGCTGTAAAAATACATATATACCATAGATAGCTTCATATATAAATAGGAAATAGAGATAGAGATAGAGAGCACAACCCAACACAACACATACCTTTATTATACATGAACACTATAGGTAGCGCTAACGAACTTGACATTAATCTTGGACCATGACCTCTCTGTAACTCAAAAGGGCCTAAAGCAAACTGGCTGTAAATATCAACACCTATTTCCTGGTGGACTCTTCCCAAATGATAGAAACGTCAGCCTGATTGCTTTTATTCATTTCGAGTTATAAGCAGTTAAGGGGTCAAAATTATTGTCAAGTTCGCTGGCGCTACCTATATCACCAGGATCCCCACTCGTACTCAACACATCAACTCCCTCCTTTGCAATAACCCATTCAGTGTGGGAATGCCGCTTTGCATTATATTGTGGCTACCCTTAGATGATTTTATGCAGCCTGTGAGGTTCCGAGGGTTACATGAGATCATTTCCGTCCCTTTTATTATCAAATATCCCACCCAAACTGAATAAAATCGTCTAATTATAGCGAGAAGAGAAGATAATGAATCGGTCATCATGCACTGAAAACGTTAAGAGGGGATGGTTGGGTTTCCTGCCCCCATCTCCCTCGTGTTTAGCACCATTAGTTTTCAGATTTTAAGACGTTCGGCCCATTAGTTTGGCGGGTTTTAAGACTTCGCTCCATTTCTTTGTCAATCTTAAGACCGTTCGTGCCATTTAGGTGTCGATTTTTTCCTGGCGAACGATAGCGAACCTGTAATTTAGGAATCAGTCTTTCGACCCGGACATCTTTCTACCGAAAAATGTACACATTTATCTAGAAGGGGGATCTTGGGGATGTTTTTTAAAAGTTTGATGGAGGTATGGAGAGGAAACTAAAACAATAATAATTATATAAATAAATCGATCAATAAATAGACCCTTCTCCCCTTAACTATTGCTAAAACTGTGGACGAGGACAAAACAGATAATAAGGAGCCGGGAACGTGTACAAATAACCGTGGGGGAGGGAGGGGGGTGATAAATAATGGGTTGGCTACACAGACCATCAACCATTGTTATTATAATGGTTCTGGACGGTCAATACTGTCTACACCTTAATATCAATTGACTATGGCTGGGAGGGGGTGGGGGAGAGGGGTTGGTTAGTGGCGTGAGAGAGAGAGAGAGAGAGAGAGAGAGAGAGAGAGAGAGAGAGAGATTTACATAGATACACTGGCCACACAGACCTTATGATCCAAACGAGGTGGTCAGGACCTAATTCTAGTAGAGATGGCATATCCGATAGAAAATGAAAGGATAGAAAAGAAAAAAAAGAGAGAGAAAATTCATAAACACGAACAACTAACCCTGAGGGGCGATAAATAATGGGTTGGCTACACACACAGCACGTCAACCTTTGTTATTATAAAGGTCTTGTATGGTCAATATTGTCTATAGCTTTGTCCTTAATATCAATTTACTAGTGGTGTGTGTGTGTGTACAAAGGAAATCAAGCAACAACAGTTATAGTGACCCTTCTAGGCTGCTTCTCCAAAACACTGAGGATCAAGTGTCCAAACAGTGGTTGTGTGTGTGTGTGTGTGTGTGTGTGTGTGTGTGTGTGTGTGTGTGTGTGTGTGTGTGTGTGTGTGTGTGTGTGTGTGTGTGTGTGTGTGTGTGTGTGTGGGGTGTGTGTGTGTGTGTGTGTGTGTGTGTGTGTGTGTGTGTGTGTGTGTGTGTGTGTGTGTGTGTGTGTGTGTGTGTGTGTTAGAAGTTATGTTTTAGTTCAAGATTTCTTCATGGATAATTGTATTACCTTGCGTATTAGCGAGAACTGTTGTTTGTATAAATGTTTCATACCAATTCTACGTAAACATAACTTTATATTAATATTTACACATTAGCCTAGCTTGTTCTGTATCGTAAAATCAAAGCATTAGGATATTATACAGTTTCTTTAATTATTCCGGAACATTTGTTGTATCTTTTTGGTAATTGGTTGTGATGATGTTTTATATAGGATTCTGTTAATTTACACTACCATTCTTAAACAATTCTTTACCTTTGCAGCGCCTGATACCGAACGAATATTGTGGGAATGATTATTGTTTATAGAGATTACACAGCTTAGAATTCCTATTTCTGAAGGTAACGTCAATTTTCAAGTTATTCCGTTCATTAACGGCACTCAGAAGGAAAATCATTGTTTATGAATACAAGCACTCTCTCTCTCTCTCTATATATATATATATATATATATATATATATATATATATATATATTGGTCATATACATATTATCTCACATATTTATGAATGAAATTAAGCGCAATTTGATGGCTCGAAGTAATTACTTTAAACTTGTTTGCTCGTATAGCCCATTGCTTCTTATTACGATCCTACCCCAAAGATGTCACTGCGAAATTTGAAGGTTTGCTAAAATTAAGTAAATCTTTCTTTGGTACTTTACTATTGGTTATTCATAGACCTGGCAGTGTAGTAAATCATATATATTAAATATTCATGAACGCCAACGTTTCTGCTGTTCTGCAAAACATCGTCTGTATCATCGGTCATGTCAAAGCACAGGTGTTAAACAGTTATGTTTCCTTTTCCTGTGGCTCGTTAAAATATTTCTTTACCGCTGTACCATTGTCATAACATAAACACTTCACAAATTATTATTGCTGATGATGGTTTGTCTCTTTGAAATTGAATAGTCTACTGTTATGTTATGGTGTTATATTCGGTGTTTTGTTTGCCCATACAAAGGGAATATTGTCAGCTGTACACTAACCTGCACTTGGTCTCAGCACCCATCTCCGTATCTTTGCCTTTATAAGCCTGTGGTAGGTGACTTACCCAGTGTAGTACACAGTAGCTTTTATATATTATCCAGGTTACCACAATTATGACCATCGACAGGTGTAACCTCAGTTCCTCATTGTTTACCTACATATTACAGGTATACTACCCAGCTGGGTTGGTTGGGTGCGATCTGCCCGGTCAGGAATCTAACCTACTCAAGTTCGTAGTCAGTAACACGTAACACTTAGCTACCGCAGCACCAATCTCCATTTACATACCAAATTTTACATATGATAACGTAATTTGTTTGTTTTCCTTTTTCAGACAAACACACTCTTATCATGGACGCTGGCAAGCTGTATGTTCTGGACACGTTACTCTGTCGTCTCAAGTCTGAGGGTCACAGGGTCCTTATATACTCCCAGATGACTAAGATGATTGACCTGCTGGAGGTAAGTACAAGTGTGTGTGTGTGTGTGTGTGTGTGTGAGGAAAGAAGGCTGAAGTTGCAAATGTATTCTTGTGTTTGCTGTCGTCGAGGCTGGATCTATTCAAGGTAAGTTTGCTACTCTACTGTATATGTGTTTGAGATGGAGGATTATTTCTAGTGTGTGTGTGTGTGTGTGTGTGTGTGTGTGTGTCTGTGTGTGTGTGTGTCTGTGTGTGTGTGTGTGTGTACTTACTTACTCTAGTTGTATTGCGGGAGTGAGCATGCTCGTTATTTCCTGCCTCCTATATGTGTAGGTGTTATATGTATTGTTGGAATGGCTGTGGATGTGTGTGTAGTCTGTATTTTTAGCCAATTGACGACATCGGAAACGAAGGCTTAGGGTGGATCTGTATGGTACCATTCTCACTATAGACGGTACCGTCTCGCCCGAAGGCTTAGGTAGCCATCAGCTTAGGTGAACCATATGATACCCATCTCGCCTTGTACCATTTTTGCCAACCCCAGATGGGACGTCACAACGTCGTCCACTTATTCCAGGTACCTATTTACAGCTAGGTGAACTGAGGCTAACACATGAAAGGAGACAAGCCTAATTTGTCTCCGCCCGGCCGGGGATTGAACCCCCGGCCCCTCGTGTGTGAGACGAGAGCTCTACCACTAGGCTACGGGCTGTGTGTGTGTGTGTGTTTGTGGGTGTGGGTGGGTGGGAACTTTATTGTGTGTATTTTATTCCCATATTTATTTTTGTACTTTCTTATGTATGCCTATGTTATATGTCCTCACGACTCGTATAGGCCTAGTCGTCTATTGGTTGAGTTGTCCGAACACCCTTTTACGAGACTATTTGACATTTAAATCTATGGGCTCCACTCGAAGCTTTTAATTACCATGTTGTTTATATGTGATTTTGGTAGAGGTTATGGGTAAGCCTAAGGGAAAAATTATCTGGTTGAACGTAAGTTTGCCTAGCTAATTGAGTTTTTAATGTAGACAAAGCAAAATGAAAATAATTAACCTCTCGATTACAAGAGAGCTTTCCCGACCTAATATTATCGTGTTGTGTTAGCCAGAATACAAGAGAACAAGATATCACCGTACTGAAGGAGTTGCTCCAGATAGTGTTAAGGGGGGATATCCACTTAAGGGAGTTTTTTCTTAACTCCTTTCTCCCTCATGTTTAGCCCCATTGATTTTCTAATTTTAAGACGTTCGCCCCATTATTTTGATGATTTTAAGAACTTTCAACCCATTTCTGTCCATTTTAAGACCTTTCGTGCAATTTAGGTGTCGATTTTATCCTGGCGAGCGATAGCGAGCCTGTAATTTAAGAGGAACCGGCTTTCAGCCGGGAAATTTTTCTACCGAAAAATGTACAAATTTATCTTGAAAGGGGCTCAAGGGGGTGTAATCTTAAGCTTGATGGATATCTATAGACCAAACTAAAAACCTCCCCTTAAACCACTTGACTGCGAGAAATATTTCCTAAGCTGAATAAAATCGTGTATGTTAACTTCATCAATGGGTTTAGCCCTTTGACTAATAGAGGTTTATCCTAAGCTGAATGAAAGTTATTTGGTGGTAACTGAATAAACTAAAGTTGAACAATCAGGATTGCTTGGACATTGGGTATATTTGGGGGACGATGAAGTTAGGAGTAAATGTTTCTGAGGAAGACTGAGCGTTGATAATGCAAGATTATACATTAGTTTAAGGGGGGTGACCTGTTTTTGTTCTGTCCTTTTCTATCTTTCTCTGGCTTGTATCCATTTGGCCCTATTCAGCCTACTGTTTTAAGACGTTTATCCCCATCCAGGTGTCAATTTCTTACTGGTGAGCGGTAGCGAGCCAGCTTTTTTTTTATTTTTGTTAGACAGCAGGCTAAATTTGTACATTTTTCGATAGAAAAATTTCTCCGGCGAAGCCGGATTTCTTCATATAATGTTGGCTCGCTATCGCTCGCCAGGAAGAAATCGACACCTAGATGGGATAAACGTCTTAAAATAGTTGGCTGAATTGGGCCGAATGGATACAAGCCAGAGAAAGAGAGAAAAGGACAGAAATAACAAAAAGCAGGTCACCCCCCTTAACACTGATACATAATTGACATAGATGGTAAATAATAATGTAATAAATAATGATGTAGGTTTCTAATGGCTAAAGAGTATGTTGAATTGGGTTTTATGTGTTTATAAATGTGCTACAACCGTATTTTAACAGTTAATGCTGTCGAATATCAATATTTACAGCTCCAACTTCCTTATAGAACGAAACTCGCAAGTGGTCAATTGAAGCTGTCTCGAGATTAATTTAATCTCCTTAGTAATGCTTAACCCCTTCTGTACCGTCGACATTCTGTTACTTGATTCTGGCTACTACAAATCGATTTTATTCAGTTTATGAAAGATCTCTAGCAATTATAAGGCTACAAACTATCTCAATCAACCCTTATAACTACCACACATCCTGCCTAAGCTGCATACAATCGTAGACATATATCTAGAATACAATATAACTGACGTCGCTGGTACAGGAAGGGTTAGCCTGATATTTCTATGTCGGAGGCTAGTATATTCTGCCCGAGGCTTCAAAAAGTATCAGCATTAATTACTTCGACTGTACGTAAAAAGGTACAGTGGCGCTAATAAGTCATGTATCAGCTGTCATTACGTTTGGCTCGCTCTGTGCTGTATTAATGTCTGTCCGATGTTGAATAAGGTGGGTAAGCATTTCGCCTCATCAACTCGCTTCCTCTTACTAGTTCCCTACAATCTCTTTCTACACGCCGCAATGTTGCATCTCTTTCACTCTTCTATCGCTATTACAACAATCATGTTCTTCAGAGCTCTCCCTTGCAGCGAGTGCGAGGCACCCGCCTTACTATACACTCCCACTCCTATTCGGTCCAGCTATCCAACCTAAGAATTCCCAAATGTTCTCAGTCTTTCTTCTACTCAACAAGTTAAGTCTAGAACTCTCTCCCTCAATCAGTCTTTCTTTCATCCTATGACTTAGACTGTTTCTAACTTCGTGTGTCCAGGCATTTTGACTCCAACTTCCCTTGAATTTGGCTCTGTCACTCTTATAACTTTGGGGGGAGACACTCGTTACAGGCAACCGGCCTTTTGTGTCTTCCATGCACATAGAACAAAAAAAAAGGAGCATGTTGGTATATCTCACTCGAAATTAAGAAATCCTGTTTAGATATGGCTGATACAAATTATAGAACAAAATATACTTGGTGCCGAGACATCACTTATTAGGCCGACTGTACTGAGGGTGGATAAATAAAAATGAATAATGGGTGTTAAAAGTAGTATATATGTGGTGAGAGAGGGGACATACAATTAACAGAGTAGGGTGTGACAGAACCTCCTAGGGAGGTCCTCCTTCTACATCAAAGGGTTGGCCGATACTGATAAGGGGGGTAGTGGTTAGTTTTTGGTTTATTTATTTATATATTTATGTATTTATTTATTTATTTTTAATATCCTCGCTATACCTTCAAGCTAAAAAAAAAAAAAACCACCCCCAAGATCCTCCTTCAAGATAAATTTGTACCTTTCCTTGTAGAAAAATGTCGTGGCCGAAGGCCGATTCCTCTTAAATTACAGGCTCGCGATATCTACACCTAAATGAAAGAAATGGCGCAAAAGGTCTTAAAATCGTCAACATAATGGGCTAAACGTCTTAAAATCTGAAAACCACAGGGGCTATCCGTGAGGGAGAAGAGGGGCCATAAAAACGAACCATCCCCCTTTAATCATGCCTCAAGTTCTCTATACTTCTGTGTGTCGGTACTGATTAGTCTGTACACCTCTTAAATCTATCTTCAGGTAATTGACCACTTGCGAGTTTCGTTCTATATGGAAGTTGGAACTGTAGACATCGATATTTAGTAGAATTACCAGCTATAATACGGTTGTAGTTCATTTATAAATACATACAATCTAATTCAACATACTCTTTAGCCATCAGAAAGTTACATTATTTGTGTATTTCTGTTTACTATCGATGTCTACAGCTCCAACTTCTTTATAGCCTGAAACTCGCAAGTGATCGGAAAGAAAATAGTAAGAAATAAGCAGATACTTTGCACACGATACCTGAGTCGTGCTGTGATATTCAAAATCTAATGTTGCAGGTTTGAGTATACGATTACCTTGCTTGCCTAAATGTCAATGGAGCGAAATCGATTAGGTTTCCAATTTGATAATTTGAGCTGTGTTTTGATATGGGAGTATCTGAACATGCTTCTAAACTGCTTAAGGGGGGTGACCGGCTTTTTGTTATTTCTGTCCTTTTCTCTCTTTCTCTGGCTTGTATCCATTCGGCCCCATTCAGCCAACTATTTCAAGACTTTTATCCCCATCTAGGTGTCGATTTCTTCCTGGCGAGCGATAGCGAGCCAGCATTATATGAAGAAATCTGGCTTCGCCGGAGAAATTTTTCTATCGAAAAATATACAAATTTAGCCTGCTGTCAAACAAAAATAAAAAATATGCTGGCTCGCTACCGCTCACCAGTAAAAAATTGACACCTGGATGGGGATAAACGTCTTAAAACAGTAGGCTGAATGAGGCCAAATGGATACAAGCCAGAGAAAGATAGAAAAGTACAGCACAAAAACAGGTCACCCCCCTTAAGTTGATCATAGAGGCATTAGAATGTTATTTTGTAAGAAGTTCTTGCCCCACATTTAGGCGTAGAGGCTTTTCCCACTTGGAATACAATACAAATTATATTATTTATATATTATATTTTGTTTGTTAGCAATTTGAACATATCACTTGATAATATGCATTCCTGTTATTGCATATTTCTGATTATCACTTCTAAACTAATAACATATAAAAGCCAATTTATTATAATATTTGCACAGTATCTCCTGAAATAATCAACTTTATTTATGTACTGTATATTATACAAATATTTATTTATGGCAGATTTGCAGTCTACTTGTTTGTTTATGATAGGCTTGGTTTATGTTTGTATAATAGTTACGTTTTGGTTTAGGTCAATATAATATATTTACCTGGTAGTTACCGTAGCACACTGTCTTGTAGTAATGTATTTACATCATTGTGTTTACCTAATTGTAGTTTACAATAGTTGAGCTAAGCTCGTGTTGCCCTGTCTCTCCGTCTACTATCCAGCTGTAGTTTTGTTTATGGAATCTCTCTCCTCCTGGGTAAGGTCTACATGTTTCATTTCATTGATTATACGTAACCTCCATGTGACTGCCATAAGTTCTTCAACTGTCTTTTTAGACTTAAATTGCATTTTAATTGGTCGCGATTTTCCTTATATATATTTCCCTACTCGTGTAACTTATTCATTATCACGCTCTCATCTCTTCCTCATTTAAATCATACAAAATACTCTGGGTTCTTACCATGTCTGCCTCTTCTTATCCTTTATAGTAAGAATGTATTCCTCTACATCTCCGAAGAAGAACAAGCACTTATTTCTCTCTACTGTATTTCTAACAATTTGTTCTTTACTTTTTACTATTCGAACCACTGCCTTCTCAAATTTGGTTATAATGTATCAAGATATGCACGTGTCAAATTTGGCGCTTTTACCACAAAACCCACAATTGCCACTAATTTGTTGAACTATAGGAACCAGTACAAGTCAAAGGTCAATATTAGCTAATCATTATTTTCATAAAGTAGCTTCCCTTGTCCAGATGAGTCACTTGAGACTAGTTTGACATCTCTACCACAGTATACAGTTTGGGGCAAAAATCAGTATTTCAGAATGGATATTAAATGAAAAGGGAAATTGAGCTAGGCACTGTCTCTAAATTTCATTAATGTATTGAGCGATGTATGTGCCAAATATGGTGCTTTTACTACAAACCCACAATCCTTCTCTATTTTTCACTCATATCTGCTGCACTACTAACCTTGTGACCGTAGTATGAAAACAGTTTTACTACTACTGTACTGTACATTGAATGGAGCCCCACGTGAAATTATTTCACAACTCCCACCCCACTCAACGACTTCTTAACCCCTAAAGTGACTATTTGAAGGTAAGGTTCAAGACGATATTAAATTTTAATATACTGAACGTTGCTTCTCAAACATTTTACCATATGTAATTTAGTGATGCCCCGGCTTCCCCCGAAAGTACACATTACAAATATATGTGAATTACTGAGCACTCAGGCTATGCATTTTGTTTAAACTAAAGAATAATATGAACGGTTAAATTACCATTAAATTTACTCAGTTGCACTCTCAAGAGGTCATTCGTAAGGTGAATAGAGTAGTTTGTAAATTGTCATAACATAGTGTACACTATATAGTACTTTGGACCCTAATACTAAGGTCACTCTACATACAGAACAATAAGATAACTGTTACCACGGTGTGTCTCTGCGTTGATTATCCTTCCACAATAATCCTTCCTGTGGTGGTGTATCTGATTACCTTAATGCTTGTTGTTGCAGATAAGTAATTAAGTCATTAGTGTGGTGGGTGCCGAGTGTGCGGTACTAGCGCCAGGACCATTAGTCATACGAGGCGGAAACACTCGGCGGGAGGCTGTACGGGGGGAATTAGAGTGTGCTGGATATGGTTACCTTAGGGGGGCCCACCTCGCTTTTTTTCTCTTTCTCTCCCTCTCTCTTTGGCTTGTATCCATTCGGCCCCATTCAGCCTATTTAATTAAGTCATTAGTGTGGTGGGTGCCGAGTGTGCTGCGGTGGTTCTGGCGCCAGGACCATTAGTCATACGAGGCGGAAACACTTGGCGGGAGGCTGTACGGGGCAAATTATAGTGTGCTGGATATGGTTACCTTAAGGGGAGATCCTTCACTTTTTGGTCTATTATTTAATTTATTTATTATTTTCTAGTTTCGTTGCTAGACCTCCATCAAGCTAAATAAGACTCCCCCTAGACTCCCTTTCAAGATAAATTTGTAAATTTTTCGATAGAAAAATGTCCCGGCCGAAGGCCGGTTCCTCTTAAATTACAGGCTCGCTATCGCTCGCCAGGGAAAAATTGACACCTAATTGGCAGAAAAGGTCTTAAAATTGACATAAATGGTGCGAAAGTTCATAAACTCGCCAAACTAATGGGGCTAAAGATGAGGGAGAAGGGGGTCTAGAAAACCGACGTATCTCTCCTTAAAGCAGTATCACATGAGAGCTTTTATTGTCAACATTCGATGATCTACATTTTTCTGGCAACATTTCTAAAATATTTAGCACTGGTATCGGAAACTAGACTGATGGTTGATGAATTTAGGTAACATAAATAATTTTAATGTTGACCTCCTAAGCTGCCAGACCAGTGTTGAGGATAAAATATGTTGAGTGAAAAAGTGCTTGTGTGATACCGGCTTTACTCTCTCAGGCCAACAGTTATAATACACATCAGTACGGCTTTATTATCTCCGCCAAGTCTGCGGAGATTATGTGATCGTCGCTTTCTTTGCGTGTGTCAGTCTGTTTGTCAGCAGGATTCCTCAGAAACTAATGTAATTATTTGAATGAAGCTTCGCCAGTACTTTATTTTAAATCCGGAATATAAACTTACATTTCAGCCAAACATCCAATAACGCTCTAATTTGTGTTTAATATTATTTGTAAGACATTGAACATGTGAAGAATATTAAACCTGCCTTTTATATCCAAATACATGTGGGATTTTTTTTCCTATGTGTGTCAAGGAGACAAAAGGCAGGCTGCCTGTAACGAGTGTCTCTCCCAAAGCCAACAGAGTGACAGAGCCAAATTCAAGGGACGTTGGGGTCAAAATGCTGGGACACACGAAGTTTAAAACAGTTAAATTCATAGGATGAAGGAAAGGTTGATTGAGGGAGAGAGTTCCAGAGTTTACTTGTTTATTAGAAGAAAGACAGAAAATTTGCCAATTCTTGGGTTGGAGAGTTGGATAGAATAGGAGTGGGACTGTGTTGAAAAGCGGGTGTCTCGCATTCGCCGCAAGGGAGGGGATATGCACTGAAAGAGCTCTGAAGAACGCTGACTGTTGTAATATCGATAGAAGAGTGAAAGAGATGCAACATTGCTGCGTGTAGAAAGAAATTGTAGGGAACTAGTAAGAGGAAGGGAGTTGATGGGGCGAAATGCTTTGGACTCTCTTTCAAGAAGTGCGGTATGGGTGGAGCCTCCCCACACATGCGGGCAATACTAAATACAATGGCACACTGTGCCCTGATACAGAGCAAGAAGCTGAGCGGGGGTGAATAACCCATGGAGACGGATGAGCACACCTAACTTTTGGGAAGCTGTTTTAGCAAAAGTGGTAATATGATCTTTCCAAAAAAGGTCAGATGAAAAAGATAGACCTAGAATATTGTAAGAAGATGAAGTGTTGATTTATGTATTGTTGAAAAATAATTGATAGTCTTGTGGAAGATTGTTATGGAGAGATAATATTTAATTATCTATATTGCAGCGAATAGATTAATATATATTTGAATTTCTTTAAAAACATTCCTGGTTGGCTCTCATAAAACACTTTTTTGAAATCTTATAAGGTTTGGTGGTACAGTGGTGGAACTTTCTTTGGTATCCCTAGGAACTAGGGTTCGACTCTGAGCCTCAAGGGGTTCTTTACCCCTGCGCAGCTTCTTGCTCTGTACAGGGGCACAGTGCGTCCTTGTATTGAGTATTGTTCATATGTGTGGGGAGGATCCTCTCACACCGCACTCCTAGACAAAGTAGAAAGGAAGGCCTTTCCTATCATTAATTCCCGCCCACTCACCAACTCTCTGCAAACCCTTTCTTTCTTCGCCGCAATGTTGCATCTCTCACGCTATTTTATCGCTACTACAATAATCAGTGCTCCTCAGAGCTCTCGCAATGTACTGTATACCACCTCCTCTACGTAGGGTACGTGGTACCCGTCTTGCAACACAATCCCACCCATACTCTGCAACTCCAACTCAAGAGTGAAATGTTGCTCTGTCTTCTATTCAACAGCTGAGCTCTGGAACTCTCTCCCAGAATCAGTCTTTCCCTCCTCCTATGACTTAAGTTGCTTCAAACTCTGTGTGTCCAGGCATTTTGGCTCGAACGTCCCTTGATTTTGGCTCTGTCACTCTTTCAACTATGGGGGAGGCACTCTCTACAGGCAGTTATGCCTTTTGTCTCCCTTACTAAAAAAATAATAATAATAATACAAGAAATAAAATAAATATATATACCGGTATATATATATATATATATATATATATACACACAGTATATATATATATATATATATATATATATATATATATATATATATATATATATATAGAGAGAGAGAGAGAGAGAGAGAGAGAGAGAGAGAGAGAGAGAGAGAGAGAGAGAGAGAGAGAGAGAGAGAGAGAGAGAGAGAGAGAGAGAGAGAGAGAGAGAAAAGGGGGTGAGGGCAGGAAAGGTACATTATAGGGATAGTAGGTTCGAGGGGAAACGAGATAAAAAGCTTGGGGAATTAGAATGTCGTGAGGGGAGGAGTGTTTGATAGGCCTGGGGGTGGTAAACTTAAGGGGAGTTTTCCACTTGGGGGATTTTTTTCTGAACCCCTTTCTCCTTCTTGTTTAGCCCCATTGCTTTTGAGATTTTAAGATGTTCGCCCCATTAGTTTGCGCGATTTTAAGAAGTTTCGCCCCATTTCTGTCAATTATAAGACCTTTCATGATCTTTAGGTGTCGATTTTTTCTTGGCGAGCGATAGCGAGCCTGCAATTTGAAAAAAAATCTACCGAAAAATTTACAAATTTATCTTGAAAGGGGGTCTAGGGGGTATCATTTTAAGTTTGATGGAAGTCTAGGGAACAACCTAAAAATCTCCCCTTAAGGGTAGGCAGGGAGTGTGGGGTGCTGGGGAGAGGGGGAGGGGGAAGGGGGAGGGGGGTGGGGGGGAGGAGGGGAATTATATAGGCCAACTGTTATCTCCCATGGGGTGTAATGGTGCAGTATGGTGCATTATGGTGATCGATGGGTGGTGTGGGGTTGGGTTGTGGTGTAGTGTATGTGTGTTGTGGTGTAGTGTATGTGTGTTGTGGTGTAGTGTATGTGTGTTGTGTTGTGTTGTGGTGTATGTGTGTTGTGTTGTGTTGTGGTGTAGTGTATGTGTGTTGTGTTGTGGTGTAGTGTATGTACAAAGGGAGTACAAAGGAAATCAAGCAACAACAGATCTAGTGACCCTTCTAGGTTGCTTGTCCTCCAAAACACTGAGGATCAAGTGTCCAAACAGTGGTTTAGAGTGGGTAAGGGAACATTGGAAAGGGAATTACTGCCCTGGAACTAATGTCCGTGGCAGGATTAGGAAGTTAGTAGGGGACAGATGGGTTAGTAACTGAGGGGGGGATAAAATAAAGTTATTCATTTACAAACGCAGTCAGTCGCGGGTTTGAAGCGAAATATTTGTCTAGGCGGAGTTTAAATGAATCAACGGTGATGCAGTCTATAACGTTTCGGGGAAGCCCATTCCACAAGTTGACAACTCGATTGAAGAAGAAATTCTTAGATTCGTGTGAGTTAAAAGATTTACCAATAATTTTGCAACCGTTTCCCCGCGTGTAATTAGATTGGTCGATAGTGAAGTACTTACTACAGTTCATATTGTCGATGCCTTTGATGATTTTGAACACTTGAATTAAGTCACCTCTTAATCTGCGCTGGGTTAAAGGAAATAGATTTAATTCTCTAAGACGCTCTTCGTATGTTTTGTTCTTTAGGCTAGGTATCATTTTGGTAACTCTACGTTGAACTCGTTCTAGCTTGTTTATATCTTTTTGGTAATAAGGGCACCAGGATTGAACGCAGTATTCCAGAAGAGGGCGGACTAAGGAATTGTAAAGGGTTAGGATAACTTCTTTGGATTTATGCTCAAATGACCTGCCTATAAAGCCAATTATTTTGTTTGCCTTCTTAACAACTTCTGAACATTGTTGACTCGGTTTTTAGGTTACTCGATATTGTTACTCCCAGATCGGTTTCTCTGTTTACATTCTTAAGCCGAGTGCCATTCATCGAATAGTTTGCTTTCTCATTTAGGTATCCGATATGTAGTACTTTACATTTATCCGCATTGAAACTCATTTGCCAAACTTGGGCCCAACATGACAATTTATCTAGATTGTGTTGCATATCGTCAACTTGTTCTTTTGAGAGTACGCTATTTGCAATTTTTGTATCGTCAGCAAATTTTGAGATTGTACAGGTGAGGCCCTCATCTATGTCGTTGATGTAAATTAGAAAGAGAATTGGTCCTAGTACCGATCCCTGGGGTACCCCGCTACTTACATTGGTCCATTTAGATGCCTTACCGTTTATGACTACTCTTTGCTTTCTGTCGCTGAGCCAATTTTCTATCCATTTCAACACACCGTCTTGTATTCCATGCGCTTTTAGTTTTAGCAGTAAACGTTTGTGGGGAACTTTGTCAAAGGCCTTTTGAAAATCAAGGTATATAATATCTACAGCTTTACTCTCATCGTAGAGGTTGAGGATATCGTGGAAGAAGTCTAAGAGGTTTGTTAAACAGGAACGTTTTTTACGAAAGCCGTGTTGAGTATCTTTAAGTATGTTATTTTCCTCTAAGTGATTTACGAGTCTGTCTCGTATGACCGTTTCTAGCATTTTACATACAACTGAGGTTAAGCTAATTGGACGATAGTTACTGGGTAGGGATTTGCTGCCTTTTTTTAATATCGGTGTTACGTTGGCTAGCTTCCACTGATCAGGCATAGTTCCAGACTGCAAGGATTTATTGAATAGTAATGTCAGTGGTTTGGAGAGCTCATCCTTAGCTTCCTTCAGAACTCTAGGCGAGATTGTATCAGGTCCTGGCGTTTTATTTACCTTGAGTTTATCTAAACAATTCAATACTTCTCTCTCTGTAACGGTGATATTGCTTAGAACATCTGAATTATGAATCTGAATCGGCGATGGTGTAGGGATATCACTGAGGTCTTCTGTTGTAAAAACTGATGCAAAGAAGGTATTGAGGGCATTACTCATTTGTACTTCGTCTTTGGTGTATTCTCCATTTTCATCGACTAACGGTCCAACAGTTGAAGTAACTACTTTTTTTCTTTCTGATATAACTATAGAATTCTTTCGGGTTTGTTTTACTTTGATTCGCAATATGTAACTCTAAGGTCTTTTTACTTTGCTTAATTAACTTTTTGGCTTTGCGTCGTAGCTCTACAAATTTCACCCGTTCTTCGTCATATTGTGAGGATTTTAATCTATCATTAGCAAATTTTTTAGCAAGCAGGCAGTTTGAAATATCTTTATTCCACCATTTGGGCTTATTATTATGGCCTGGACGCCGTATTTTCGATGGTATGCAGTCTTGCACTGCTTTTAGGTAAGTGGTTTCAAATAACTTCCAAGATGTATTTATGTCGTTATTGTTAATTAAAAAGCTCCAGTCAGTTTCTTTAAACATAGCTCTAAGTTTATGGAAGTTTGCTTTCTTGAAATTAGGGACTTTTTCGATGCTACTATTTGGTTCGTTACTAGTAAACTTTAAAGTGAAAGTTATCGTACGATGGTCGCTGTTACTGAATTCATCACCAACCTTCAAATTCTCTATTAATTCTTCTTTTGTTGCAAGTACAATGTCAAGAACGTTATTACCACGGGTCGGTGTTCGAACAAATTGATAAAGCGAACTCTCTTGCAAGTTCGTATACAAGTCATGTCCGGAGTGCGAAGTAAGAGTATCGCCCCACTTGGTCACAGGTAAATTAAAGTCGCCAAAAATTACGGTATCTTGTGAGTTACTTACATCTGCAATTTGTTCGTAAATTTCTCGGTCAGTTTGCACTGATTGAGCTGGAGGTCTGTATATTAATGCAAGTATTATTTTTGTACCTTTATTATTCTTTATTAGCACAAAAGATGTGTTGTGTGTTGTGTTGTGGTGTAGTGTATGTGTGTTGTGTTGTGGTGTAGTGTATGTGTGTTGTGTTGTGGTGTAGTGTATGGGTGTTGTGTTGTGGTGTAGTGTATGTGTGTTGTGGTGTAGTGTATGTGTGTTGTGTTGTGTTGTGGTGTATGTGTGTTGTGTTGTGGTGTAGTGTATGGGTGTTGTGTTGTGGTGTAGTGTATGGGTGTTGTGTTGTGGTGTAGTGTATGGGTGTTGTGTTGTGGTTTAGTATATGGGTGTTGTGTTGTGGTTTAGTGTATGGGTGTTGTGTTGTGGTGTAGTGTATGGGTGGGTTGTTGTGTACTGTATGTGTGTGTTGTGGTGTAGTGTATGTGTGTTGTGTTGTGGTGTAGTGTATGGGTGTTGTGGGTGTGGTGTGGTATGGGTGTTTGTTGTGTACTGTATGTGTGTTGTGGTGTAGTGTATGTGTGTTGTGTTGTGGTGTAGTGTATGGGTGTTGTGTTGTGGTGTATGTGTGTTGTGTTGTGGTGTAGTGTATGTGTGTTGTGTTGTGGTGTAGTGTATGGGTGTTGTGTTGTGGTGTAGTGTATGTGTGTTGTGTAGTGTATGGGTGTTGTGTTGTGGTGTAGTGTATGTGTGTTGTGTTGTGGTGTAGTGTATGGGTGTTGTGTTGTGGTGTAGTGTATGTGTTTTGTGTTGTGGTGGGTGTATGGTTGTTGTGTGTGTGGTGTAGGGGTTTGTGGTGTAGTCTGTGTGGTTGTGTTGTGGTGTAGTGTATGGGTGTTGTGGTGTAGTGTATGTGTGTTGTGTTGTGGTGTAGTGTATGGGTGTTGTGTTGTGGTGTAGTGTATGTGTGTTGTGGTGTAGTGTATGGGTGTTGTGTTGTGGTGTAGTGTATGTGTGTTGTGGTGTAGTGTATGGGTGTTGTGTTGTGGTGTAGTGTATGTGTGTTGTGTTGTGGTGTAGTGTATGTGTGTTGTGTTGTGGTGTATGTGTGTTGTGTGTAGTGTATGTGTGTTGTTTTGTAGTGTATGGGTGTTGTGGTGTAGTGTATGTGTGTTGTGGTGTAGTGTATGGGTGTTGTGTTGTGGTGTAGTGTATGTGTTGTGTGGGTATGTAGTGGTGTTGGGTGTAGTGTATGGTATGTGTTGGGTGTATGGTGTTTGTGTGTGGTGTAGTGTATGTGTGTTGTGGTGTAGTGTATGTGTGTTGTGGTGTAGTGTATGTGTGTTGTGTTGTGGTGTAGTGTATGTGTGTTGTGGTGTAGTGTATGGGTGTTGTGTTGTGGTGTAGTGTATGTGTGTTGTGGTGTAGTGTATGGGTGTTGTGTTGTGGTGTAGTGTATGGGTGTTGTGGTGTAGTGTATGTGTGTTGTGGTGTAGTGTATGTGTGTTGTGTTGTGGTGTAGTGTATGTGTGTTGTGTTGTGGTGTAGTGTATGTGTGTTGTGGTGTAGTGTATGTGTGTTGTGTTGTGGTGTATGTGTGTTGTGTTGTGGTGTAGTGTATGTGTGTGGTGTGTGTATGGGTGTTGTGTTGTGGTGTAGTGTGTGTGTTGTGGGGTGTATGTGTTGTGTTGTGGTGTATGTGTGTTGTGTTGTGGTGTAGTGTATGTGTGTTGTGTTGTGGTGTAGTGTATGTGTGTTGTGTTGTGGTGTAGTGTATGTGTGTTGTGGTGTAGTGTATGGGTGTGTTGTGGTGTAGTGTATGGGTGTGTTGTGGTGTAGTGTATGTGTCTGTTGTTTTGTAGTGTATATGTGTCTGTTTTGTGGTGAATTATGGTGATCGATGGGTGGTGTGGTGTTTGGTTGTAGTATATTGTATGGGTGTGTTGTGGTGTGGTGTATGAGTGTGTTGTGGTGTAGTGTGTCTGTCGTAGTAGTGTATGTGTGTGTTGTGGTGTAGTGCATGTGTGTGTTGTGGTGTAGTGCATGTGTGTGTTGTTGTGTAGTGTATGGGTGTGTTTTATGGTGTATGTGTGTCTCTAAATTTATTTGCACGTGTGATGATTACTTAATAATTATGGTTATTGAAGTATAATTGAAGTGTAATCGAATAAGTAAAATATATAACGGTAGCAATAAATAGTATAATTTGACTTAGTTAATTAATTACGGGGAAATATTCATAAGTTATCGTGCGTCATTAATAAATACAAAATGAGAAATAGTAGTGATTAATCGCAAACATATGGAAGCAAAATTCTTCTGTATCTCACTTCATACTCTCGTTTTTTCAAGAATGTAACTAAAGCTTTAAGTTTGGAATTACCATACTAGACTAAATTAATAAAAGGTATATGAATTATAACAATATAGATAGAACACAAGAGAGGAACCAGGGAGTGTGTGTGTGTGTGTGTGTGGGGTGGGGTGAGGGGGGGGGGGGGGTAATGGTAATATGGGGGACAACATTGTGGGGTGTAGAGCCCCTTACTTGTCACGCCCTGCCATCATACCATTAGTTTATATCTCTCTCTCCTCCCCCCCCCCCCCTCCCCTTATATCTGTATCTATCTATATTTCTATTGATCTACCTGTCCCTAGCTATCTATCCATTATATTTATCTCTGTCTAGCACGCCCCCCCCCCCCCCCACACACACACACACACACACACACACTAAACCAATTATATTATTATTACACCACCTTCCTTCGCTCTCTCGCTTTCTCTCTCTCTTTTTCTCTCTCACACACAGCGATGAAAATAATATTCCAATCTATTAATATGACGATTGTCTCTTACAATATATTACTTTACTGCATTTATGTTATTTGATCAACCTTCTCTTTCCTCCTTGTAAACTTAACGGAAATATAAGAAGACAGTACAGTACATTAGAGGAGGAATATCGAGCATGTTGTAAGATAGATATCAGGGGGCGAGTAGTAGGTAATTACTTGACAGAATGTTGTGTGTGTGTGTGTGTGTGTGTGTGTGTGTGTGTGTGTGTGTGTGTGTGTGTGTGTGTGTGTGTGTGTGTGTGTGTGTGTGTGTGTGTTGTGTGTGTGGTGTGTGTGTGTGTGTGGTGTGTGTGTGTGTGTGTGTGTGTGTGTGTGTGTGTGTGTGTGTGTGTGTGTGTGTTGTGTTTTGAATATTTAAAAGGAATTAGTATTTGGAAATGTATCTGTAAATTTAGGAAACAGTGAAGGTAATGTTTACGTACGCTGTCAACGGACGCACACACACTAAACTACACACTAACCCCCCATACACACTACACTAAACTACACACTAACCCCCCATACACACTACACTAAACTACACACTAACCCCCCATACACACTACACTAGACTACACACTAACCCCCCATACACACTACACTAAACTACACACTAACCCCCCATACACACTACACTAAACTACACACTAACCCCCCATACACACTACACTAAACTACACACTAACCCCCCATACACACTACACTAAACACACTAACCCCCCATACACACTACACTAAACTACACACCAACCCCCCATACACACTACACTAGACTACACACTAACCCCCCATACACACTACACTAAACTACACACTAACCCCCCATACACACTCACACTACACACTAACCCCCCATACCACTACACTAAACTACACACCAACCCCCCATACACACTACACTAAACACACACTACCCCCCCATCCTAACTACACTAGACTACACACTATCCCCACATACCCACAACACTAGACTACTCACTAACCCCCCCCCCCCCCCCAACACACACTACACTGAACACACAATACCCCCCTCCACCACACACACACACACTACACTACTCATTGTCCCCTCCCCCACATACACACACTACGTTACAGTACACACTACTGTACACTACACCCCCCCCCCCCTCCCCCACCACCACCCCCACCACCCCACTACCGAGGCCACCGAGAGTACTCTCGGTGGCCTCGACACTACACTTACACACTAACACCACCCCACACTACAGTACACACCACCCCCCCACACTACAGTACACACTACCCCCCCCCCCCCCACACTACACAACACTACACAACACAACACTACACAACACAACATAGCTCATTAGTTCTCCCCCCCCCCCCCTCACACACACACACACACACACACACACATACACATACAAACACATACACATACAATATCTCTACCCGAATCTCCCCTCCCTCCCCATATCCCAAAGGAGGGCTGAGAGGGGAAAATAATGGATATTTGAAGGAAGACGAAATTGGTCGATAAAGATTAAACGCGAAGTTATGGACGGAGGGAGACACTGATTGATAGATAGAGAGTTGGTAGATTGATTGGTGGATTGATTACACAGAACGAGAAAAGATAAAAAGATCGGTAATTATATATAAATAAATCGAAGGATAAATTGACTGATCGACATAGTATATTGAATGATAGATTCACGATTATATATATATATATATGAGAGAGAGAGAGAGAGAGAGAGAGAGAGAGAGAGAGAGAGAGAGAGAGAGAGAGAGAGAGAGAGAGAGGGAGAGAGAGAGAGAGAGAGAGAGAGAGAGAGAGAGAGAGAGAGAGAGAGAGAGAGAGAGAGAGAGAGAGAGAGATTAAGATTAAACGATTAAGTGATAAGGCGAATGACACATAAAACAGGTGATTTAAGAAACTATTTAATGTGAAGGAGCTCTTATGAACGACTAAGCCCAGGAGGAGGGGTTTATGTATTAGGGTGAACTGCCGTAATCAGGATAAAGACATCAAAGGGAGGAAGGGTGATATAAATAGCCTGTGGTATTATACAGAGGAAGGGGAGGGAGAGGTATGATCGAGAGGTATGATCGACCCAAACAAGTCAAGAAAGGGAAATTATGTGGATTTGTTATTTTGCAAGGAAATGTCGTTCAATTTAGATAGCTAATGGAGAAAATTATCAAAATATAGAATACCTTTCTGATCATTGGCCACTTTAAAACTATATATTATTTTATTGAACTTGAAACAAACTCGGAGATGAAAAGCTTCAACCTAGCTAGGCGAGTTAAAAATGACAGTAGGGATATTATAGGTGAACAGTGTGTTAGAAACGATAATGGGAAGATTGTGTATGCAGCAGATGAAATCAGAGAAGCATGGAAGGCACACTATGAACGATTGCTAAATGTAGAGTTTGAATGGGATAAGGAACAGCTTAGTATCGAAAAAACAATATCTGGACCCCCTCCTTTGATAGCACCAGCTGTAGTAAGCGACGCAAACAATAAAATAAAGGACGGTAAAGCTCCAGGGTGCTCTGACATTGTCGCTGAGATGATAAAAGCCTCAGGGGAGACTGGTGTCAGCTTAGTCACTGAGATGATAAACACCATTATTAAAGATGAGAAAATCCCCGAGGATTGGCACAAAAGTGTAATAGTAAATATATACAAAGGAAAAGAGGATGCGCTAGATAGAGGTAATTATAGGGGCCTGAAAATGCTTGGCCAAATCATGAAGGTCTGTGAGAGAGTCTTTGAGGGTTTGATCAGGCAAAGCATCTCCATTGATAATGTGCAGTTTTGTTTTATGCCAGAACGTGGTACAACCGATGCTATCTTCATAGTCAGGCAGATACAGGAAAGATACTTACAGTGATCTTTACTTTGTAGACCTGGAGAAGGCCTTTGATAGGGTGCCTAGAGATGTTGTGCAGTGGGCTATGAGGAAACTTGGTGTGGAAGAGTGGCTGGTGCGTGTGATAATGAAGTTGTATGAGGATTCGCGAACTGCGGTGAGGGGGTAGTGTTTTTTGGGTTTTTTCGTGAATGTATTTATGTTTATAAATATTTTTGAGTTTCCGCTCTAGACCTCCATCAAGGTTAAACACACACACCCTAACACACACACACACACACACGCACACGCACGCACGCACGCACGCACGCACGCACGCACGCACGCACACACACACACACGAACACTAGACCCCCTTTCAAGATAAATTTGTAATTTTTTTGGAAGAAAAATGTCGCTCTAAAATTACAGGCTTGCTATCGCTCGCCAGGAATAATTCGACACCTAAATGGCAAGAAAGGTCTTAATATTGACCAAGAAATTGGGCGAAAGGTCTTAAAATCGCCAAACTAATGGAACAAACGTCTTAAAAGTTCAAAACTAATACGCTAAACATGAGGGAGAAAGGGTGTTCAGAAAAGCGACTACGAGGGAGAAGGGGTGTTCAGAAAAGCGACTACCACCCCCTTAATACACGTATTTTATGCTTTCAAATTCTTTCCTTAACAACGAAATATATATTTTTTTTATAATTTATCTTTGAGTTTCTTATGGAACACCCATTCAGTACCGGCCACGTCCTTTTCATGATATTATGGCTACTGTTAGACGATTTTATTCTGATTAAAAAGCGCCTCCAGCAATTAATAGGATTCGAACTATCTCATTTCAAGCCATTTTACTACCACGTATCCTTCTTAAACTGCACAAGATCGTCTCAATATAGCTAGAATAAAATTTACAATACGTCGCTGGGACAGAACGGGGTTAAAAAACTCACCTCGCTTTTTTTCTCTTTCTCTCCTCTCTCTTTGGCTTGTATCCATTCGGCCCCATTCAGCCTACTGTTTTAAGACGTTTACCCCCATCTAGGTGTCAATATTTTCCTGGCGAGCGGTAGCGAGCCAGCATATATATGTTTTTGTTTTACAGCAAGCTAAATTTGTACATTTTTCGATAGAAAAATTTCTCCGGCAAAGCCGGATTTCTCCATACATTGCTGGCTCACTAACGCTCGCCAGGAAAAAAACGACACCTGGATGGGGATAAACGTCTTAAAACAGTTGGATGAATGGGGCCAAATGGATACAAGTCAGAGAAAGAGAGAAAAAGGGAGAAAGGTAAAAAAAAGCAGGTGACCCCCCTTAAAAAAATCACCTCTCCACAGGCACAGAGACCCGCACCCCTCTATTATGCACACGCAGTACTCGTAAGTCACACTTCACAGTATTATAACAGCTGTAATATCCACACAGACCTAACACTGTCTGACCCGACGTAGTGACGGTTACATTTTGTTTATATATTTTTGAGGAATTTTGCTTGCCTTTGCCATTTTTGAGCTATGTATATGAGTTTGTTTCCCAGGCGAACAAAAGCGTCTTCCCAGATTTCTTTCAAAGTAAAATATCCCCACCACCCTGACCCATTTCAAGGTAAATGTATACATTATTCGATAGAGAAATGGTCCGGCGTCCCGAAGGCCGATTTCTTCCAAGTTACAGGCTCGATATTGCTCATCCAGAACATAAATGGACAACTGAATGGGGTGAAGCGTCTCATTATAGGGTAAAATTAGCGCACTTTAGAAGCCTCCCCCCCCCCCCCCACACACACACACATACACTGTTATTTAAGGGGAGGTTTCCACTTGAGGGATTATTTTCTTAACCCCTTTCTCCCTCATGTTTAACTCCACTGTTATTGAGATTTTAAGACGTTCGCCCCATACCTGTAATGTATGAGGTTTATGGAACAAACTAGATACCTCCCCTTAAACTCTCCTCTCCACACAATACCACATAGTACACTTATCATACACACATACACACACACACACACACTTCTTCTTCAATCGAGTTGTCAACTTGTGGAATGGGCTTCCCCGAAACGTTATAGACTGCATCACCGTTGATTCATTTAAACTCCGCCTAGACAAATATCTCGCATCAAACCCGCGACTGACTGCGTTTGTAAATGAATAACTTTATTTTATCCCCCCCTCAGTTACTAACCCATCTGTCCCCTACTAACTTCCTAATCCTGCCACGGACATTAGTTCCAGGGCAGTAATTCCCTTTCCAATGTTCCCTTACCCACTCTAAACCACTGTTTGGACACTTGATCCTCAGTGTTTTGGAGGACAAGCAACCTAGAAGGGTCACTAGATCTGTTGTTGCTTGATTTCCTTTGTACTCCTTTGTACACACAATATACCATGTAAGTCACCGTTCACAGTGCCACTAGTCATACACAAGCCCCCCCCCCCCCCCCCCCCCCCCGTGGAATAGACTTATCCTGTAATAATGGAGTGCAAGAACCTCCCCCTCTAATGTCATGCATGCTTTAGTCCTGGACCTATATTTGTGGCGGGAGTTAAGGGCAGATATCCACTTGAGAGATTTTTTTTCTTGACTCCTTTCTCCCTCATGTTTAGCCCCATTGCTTTTCTAATTTTAAGACGTTCGCCCTATTATTTTGAAGATTTTAAGAACTTTCGACCCATTTCTGTCAATTTTAAGACCTTTCGTGCCATGTAGGTGTCGATTTTATCCTGGCGAGCGATAGCGAGCCTGTATTATAAGAGGAACCGGCTTTCAGCCGGGAAATTTTTCTACCGAAAAATGTAGAAATTTATCTTAAAAGGGGGTCTAGGGGGAGTAATTTTAAGCTTGATAGAAGTCTAGGGAATCAACTAAAAACTTCCCCTTAAGACGCTTGGCACCCACCTTAACTGGCTTGACACAAGGACTGGTTCCGGCGACTTTTGATATGCAACTTTATTCTGTCATAATTTTGAGGCTCTTTTGCACTGGTATCGGTAACTAGACTGAAGATAGATTGTTATAGGTGACAACATTCTTATAGAAGAGAGTCCCCCACTTTCTCCCTCCCACATCTTATGCGGTTTCTCCTCCATACCCGTCTCCTTCAGCTTCTTTCATTAGTGTTTCCTAGTCTTCTCATCCTCTACTCCGTATTGCGCCCAGCCCCACAACAACTCCGGTGTTTTTTTTTACACACAGTTTATTTTGGTGCCACATAGTCTTTGTAGGCTTGGTGCGACTCCCTATTTTAATAATAAAATTCTTATAGAAAATATAATTCAGAAGGTGCCAAATATAATTAATTCAGAAGGTGCCAAATATAATTCAGAAGGTGCCAAATATAATTCAGAAGGTGCCAAATATAATTAATTCAGAAGGTGCCAAATATAATTCAGAAGGTGCCAAATATAATTAATTCAGAAGGTGCCAAATATAATTCAGAAGGTGCCAAATATAATTAATTCAGAAGGTGCCAAATATAATTCAGAAGGTGCCAAATATAATTCAGAAGGTGCCAAATATAATTAATTCAGAAGGTGCCAAATATAATTCAGAAGGTGCCAAATATAATTCAGAAGGTGCCAAATATAATTCAGAAGGTGCCAAATATGAGTTGTAGATAAAAGTTGCGGGCCAAGCCGCCGTGTAGAGTAAAAATGTGGAGCAAAGCCACGTGTATATCCGCCTTTAGTCAAGACCCTTCAGTTCTCACAGACTGGACAACTAATGAAATTGGGTTCCTTGTTTTATTGACCCATTAAACTTGGAGTGTATTCTAGCCATTTTTTAATTAAACACATTTGGTATGCGGTATTTCTGGACTGCACACAAAAATATTGGTTATGATTGGATGACCCCCACTTGGGGTTTGGGGACTTAACCCCTATAATTGAACACAACAATAGTGGTGATGATTGGATGACCCCCACTGGGGGTTTGGGGACTTAAACTCCTATAATTGAACATGTCTTTATCTCGAAAATGCTTGAAAGGAATTGAATGGAATTTTGTGACTGCATTCAGCTTGCCCTCGCCCATATAGACCAAACCGGCCGAGGACCAAAACGGCTGCAGACAAAAATGTCAACAGGTTAAAAAGTCCAGGTACTAAAATGGACCATCAAATTAGACCTCTTGGCCCACATCGGCCATGGACCAAAGCGGACACAAACTCGACCATGGACCAAAACGGACACAAACCAACACAGCCACAGACAAAAACGCTGACTCTGAAAATACTAATAGGATTCCATCGAACGCTCGGATTTGATCATATAGGACACAGACCAAGTCACTAGCGGGTGAATATGACCGTATACAAGAAAACAGAAAATATAACTCAATACAAAAAAAAAAAAAAAATTGTATTCGTGTGTTTTGCTCTATCTGCTCGTATTGGTCCGTTTTAGGCTGTGTGTAAAGCCGGTGTCACACGACCGATTTTCCGGCTTTTTTTCAGTCAATTGTGGTCTGGCACCTTCTGAATTAAAGATGTATATTATTTCATTCTTTTAAAACCATATACATTCAGTCTAGTTGTCGATTCCAATGCCAAAATACCAAAGACGAGTACGAGAAAAAACTTGCTTATCGAATATTGGCGGAAAAAGCGCTCGTGTGACTTTGGCTTTATATAGTTTGTAGTTATCGACCACCTGTTTATAGTCATCTGTTTTGATCCATCTGTTCGTAATGTTGTCCAATATGATGTGTTGGCTCACAGCTCGGATTTGTTAGTATTGGTCCGCCTATTACTATAAGACTTCTCATATTTACGTTCGCATTCATATGTTCAGTTTGTATGCATAATTTTGTCACCTTGTATGTAACTTATTTTTTTATTATTTCCCTGATAGACATTTGCTAATAATAATTTAAATCCTAAAATAGTATACAATTTATAATTCTCCTACTCGACGAGACCGAGAAACGGGCGAGAGAACGCGAAAGTGGTCCCAGACCCTGAGAATAGGAACTTTATATTTTGTTTTTGTTCGGCCTCTGTCTCGTGTCGGCCACCCCCCAGCAATGGGGTATGTGCCTGAGTATATACATACATATATACATACACACACACACATAATGTAATTATAGTGAAAATTAGCAGGTACTGTATATACATAATTAAATTAACCTGCACTTGATATCTGCAAGTGTAAATGTTATCCTCACCGATGTTCCTTGAGGTGGTGTTCAACAATGACCTCCTCCCTCGGACTCTACGACCATCACGTAATCATGTGATGACATTGATCTCACCATACCCAGAAATTTATGGCGAATGTAACCCAATTACTGGTCTTTAAGGGGAGATGGGCCGTTTTGGGGTCTATTAATTCATGTATTCCTTTATTTCTTAGTTTCCTCGGTAGACCTCCATCAAGCTTAGAAAAACACCCCCTAGGCAAGATAAATCTACATTTTCGGTAGAAAAATGTCCTCGCCGAAGGCCGGTTCCTCTTAAAATGTCAGGCTCGCTATCGCTCACCAGGAACAAATTGACACTTAAATGGCACGAACATTCATAAAATTGACAACTAAATGGGGCGAATGGTGTTAAAATTGCCAAACTAATGGGCGTTCGCGAACGTCTAATATTTTCAAAACAAATGGGGCTTAACACGAGGGAGAAAGGGGACCAGAAAAACGACCCAATTACTCCCCTTTAAAATGCCTGCCAACTAGTCTTTTCGTCCTTCTGACCCAAATTCCCCCCTCCTCCCTCCCTCCTCAGCCCTTGACCTGCTGATTCGCTGAAGCCATAAATAAAGGCCGGAGTCACACAGTCTTCACTCTACTTTTTTCAGCAAATTTAGTGTGGCAGCTTCTGAACGATAACGAGCCTGACTTTGAAGACATTTACCTTTGGCCAGGATATTTTTCTGTCGTAAAATGTACAAATTTAGCTTGAAGGGGGTAGGCTATGGGTTGACATTTTTTAGTTTGAAGAAACGGATTTTTTTTTTTTTTTTTTTTTTTAGCCTAGGGGAGAAACTAACATACACTGCTCGACAATGGCAAAAACAAGCAACATTCTCAACAATAATTAAAACAAAATATAATAACCTCCAATACGTCGGAACAGATAGTGTTAAGAAAGGTGTGTATGTGTGTGTGTATGGGGGGGGGGTCTAAGGAAAGGCAGGATAGGGGGCGTGTAAGAAGGGAGGGGAGGGGGGGGGGGGATATAATTGGAGGCCAGTCCACCATTACCTGTGAAAAGCAGGTTGTCAGGCCGGGCTGGTTATGTATCATCCTTTTACTGTATGGAACCGTGTGTGTGTGTGTGTGGAGGGGGGGGGGGGGAGTTAGTTGTGGCTGCTTGGTGTGTGTGTGTGTGTAATAATATTAATTTTTTGGTCCTATACAGGTATATAGACCATAAAATATATGTAGGTCAGAAATCGTGATCTCTAATCTGTAACTCCAAAAACGTAATTTTCTACTTGTTGAGTTGAAGAAAGACTGGACAAATTGGTGCACTCTTGGGTCAGAGAGTTGGACAGAATATGGGTGGGAATGTGTTGAAAAGCGGTTACTACCCATTCTCCATAAGGGAGGAGGTATACACTGAGAGAGCTCTGAAGAACACTGATTATTGTAATAGCGGTAGAAGAGTGAGAGAGATGCAATATTGCGGCGAGTAGTGAGAGATTATACGGAATAGTAAGAGGAGGTGAGTTGATAAGACAAAATGCTTTTGACTGTACCCTTTTAAGAAGTGCGATATGGGTGGAACCTCCCCACACATGCGAACCATAATCAATACCTGGGTGAACTGTGTACAGAGGAAGAAGCTAACTTCTGGGAAGCTGTTTTAGGAAGATTAGTGATATGGTCTATCCAAGAAATATCAGAAGAAAAAGAGATACCAAGAATATTGATAAAAGAAGAAGGGTTGATTTCTGTGTTGAAGAGAAAGGGATAGTCTATGGAAGATTGTGACGGGTAGATAGATGGATACATTGGGTTTTGGAGGCATTGAAAGTAATAAGATTTTCTCAATCTCAATCGGAAATAATTGATTGATGAGAAGATAGGCGTGCTATGGCCTCATCACATGAGTTTTGGAGTAATTGTATGGTGGGTTGTTGTAGAAAACTATTTGAGTAGTGTAAGGTACAGTCATCAACATATGAGTGGATAGAACTAGAGGTACAGATGAGAAGATCATTTATGAATATTCGGAATACAACTGGCGATAGGACCCTGAGAAACACCGGAGTTGATAGGTTGAGGAAGTTAAGTGATGGCCGGCCACAACCACAGCTATGGAACGGTCAGAAAGCAAATTAGAGATAAAGGCACAGATAGAGGGATAGAAGCCGAAGGAGGGTAGTTTGAAAATAAGGGATTTGTGCCAGGCTCTATTGAAGGCTTTCGATATGTCAAGCGCAATAGAAAACGTCTCACCGAAGTCACGGAAAAAGGATGACCAAGAGTTCGTAAGGTAAGAAAGGAGATCGCCAGTAGAGTGTCCCTTTAAGTAAACCATACTGGCGATTTAAGAGAAGTTTATGGGAAGACAAATGCTTAAGAAATTATAAATTAAGAATAGATTACAAAAACCTAAGAGATGCAAGAAATTAGAGCAATTGGATGATAGTTGGAGGGTTGAGAGTGGTCACCCATCTTTGGAACAGGTTGAATGAGGGCAAAGTTCCAGCAAGAAGGAGAGATGTTAGAAGAAAGACGTAGATGAAAAAGTTTGCCTAGGCAGGGAGTCAGTACGGAAATCAGTTCAATAAAATTGTCTAATTCTAGTCAGAAGACAATGAAGAATGGCGTCAATATTTATTTCGTCTATTTATAGCCTGGAAAAAAAGCACCATGGCATACTGAAAGAGTTGACACATGCTGGAAGAAAAAAAACAAAAATACAGGAGCCACAGTACCAGAGTTTAAAAGTAGCTAAATTCGAGTATACTATCTGACAATGTTATCTTTCATTTTGACTGTATTTTGCACCTTAGAACTAATCGTGTACAGTCCAATTTAATATAAGAATAAACAACATAATCAACATAGTATGAAGATGGTGATGGGCTGGTCTATCAGAGTGAGAACTGAGCGATCTCTGCCATACCCATAGCTTACTCTGACTGTTCCTTTAACTTATATATTTTCTAGATCTCAAGTGACGGCGTCTTTTCCGTGGATTGACCTCCCAATCTACCAAGATTGGAAGCCAAAGCGTCACATTTTTCCCTTGCCCCTCAACTTTCTCTTCATAATTGCTGAGGGGCACAGGGTCCTGGGTGGGGCTTTGGTTTCCCGGGCGTTTCCGCACCCTCCTCAGCTCCCCGCCATGGAGTGGCTTCGGTCACCCAGGCTTTATTGTGGTCGGCAGGGAGGGTTCTGTGGGGGCGCTCGGTTGTGGCCTTGGAATTGCTCGGGGCCTTGGGGCTGTTCGGCCAGGCAGCTTGGGGAACAACAACAACAACAACATAGTATGAAGACTTTTAAGACTCCAATACATGTAGCCGATAAGCTTGTTCGTGTGACGTCCGCTTTATACGATTTTATCCGCTTTGGCCCGACCCCTCTCCTTGATAATTCCGCAGCTCTGAAGGATCGTCCGAAAACATGCCAGGACGAGTGATAGTAGTAAGAGGATGAAAGTGCTTTGTAATTTATTCATCAGGGAACGAACACACACACACACACACACACACACACACACACACACACACACACACACACACACACACACCACACACACACACACACACACACACACACACACACACACACACACACACACACACACACACACACACACACACACACACACACACACGTTAAAAAATGTAATCAAGTTTGTCACATTGTATTATGGATTCCATTCATGATTTCAAGCAGCACAAATTATTCTTCGTCGACTAGGAGGGAGAGAGAGAGAGGGAGGGGGGGGGGGGGGCAGGCGCGGGGGGAAAGAGGGGGGGGGGGATACAGTACGGTTCTTTCATTCTTTTAAATTAACACTTTACAATATCTCAATTTTTCAGTCTCTTGGTTCCTCTGCATTTTGTTATGTGGTAAATCCCGAATTAGGGATATAGAAATCTTACGGTACAACTGAAAATGGGGAGGTGTGGTCGACTGGTGATCCTACTGAGCTGGTAACCCTATGGTCCCGTGTTGGATTCCTGGTGTGTCAAGGGTATAATTAACTGGCAGACAATTAAAAGCGCCACTAGTTTGGCAGATCAATATTGCGTCGAGTCGGTTTCATAATCCGCCATCTACAATTTTGTCATGTCCATCGATCGTATCTACAAGTTTTATAGAAAGCCATGTCTGGCAAAGGGACTGAAGTTCTCGAAAAGGTGCTTCAGTCCTGACGTTATTCTTGACTTACAGTGTGTTGGCTTAATAATCCAGAAGGGTTGATAGCCTATTTTAACTAACTAACTAATTTCTGGAGAGTTGGAACATTAACAAAAGAACAACAAAGAATACAATAAATAGAAATAATTATAAATAAAGCGACGCTGGTGATTAGTGAAGCTAGTTTTTATTATATCGAAGCTTCATAATCGCTAACCCTGATATGCAAGCAAGATTATGCCCTTTTCAGGAGATTACTCATCAAAGAAAACCGAAGGCCAACTTTTCGTGTCAGAGTGTGTATGAATTAGCTTACGTATATAAATTTGAACCAAGCAGTGCCACAGTTTGATTAGTCTCTCTTAAGGGGACAGTGGCTGTTTGTTTGGTTTATTAATTCATTTACTCATATATTTTTTTTTTAGTTTCCTCACTAGACCTCCATCAAGCATAGAAAAACACCCCTAGACCCCCCTTCAAGATAGATTTGTACATTTTTCGGTAGAAAAATGTCCCGGCCAAAGGCCGATTCCTCCTAAACTTACAGGCTCGCTATCGCTCGCCAGGAAAAAATCGACACCTAGATGGCACGAAGGGTCCTAGTATTGACAAATTAGTGGGGTGAAAGGTCATAAAATCCCCAAACTAATAGAACCAACGTCTTAAAATCTCAAAACTAGTGGGGCTAAGCATTAGGGAGAAGGGGGTCCAGAAAAACGGTCTGTCTCCCCTTAAACTTTATACTTAGTAGATTATTACTTTGGGTACGTCGCGTGTTCTGCACCGTAAAAGAAACTGAACGGTAGGGTCCCTTATTGAGTATTTTGGGTTCGTTCCCAGTGCAAAGATATTAAGAAACTGAACGGTAGGGTCCCTTATTGAGTATTTTGGGTTCGTTCCCAGTGCAAAGCTATTAAGAAACTGAACGGTAGGGTCCCTTATTGAGTATTTTGGGTTCGTTCCCAGTGCAAAGATATTAAGAAACTGAACGGTAGGGTCCCTTATTGAGTATTTTGGGTTCGTTCCCAGTGCAAAGATATTAAGAAACTGAACGGTAGGGTCCCTTATTGAGTATTTTGGGTTCGTTCCCAGTGCAAAGATATTAAGAAACTGAACGGTAGGGTCCCTTATTGAGTATTTTGGGTTCGTTCCCAGTGCAAAGATATTTAAGAAACTGAACGGTAGGGTCCCTTATTGAGTATTTTGGGTTCGCTCCCAGTGCAAAGATATTAAGAAACTGAACGGTAGGGTCCCTTATTGAGTATTTTGGGTTCGTTCCCAGTGCAAAGATATTAAGAAACTGAACGGTAGGGTCCCTTATTGAGTATTTTGGGTTCGTTCCCAGTGCAAAGATATTAAGAAACTGAATGGTAGGGTCCCTTATTGAGTATTTTGGGTTCGTTCCCAGTGCAAAGATATTAAGAAACTGAACGGTAGGGTCCCTTATTGAGTATTTTGGGTTCGTTCCCAGTGCAAAGATATTTAAGAAACTGAACGGTAGGGTCCCTTATTGAGTATTTTGGGTTCGTTCCCAGTGCAAAGATATTAAGAAACTGAACGGTAGGGTCCCTTATTGAGTATTTTGGGTTCGTTCCCAGTGCAAAGATATTAAGAAACTGAACGGTAGGGTCCCTTATTGAGTATTTTGGGTTCGTTCCCAGTGCAAAGATATTTAAGAAACTGAACGGTAGGGGCCCTTATTGAGTATTTTGGGTTCGTTCCCAGTGCAAAGATATTAAGAAACTGAACGGTAGGGTCCCTTATTGAGTATTTTGGGTTCGTTCCCAGTGCAAAGATATTTAAGAAACTGAACGGTAGGGTCCCTTATTGAGTATTTTGGGTTCGTTCCCACTGCAAAGATATTAAGAAACTGAACGGTAGGGTCCCTTATTGAGTATTTTGGGTTCGTTCCCAGTGCAAAGATATTAAGAAACTGAACGGTAGGGTCCCTTATTGAGTATTTTGGGTTCGTTCCCAGTGCAAAGATATTAAGAAACTGAACGGTAGGGTCCCTTATTGAGTATTTTGGGTTGTTCCCAGTGCAAAGATATTAAGAAACTGAACGGTAGGGTGCCTTATTGAGTATTTTGGGTTCGTTCCCAGTGCAAAGATATTAAGAAACTGAACGGTAGGGTCCCTTATTGAGTATTTTGGGTTCGTTCCCAGTGCAAAGATATTAAGAAACTGAACGGTAGGGTCCCTTATTGAGTATTTTGGGTTGTTCTCAGTGCAAAGATATTTAAGACAAAGTTGGAAAAGAATCCACACTATGGATGAACGAAGGCACACAACTATTCTATGATTATGGACACTATATCATGTGAAGTACCGAAAGGAACCCTAGATTAATGATGAGGCTATAATGCCCTTACGTATTTCCATAGTCTATGCTAATCAAATGTATTAGCATTATTAACATTTGACACTCGTTACAGACAGTCTGCCCTTTGTCTCTTTCATACACCTATGACGGGAACAAAAATGCAAACTTGTGCTGGGAAGTAAGTTTGGGGTTATCGTACCATTAAGGGGGGTCACTGGATTTTGTTATCTTTCCCTTTCTCTCTTTCCCTGGCTTGTATCCATTCGGCCCCATTCAGCCAACTGTTTTAAGACGATTATCCCCATCCAGGTATCGATTTCTTCCTGGCGAGCGAAAGCGACCCAGCATCGTATGGAGAAATCCGGCTTCGCCGGAGAAATTTTTCTATCGAATAATGTACACATTTAGCTTGCTGTCAAAACAAAAATATATATATGCTGGCTCGCTACTGCTCGCCAGGAAAATATTGACACCTGGATGGGGGTAAACGTCTTAAAACAGTAGGCTGAATGGGGTCGAATGGATACAAGCCAAAGAAAGAGGGAGAGAAAGAGAAAACAAGCGAGGTGGGCTCCCTTAAAAAACAAAAAAACAAAATAATCCTCAGATTGTTTCAACTTATAATTTCTTTCAAAATTAGTAACGACTCCCCTCTTGGACAAGTTACTCTTCGCTTCCGTGATGCTCTTTCTACGCAGTTCCTTTGTACACTCACTAATAACAATTCTTGGACCTTATTTCATTATGGAATTTTAGCCCTGGAAGCTGATTTGTGAATGCTATTTTGCATACTTGAATTACAAATCTTTATATTACATGTATTGTAAATCAAGTTACATACACATATAAATCTAGGTATTTGTATTTACATAAAAACCTCGCACGAAAGGTAAACGAAGTGAATGCTTGCAGATAAACCTTTACTAGTCCATCCTATTATATCTAATTTAATGTATTATAAACACAATTCATGAGAAAAAAAAAACCCTCAGGAGTCAAAGGACCTGACCACTCGTGGCATGTGTGTGTGGTCATAGTTTAATGGGGGATGGGCCGGTTTTCTGGACTACTTTCTCCCTCATGTTTAGCCCTATTAGTTTTCAGATGTGAAGATGTTTGCCCCATTAGTTAGTCGATTTTAAGACCTTTCGCCTCATTTCTTTGTCAATATTTAGGCCTTTCGTGCTATTTAGGTGTCGATTTTTTCCCTGGCGAACGATAGTGAGCCTGTAACGTTGGAAGAAGCGGCCTTCGGCCGGGACATTTTTCTACCGAAAAATGTACAAATTAATCTAGAAAGGGGATCTAATGGATGTTTTTTTTTTATTTGATGGAGGTCTAGGGAGGAAACTAGAAAAATAATGAATACATTCAAAAATCGCCCCAAAAGTGAACCATCTCCACTTAAGGTTGAAGCATGTTAGCTGTAGCTGAGGGTTACAGGGGTCATACGCAAAGATTCCAGAGTAATAGGGTGGAGACACGTAAGTGTGCGTAAGTGCAATCTAGGTCAGTGGCCCGTGATACGAGGGTATAGAAAACGACAGTACTTTCAGTCGTTCATATATCTTTCTCGATAGCATTGTGCTCACGCTTTTCTGCTCTCTCTCTCTCTCTCTCAGTGAACACAATCGACACGTTATGCCGAGCTTTGTTGCCTCTCCCAGAAATTAATGTATCATAAACTATCCTTCTTGAATAGTACGGTACAGGTTGTGATCGTTTGGTGAAATTGCTTAAGGGGGGTCACCTGCTTTTTTTTGTTATCTTTGTCCCCATTTCTCTCTTTCTCTGACTTGTATCCATTTGGCCCCATTCAGCCAACTGTTTTAAGACGTTTATCCCCATCCAGGTGTCGATTTTTTCCTGGCGAGCGATAGCGAGCCATCATTGTATGGAGAAATCCGGCTTCGCCGGAGACATTTTTCTATCGAAAAATTTACAAATTTAGCTTGCTGTAAAACACAAACATATATATGCTAGCTCGCTACCGCTCGCCAGGAAGATATTGACACCTGGATGAGGGTAAACGTCTTAAAACAGTAGGCTGAATGGGGCCGAATGGATACAAGCCAAAGAGAGAGGAAGAGAAAGAGAAAACAAAAGCGAGGTGGGCTCCCTTAAATCTGGGTCGGTCCTTTCACTGAGCTCCGGTAATACCTTTATTATCCTTATTTACTTCACGCTGTACGGTACATTCTTAGTTTAGTAGGTCATTGAAGTACTTAGGTTATTCCACATTATTGTATTATTTTAACCCTTTGAGTACCAGCGAGGTGTATTATATTTTATTCTAGCTATATTTAGACGATATTTTGCAGCTTAGGAAGGATATGTGGTAGTTAACCCTTTCACGCACATAACACGCAGAGGTTGCCAGATTAGCAATAATAAATAGCGTTCTCTCACTCTTATAATTACCTCTCCAAAATTAGTTTTCTGCCCACAGCTAACTCAAAGACAACTGCAGAGGTTGAAGTAACTAAACTAAAGGTTTCTAAATACCCCTGATGGTAACAAAGGCTTTAAAGTATCCCTAATAGGCTCAAAATCGCGTCATATGTCGGAGAGGGTTAAAAGGGTTGATTGAGATAGTTTGAAGCCATATTATTACTAGAGGTCACCCCTAATGCGAATAAAATAATCCAAAATTTGCCAAAATATGATTAAAAGGACGTTACTGGTACTGTATGGGTTAAGGGGAGATTTCCACCTGGAGGATTTTTTTCTGGACCTCTTTCTCCCTCATGTTTATCCCCATTGCTTTTGAGATTTTAAGACGTTCGCCCCATTAGTTTGGCGATTTTAAGAACCCTCGGCCCATTTCTGTCAATTTTAAGACCATTCGTGCTATTTAGGTGTCGATTTTTTCCTGGCGAGCGATAGCGAGCCTGTAATTTAAGGGGAATCGGCCTTCGGCCGGGACATTTTTCTACCGAAAAATGTACAAATTTATCTTGGAAGGGGGTCTAGGGAGAGTAATTTTAAGTTTGATGGAAGTCTAGGGAATCAACTAAAAATCTCCCCTTAAGTGGTAAAGCTTTTATTATCAATATTTTGTTTTTGCCCATATGAATCGTTATAAATATATCTGGTATGTTAATTATTTAATATATAGTATTGTTCGGATTTCTGGGTTTACAGGGCTTCTATCAAAGAGGAATAATGATACTGCGCTTGTAACGACTGATTGTGGTAAAAGGGGTCAGGTAGATGGACTCCTTTACCTTGACCGGCAACCCATCTGGGGTATGGAAGCCCCGAAACTAAACCTGGGCTGGTGTTGTCTGTTAGCCTTACGTCACTCGGTGCAAGTGTAAAGCCGTTGTCACACGAGCGCTTTTTCCGTCAATTTTCCTTGAGCAAGTTTGTTCTGGTAATATTTCGGGACATTTTCGCACGAGTATCAGTATTGTTAATTTAGATAAAGTGGACTGTATATTATTGATATTGAATGAGTATTAACCATATAGAAATAATTACCCTTTGATGAACTCAGCTGGTGATTGGAGGATGGGGGAAAATAGGCTAGATGACTTGAAGTGGTTAGTAAGGTAAACAGCGTATGAAAAGAGGCTACAATAGGCTAGGATAGGCTAGATATTTACGTTAAGTTGTGCTAATTAACAAAGATGATGATGTAGTGACTATATGGAGTATGAGATGAAAGTGAAGCGAAAACACCTGGTGAAGTAACTATGGAAAGAAGGCTTAGCATGTGTAGCTGGGACGGAGGTTGGTTGGAGAGTGAGCGAGCGCGTTATGTTTGTCTCTGTCGTGACATACCGCGCACGCGCATTACATATGGAAAATGTATCCCATCTTTTTTACAATAAGATACTTATGAACAATCTTAAATAATACAAATATATATATATATGGGAATTATAATCCTACAATACTTTCCCATATACAACTATAGAATAATATATTCTACCCAATCATGGAACGTTCGACCAAGGTTATGGAAGCGTTCAACTTAAGACTACGGAACGATACGTAACGCTACATCAACCCAGATTACGTAACATCGAGACTGTTCATACTAGTTTGAGTACACTAAGTATGGACATATTCCCACCAACAGAAAATATAAAAAATTTACATGATTAGATTTGCCCGGAGGCAATCTTATCCTGCCAAGCTTGGGAGGATATCTGGGCTGCCTGTCGATGTGGGTGTCCGCCGGACGCGTCAACAGGCTGCGCCGAAGTAGAAGCCAGAGAGGGGACTTCAATGGATAACTGATCCGAGGGGGTGCCCTTGCGATCGAGGTCACCCTCAACAGGATATAGTCGTACTGTTGGCCGTGTGATTACTCCAGTCCTGGTGCGAACCTTTGCTACCCGAACCTCACCATCACGACCTGGTAACAACTCCTCTATCCGACCCAATTTCCAAAATGCGCGCGGGCCCTCCTCATGGATGGTTACCACGTCCCCTACCCTAGGCCAATGACCTTTTAATGGTGTTAGTTTATTTTTTTGCGCTTCCCTTAAAGTCACCAGATATTCTGTTGACCAGCGATGCCAAATATCTCGCGATAATTTACGAATATATTTGTAGCGGGCCGATATCACGTCCTTACTTATGTAGTCTGGATCTTCCATAGTATCCTCGTCATGCTCTTCAGGAAGATCCCGCAGTCTGTATCCACGTACCAGTACTGAGGGTGTGATTGGGGTAAGGTCTTCCAAATCACCAGAAGCATAGTATAGAGGGCGATCATTTACGGTGGCTTCAATCTCCAAGAGTATGGTGTTGAGTTCCTCAATCGAGATGAGAGCTCTACCCAACACCTTCTTCAGACCCGCCTTCATGATGCCTATGGCTCTCTCCCATATGGCGCCAAACCAAGGCGCTCTGGCGGGAATGAAACGCCATTCGCATTTTACATCCGCTAGGCAGGTCTGAATCTTAGGATTGTTGCTCACTTCTTTGAGATATGTAGATGCCCCTATGAAAGTCTTTGCATTGTCACTCAGCATGATACGCGGATATCCCTGTCGACTGCAGAATCTTCGGAAGGTATGTAGGAAGCTATCACAAGTGAGGTTGGTGACCAGTTCCAGGTGAATTGACCTGGTAACAGCACAGGTGAAAAGTATCATATACACCTTAAGATTGGGTGAATCTTTCACAGGGATTGCTGCACTGTAGTCAACCCCGGTAACTTTGTAAGGGTCACCTGGGGTGGTTCGCAGGTTTGGTAAGGGAGGAATTCCGACGGGATCATAATGTGTTCCCTGTACTCTTCTACACTTTAAGCATTTGCGAAGGACTTTCTTGACCACCTGCCTGATTCTAGGCACCCACCATCGTTGTCTTACATAGGTGACTATATGACCAACCCCATAATGACAACAGAGTCGGTGACACCTATCGATGATAAGATGGGTGAAGGGATGATTGGGGGGCAGTAGTATTGGATACTTACTTGCCTCAGAGAGGCCAATCGTAATCTGCCTCCGCAATGTATCAAGTCCCCCTTCAAGTGTAAGCCCAACAGGTTGATCAGGTTATTCCTAGACTTTGTTCCCTTAACCAGTAATTTATATTCCTGCGTATATATTTCTTGTTGACAGAGCTTATGTAATAATTTATCTGCAATTCTGATCTTCACATTGAGGTAAGCACTACCTGTGGGCGGTGTGCCTTTAATTTTTGCTTTTACATTTTCTACAAATCGTATCACCCATGCTGTAACACGTTGTAACTTCTCATAGCTGCTGAATCTATCCCAGTCCCATAACCGTGTGTCTTCGTCAGGCACCGAGTCAATTACCGGTGCCACAATAGCATTGTGTTGCTCGCTCAAATCTATATTCTCTGGCCATGCGTTGGGATCATTAAGCCAGCATGGGCCATTCCACCACAACGCAGAAGATTTGAGAAATTTAGCAGAGACACCACGAGTAATGCAGTCACTTGGATTCTCTTTGGTAGACACATACCGGAACTGTGCGGTTGGGAGCAGGGTACGAATTTCGTCGACACGGTTGGTGACGTACACTGGTAGCTTCTTTCGGCTATGTAACCAGTAGAGCGTAATTTGGCTGTCACTCCACATAACTGTCTCCGAGATATTTAGCAAATTTTTAAAAGTTTCCTCTACAAAGTGAACGAGTCTAGCAGCCAACAGAACTGCAGTCAGCTCTAATTTTGGGATGGAAAGGGATTTGATCGGGGCGACTTTCGCCATGACTAGACGGCTGCCACTTGTGTCAACAAAGTATATGGCGGTGCCGTACGCGACCTTGCTAGCGTCTGAGAAGGCATGAATGGAAACAGGATGGTCCATGACAACTCTCCGAGGAAAATTAAAACCCTTACAGAGACGAAGATCCGAAATAATGTCTTCCCACTCCTGAACCAGATCGCCAGTCAAACCCTCATCCCAACCTAATTTTATCCTCCATAATTGCTGAAGGAATAATCTTGATTTGATCGACACCGGTAGAACTATCCCCAAGGGGTCAAAAAGTTTAGCCGTCATACTCAAGCAAATTCGTTTTGTAATATGCGAATATTGCGCGTACTGAACGCCGAATGAGAGGGTATCGGTGTCCGTTTCCCAAAACAACCCTAGCACTCTAACATGTTCCTGCTGTACAGCCGCCACACCATCCCGTTGCAGTACAGTCCGCAAAACAGAATTATTAGTCGCCCATTCACGCAAATGTAGATGGGCGTCATTCATAATTTCTCGGACTACACCATAGGTATCAATCAGGAAATCTTCTTCATTTCCTGTACCCAGTAAATTGTCGATGTACAGCCCTGACCTAATCTGATGAATAACCTGCGGATCTGCACTGACATACGACAAATGTTTTAAAATGGTGGCGTTTAAAAGGAATTGGGAACAAGTCGCGCCAAATAAAACTGCCCGGAACCGATAACAAATTAGGGGGGAATCCAGTTGCCTTGGGTATTGCGGCCACATAAACCGCGTATAGTCCTGGTCGTCTTCATGGAGTCTTAATATCAGAAATGCCTTCTCAATATCAGACACCCAGGCATACTTACCGAGTCGAAACCGAAGCAAAACCTGCGCCAAGTCTGGCACCAGTGAAGGTCCAGTGTACAGGCAGTCATTAAGACTAGGATGACGTTCACTCATCTTGGCGGAACAGTCGAAGAAGACAATACGCACTGGCGTAGTTTTGCTCTCCTTGACTACACCATGATGAGCCAAGTAATGCCCGGTATCTGATGTATCAAAAGGCACCTCTTCTATAAAACCCCGGGACACCTGTTCCTTTATGACTTTTGAGTATTCCTCGCAAAAGTCAGACTCCTTGATGAATCTTTTCTGAAGTCCCCGAAGACGGCCTATGGCCAAACCCTTGTTAGATGGCAGCTGATCCTTGGAATTGTTCCAGGGCAGTCTCACTTTATACTGTTGGCTGTCGGGATCGTAGGTAACGGTATCCTCATACGACGATAGTGCTTGACGCTCAACCAGTGAGTACTCCTTAGGGGTTATCCCGATATGATCTAATTCCCACAAAACATTTAAGTCATTTTTGCATGGTGGAATATTACCAGTGGACATGTATTCGTCCATTGGTGTTACTGCTACTTTCAATACAGTAATTACTTCTGTGCTGGAGCTGGTAGGCTGTGTCACATATGAACCACTTATGGCGTACCCGTACTTGGTAAGAAGCAGAATTAGGCTACCTGACCTTTTATACCCAGGTCGCACTATATCGTAGTAGTGATCCGCACCGATGAGCAGCTCCAGCTGATCTGTGTCCGTTGCGTGAGGATCGGCTAATTTTATGCCTTTACTTTGTAAACTAACCAGTTTAGACTTTAGGTTAAGTTCACCTTTATGTTCTGGCAATTCATCAACCACTATTGCATCTAGATGATGAAATTTACCTCTGTGTTTGTATTGCAGTGCCACAACATTATATTCCCTAGAGGCTTGTTTCCCGGTAAATCCGTGAAGACATAACTCCTCAGTTCCTTTAGAAATGTAGGAAAGGGAGGATAGAACAGAAGACTTCACAAAGGTCCTCTGAGAACATTGGTCAAGTAGCGATCTGATTTTAACACAATTATTATCCTTACCCTTTACCGGCAGCTGTACGGTGGGCAAGATTACTGTATTTTTACCTGTGGCAACGGACATTGTAGTTGAAGTAGCAGCAGTATGCTCTCTCTTGGTGTTATCCTCCACTGGTCTACTTTCTTTCCCTTGTTTTTGTGTACACAAGGAATGAAAGTGTTTGCCCTTACAAAACTTGCAGCTTCTTATATTAGGATTAGTACAACCCGAATGGCCATGGTCTTTTGACAAGCACCCAGTGCAGAGACGTAGTTGACGGGCTCTTTTAACTTTAAGAGGCCCTGTCTTATACTTCATACACTTGTACCATAAATGATTGGTGCCACTACACAAAACACAGTTGAATTTCCTGTACTCACTTTGGGCGGTAAACGTTGCCGTAGCCATGGGTGTACCCCCTACTCTGTCTTGACCCGCCATATTGTACACTTCAGCCTGGAAGCAATGGGTGAATTTCTTATAATCCAGGCTCGAGTCTCCCATTTCCCGTTTTATGGTTTCTTTTAGTGGTGATGGTAACTTATTGACAAGAGTCGCCACACAAAATTCCTCCAAACAAATACCATGGCTAATAATTGACCTCATCACACTCTCTGTATTGGCATAGAAGTCCTTCAGGTCAGCTGTTTGGTGTTTGGGTGACACTAATTGATTGAATTTGATAACGTAAGCTGCCTTGATTCGATCTGGATGCCCATATGTCTCTTGCAGGAGCTCAATTGCTGGGGCATAGCTTGCACTTTCGAATAATGAATCCTTCGACTAGCTTATGTGCATCACCCAGAAGCTGACCCTTTTGATAGGTGAAGCGTTGTATATCTGTGAGGTCGGGATTGTCATGGATGGTACACTTGAACATCTCCCAAAATCCCGACCACAACGTGGCATCACTTTCAAATTTTGAAAGAGTAAGATGTGGTAATTTGACTGCGGATTTCTTTGGCTCTTTCTTGACCTCTGGAATCAAGATCCCCTTCAGTGTGGCAACGATTACTTGTATGCCCTCCATATATAGGGTATCCTCTCTTATCACCTCGATATACTCGGCGTCCTCGTAAATGTCGGCCAGGTCCTCCTGTGTGACCTCATACTTGTCAAGTTGCTTTTGAATACTGAGTAACCTGGCCTCCACCTCCACTCTAGACGCTGAATCAAGGAATTCGTCAATGTCAGAGGTCAAGACCGTCAAAGAGCCCTTAAGCCCAGCCCGACGCTTTTGTACACTTTTAGCCATGATTATACGGGAAGGAAATCTATTGACGTTAAATCAAACTATCAATGCCAGACCGAATAAGTTGCGGACAACAATACAGTACTCCGAGAAAGCAAATAAATCGCGAGCCGAAAATAAAACACCCTCACGAAATGCGGAATAAGAATTGTGCGCAATGTAGACTAGCAATCCGGAGCTTTTCAATTTAACTCCTTACATAATAGTTATGAAATTATAGAATCATTACACCATAAGTTAAGAAAAGCCGGGAGGGAAATTTAGTACAATACAGTATAGGCCAAAAGTCTCCAGATGTCAAAAAAGAGAGGTACCGTTTAAAGTTATAATAAATTCAAGAATTTTAAGAGAGAGCGAGCCTATAGGGTAATTTAAACAGGCTAAACTCAATGGGTACCGCTAATTTTATATTATTAAATTTAATAAATGTGAAATTTGTACACAAGAAAAGTTCATCTCAAGAAGTCACAAGGAAAAAAGTTTTGAGTTGGATTAACACACACTCAGCCTATCAGCTATCATATTACCCCGCCTCCAGGGCACACGACGAGAGAAGAATTTAGAAAGACATGTGAATCAATAAAGAAGTTATTTGACAGTATAAATTTGATATAGAATGAATAACCTTAACTTTTGAAATTATTATACAGTACAGTATGGATGATTTTAATCTTAGTGCCAATCAATTGTTATATAATTTGGGCCTAAAGGGTTTACAATCAAAATTTAATTAATATACTGTACCGATTTGAAGGATTATTAATCTAGGCTATACTGATTTTGTTGATCAACTCTAACGTCATGGTGGGCAAACATCTCGTCGTATGACCTGGCGACCATGGCATATTCGTCTTGCCCAAAGCACCGACGACAGGTGGCCAGGATCTCCGAATAGAGACGCTTTGATGCCTCGTGCGTGAGGTGTACCCCGTCGGGACTGAAGTCAGCCTCAGAGGTATTCATGGACTGATAGCGCTCCCGGGTGAATGGGATATGGCGCTTTAGCCAACGGTTAACCGCATTTCTAATGCGGTTAAACTCGTCCGTAGAGACCCCTCGTGGAGCCTGCCGCTTCTCTACCCCAATCACCCAGACTTCTCCTCCCGAGAGCCGCACCACCTCCTCAGCTAGGACCTCGATCCCCTCTGCTATCTCTCTCGGACTGACCCCGCTCCTTATCTCATTTCCTCCTATCACCAAGAAGGTCAAGTCGGGCTTCAGCTCTAAAAATTGACCCCAGGCTTCTGTTGACCTCAAGGTGCTGACGCGGGCACCTGGGGCGGCCAGAGGAGTCACAAAAAAGAAAGGCCTGTGGACGATGTGGTCCACGTACAAATCCCTGACGTAGGAGTGGCCCAAAAGTGCCACCTTCCTAATCGGGCCTGGGTACGCAGGCCTATCAACCACCGCAGGATAATCTTCCCCTACCCCACCACCTGCGGCACCATGACGCCAAAAGCCATGGGCCATGAGGGACAGACGAAATATGGCACAAAAAAAATTAACCACATAGGCTAGGCCACCACCAACCACAAAAGGGTGGGGGGGCAACCTAGTGAGAGGTTTAAGGACCAATTATATGGTTAATTTAGATAAAGTGGACTGTATATTATTGATATTGAATTAGTATTAACCATATAGAAATAATTACCCTTTGATGAACTCAGCTGGTGATTGGAGGATGGCGGAAAATAGGCTAGATGACTTGAAGTGGTTAGTTAGGTAAACAGCGTATGAAAAGAGGCTACAATAGGCTAGGATAGGATAGATATTTACGTTAAGTTGTGCTAATTAACAAAGATGATGATGTAGTGACTATATGGAGTATGAGATGAAAGTGAAGCGAAAACACCTGGTGAAGTAACTATGGAAAGAAGGCTTAGCGTGTATAGCTGGGACGGAGGTTGGTTGGAGAGTGAGCGAGCGCGTTATATTTGTCTCTGTCGTGACATTACCGCGCACGCGCATAACATATGGAAAATGTATCCCATCTTTTTTTAATGAGATACTTATGAAAAATCTTAAATAATACAAATATATATATATATGGGAATTATAATCCTACAATACTTTCCCATATACAACTATAGAATAATATATTCTACCCAATCATGGAACGTTCGACCAAGGTTATGGAAGCGTTCAACTTAAGACTACGGAACGATACGTAACGCTACATCAACCCAGATTACGTAACATCGAGACTGTTCATACTAGTTTGAGTATACTAAGTATGGACAATCAGAAAGTAAACTGAAGGTAGATTACGTTAGGCGGCTGAATTCTGATAAAGTGTATTTTTTTAAGCTTCCAGACTATTAATCGTGTGACACCTGCGTAAGTTAGGGCCTACAACCTTATATTACACCACTCTTGTATATTACACCACTCTTGTGTCTCATGGCATCTCCAGGCTGTCAACATTAAGGGGAGATGAGTCGTTTTTCTGGTCCCCCTTCTTCCTCATGTTCTATCTATCTATCTATTGCCTGACACCGTGATCCCCGAAGGGGTGGCCACGAACGAACCGCCCCCATGCACCTCTGTCCCCAGTCAGTCGACGCCCCTCCCCCCAACCAGCACCGCCTTCGTTCATATACTTCCTCACTCCATCCTTCCACCTCTCTTTCGGTCTACCTCTCCCTCTCTGTCCCTCCACCTCGCTCTCGTACACCCTCTTAGTCATTCTCTCGCTTTCCATGCGTTCCATATGGCCGAACCATCTCAAGTTATTCCTTTTCACACTTTCCAGCACATCTACCTCCACACCACACCTCCTTCTTACTTCCTCATTAGTCTGTCTATCCCTCCATGTAACTCCACACGCACTTCTTAAGTAATTCATTTCCACTGCTCACACTCTTGGTCTGAGTCTCTCCTTACCTTTGGATACCTTTGGATGTGTTCGCCGCTCTTCTAGCGGCACCAAGGAGCGCGACGCCCCTCGTTATGGGTGGTGATTCGGTGCAGTAGGCTGTTTGACGTCCATGCTTCGCTTCTGTAAGTCAGTGTCGGGATTACCACACTGTCATGCAAGGACTTCTTCACTTCCATACTGACCACCCTATTTCTTGTTACTGCTTTCAGCATTCCTCATGTTTAGTCCCATTATTTTTCAGATTTAAAGACGTTCGCCCCATTAGTTGTCAATTTTAAATCCTTTCGTCCCATTTCTATATCAATATCAAGACCTTTCGTGCCTTTTATGTGTCGATTATTTCCTGGCGAGCGAAAGTGAACCTGTAATTTTAAGAGAAACAGCCTTCGGCTGGGAAATTTTTCTATCGAAAAATGTACTAATTTTTCTATAATGGGCGTCTAGGTTATTTTTTTAAAGCTTGATAGAGGTCTAGCGAGCAAACTAAAAATATAATAAAAAGATAAATAGGGACATAAGCCGTAGCCATAAGTTTTTGAAGCTATCCCGAACCGAATCTTCTCCTTAACCCCTTCTGTACCGGCGACGTCTTTTAACATTATTATGGTTACTATTAGACGATTGTATTCAGTTAAAAAAGGGTCTCCAGCAATTGACAGGCTTCAAATTATCTCACTTCACCCTTTTTACTACCATAGATCCTTTCTAAGCTACAAAAAAACCGTCTTATTATAGCTGGAATAAAATACAACAGACGTCGCTGGTACAGAAGGGGTTAATTCTTTACCTAGTATATGCAATTCGTTGGTTAATTTCAGCCACAAACCTCTCCAATGTTTTACTTCCTCGTCTTTCCCTGCTCTTTTCCACTCTTGACAGTACCACCGTCACTTCTTCCTCTGACAAAGCTGAACTTGTCACTCAAACTTTCACTAAAACCTCCACCTTGGATGATTCCTGTGCTGTTCCTCCCTCTCCACTCCACCCTCCTCTCACTTATGCCTAATATCCTAATCTCTTCTAAGAATGTACTTGTTGCCCTCTCTGGGCTAAATATTAAAAAGGCTTATGGACCAAATGGTGTTCCTCCTATTGTACTAAAAAACTGTTCTTCCGTGCTGACTCCCTGCCTAGGCAAACTCTTCTGTCCCAAAGAAGGTTGATCGGTCTCAACTCTCCAACTATCGTCCAATTGATTATATTGTTTGCATTTCTTAAGCTTTTTAATCCTATTCTTGAATCAAAATTTCTCAGGCATTTGCCTTCCCATAATTTACTTTCAGATTGCCAGTCTAGTTTCCTTAGGGGCTGTTCTACTGGTGATCTCCTTTCTCATCTTACTAACTCTTGGTCATCCTCCTTTCGAGACTTCAGTGAAACCTTTTCTATTGCCTAGACATATTGAACACCTTTGATACCATCTGGTACAAATCTCTATTTTATACATTCTCCTCCTTCGGTTTCTCTCCCTCCATCTGTGCCTTTATCTCTAATTTTCTTTTTGGCCGTTCCATAGCTGTAGTTGTGGATGACCATCACTCACTTCCTCAACCTATCAACTAATATGGTGTTCTCAGGGTTCTGTCCTGTCTTCAATTATCTTTCTATAATTCATTAATGATCTCAACTGTACCTCTAGGGGATAAAAAACACCATCTGAGGAAGAGCACTTCATTGACAACGTTTCACAGATAGCTTCATCAGGTCAGCTTGTACCTCTAGTCTTATCCACTTGTATGCTGATGACTCTACACTAGTCAACTAGTTTTCCACAACGCCCCACAATGCAATTACTTCAAAACTCACGTGAGGAGGCCATAGCACGCCTTTCTTTTGAGCTATCAACTAGTTCTAATTGGGACAGAGAAAATGTTGTTACTTTCAATGCTTCCAAAACCCAATTTCTCCATCTATCTACCCGTTACAATCTTCCACACAACTATCCATTACTCTTAAACAATACACAAATCAACAGGCAGCTTTGCCTTTTACACACACACACTCACACACACATTCAGAAATGGCCATGACTGATGCCCTTGAATGTACACACAGGCTAAGCCATGTTCCCATAGATATTGGCCTTTAGACACCCAAAATAATATGGGGTCATACCAATGGATTATCTCCATAATGTATATATAATAATGATCCTAACAATAATAATAATTGCGGGACCAGGCCTAAGTACGTCCCCCGCTCCCCTACCATCTCCAGATCCTACATCAGCTCAGATGATCTCCCCAGTCAAGAGCGAGATCTGTGTCCCCAAGAATTATAAATTCCACGAGTAAATGGCGGCTTACACGAAGAAGGTGGACTGGAGGGAACTCGACCTGAGGCACGTAGATGACGCCTCAACCCCCCTGATGTCTTTACAAATACAGCTGCCCAACACTCCGACGAACTGGCTGACCAATCAGGATCCTTGATCGCAAAGGGGCAGGAAGAGGAGGCGACTCAACTCGGGACAGGAAAATGGCGTGAGTTTCACCTCCTCTATAGGATCAGAGAACCAAAATCCTAATCCCCCCCTGGCCTGTGATTAGCCCAACCAGGATCACTGGACCATCACCCCTATCCAGGCTGGGGCCTTATAAACCCCCGGGCACAGCCCCTAGACACACAAGTTCAACCACCCGACATCGGCAAAGGACCTTCTCCTCCCCTTCGCTCCTGCACCGTAAGCAACTCTCGCGGCCCTCACAGCTCTCCCCTGTTGAACACGGCAAGGACCTTGAGGCACTAGTGGAAACAATTTGTTTCAGACCGGCACGTGGGGCCACCTCCAAAAGATTGCCGGTACCATAGTCCATACTATGGCCGGTACACTCCGTCAAATGCTGGGTCATCGCATGGTGCTCCCCAACTGACCTCCCCTTTACCTGGACCAGTGGACTCGTCCGGACCACCCCGTGACAAGAGTGCAAGCCCCTTGCGAGTCACCCACCTGGTCAACGCATCTACCCAGAGGTTATAGGATGGCAAACCTCTAATCCCCTGTTGACCTTGTGGACTTGCCCACCTGGGTCGTGACAACCACTCAACACCGTTTACTACAGAGTGCTAGAAGAAGTCCCTAGTACCTGATTATTTGTATAGAACTTATAATCATATACCTTTATAACATCTTGTGTTATTATCCCTTGTATGATTATTGTATTATTGTGTTTGTCTTGCACTCTATGACGAAGAATATATCTCTTGTATAGTAAACTATATTCTATGTCCTTTTATGTTTACTTTGGCTTTAAAGTTACAGACCCACATTGTTACTAGCCTTAATTATATAGGCACTTTGATAATGATAATACTAATAATAATGATATCAACAATAATAATAATAATTGTTGTTATTTTTGTTGTTGTTGTTGTCACTATTGCAACGCGTCATGACACTCACCACTAACCTTGATCGAGTAGCCTAGTTTATCCCACCCTTTCAGAAACCATCCCAGACATTTAGGCCGACTCACACAAGCACGTTCACGGCAATTTTAAGTGGTCAGTTGTATTACGACAGCTTCTAAATAGAGGCTTTGTAAGATGTAAATTGCCCATTAATCTACCTTCAGCTTAATTGCCAGTACCAGTGTCATAACCCTAAATGTTGTTAGAAATTAAGTTACCGATCGAAAATTGCCGGAAAAGTTGCTCGTGTGACACCACCTTTAATCCCTGGTGACCATCCCTCACATGATCGATGGTAAAGTGGGCGGTATACCTTTGTCCGCTGATATTGGGGTAAACGCTGGTATGAAAGCCGGCAGTTCTGTTATGACTCAGTGGTAATGGGGTTAAATCTTTCTTGTATTGGTCCTGGGTGCTCGATCTATACTCATAACCTTGGACAATATAACAGTTTTGTAAAATTCAGTTCATTGTCATTATCAGCAGAATTACAGTTCACCTCTTTTGGTGACTCATTTTCCTGTAAACTGAGTTTCCCTGTCAATTCACCCCTGCCTCTGTCAACTGGATCCTACGGTCAACTTGGCCACCTCAGTTCATTCAATTCTTCCTCATAACCCAACTCCTTGTCATTTCAATCTCAAGCCTCAACCCCATTGGTCAGTTCTACCCCTGGCTAATTCAACCCACCTCTCAACTCACCCAAGGTTTAATGAAAAAAAAAAAAAAAAAAAAAAAAAAAAAAAAAAAAAATAATAATAATAATAATAATAATAATAATAAAGCAAAATATATATATAAATAATTAAATAAAGTCAAATGTCTGTTCGATGCACATGCCAGCTCAATCTCCCTTTAAAAATTATCCTCAAATGTTCAACCCCTGGTCAATTCAGCATAATCAGTCCCATTGGCTCCACTAAATAAAACTTCCAGACTCTTAATTCCAGTGTCAACTCAGTCCTCTGTTAGCTCTGCTCCACAATCAAGTCATAATTTACTTTACGTTAACATCTCTGTCATCTGAAGGAGCATGTCAACATAATACCCTTGTTAACTAAATCACCCGTCTAAATTTCCTTTAAACTCAAGCAAGGTTGAATAACATTATAATAAACTTACAATCCCTATCATCTGAAGAAGCATGTCAACTTGCACCTTTAACTTAAACACCCCTGTCTAAACCTCCTTTCAACTCAAGCTAGGTTTAATAACATTAGAATTATCTTAGGCTCTATGAAATTACGTTAGATGAAGTTTGGTTAGGGTATGTCAGGTAGTATAGGATAGGTTTAATTAGGGTATGTTGCATTATACTATATTAGGTTAAGTCAAGTAAGGCTTGCTCAAAGGGGGTCAAAATGTCACCAAACGATTCTAGCATTTAGTTGTTGACCAAGAATAAACAAGTAGTATTAGTCGATAGAAATATAACTAGAACGTAGAGGAGTTTGTGGCCTACTTTAGAGGAAAATCATAAGAGCTCCTTTCGGAAATTGTTCCATGTATAATTTATTCTGACATTTCTGGATTTTTTTGGCGATAGCTGTGGGAGGCTGGAAAAAAGAAAAAAAATATCATAAGCTACCATACTAGAGTGTCCATTAAAAACTGACCGTAACAAGTAGTTTTCTGCCGGCTACATACCAGCTCACACAAATAGCTAAGGAGATTCACAACATTATATATATATATTTATTAAATACTTGAACAGGGACATTTTACCCACATGACGGAAAACTGTTTCTATTGTAAGTATAAGACAGTTTTGACTCTCTCTGGACCCCTTTTCATGTAAATTGGGCTCCAGAGAGCTCCAGATAGCGTCGTCAATGTCGTTTCGTTACACTAAAAAGCTTTTCCCTTCATATGGGTATACTTTCTCCTCAAAATGTTACCTGTACCACTTGTCTGATATTCTGTGCATTTAAATTATTTTGCACTAGTTTCTTCATGATTATTATCTCTTGGATGAATTGGGGCAATATATTGGTTCGGGTTACTTACATTTTTTCCTACGCTACAATTCACGAAACAAGACATTCTGCATGCCCAAGAAATCTGTATACACTATCGTCACTTAGAACGGTAGCCATGCATCTTTGCGACTGGCTACTGTGACCTTTCACAATAATTACTAATAAAAGTGTGGTATTTAGTATTCACACGAGCTTGAACGTTACTTGCAATTTTGGGACTTTAACTTTTTCTGGCAGTATTTTTGGGCTCTGTGCATTGGTTTCGGCATCAAAACTTCAAATCGATTATTTCAGGTATCTAAATTCGAACATTAATTTCGATTCAACCAACCCAGGATCGCTAATACAGTGATCATGTGACTCTCATTTCCAGTTTATGTAGAAGACTGGGACACCTTTCCCTCTCTGTCACTTTCACCTTAATCTGGCGCTCTATTCCTGACTAATCCCTCACACACCCATCATTTACCTGGCCATAACACTTCAATGTCTCGTATCATATCGTATTGGGTTTCAGGTGTCCGGTACTTCGTTAGTGTGGCTCGTGTGTAGTGGAGATATAGCGATATGTTATTTGTCAGACGTGAACACAGGGCAAGTGATTTATGGCCTGAATCGCGTGTTGTGTAGCCCTCTTGATAAATTTTCCTCTCTGGGATATCTTATTTGTTTTTTTCTTGCTAAAAACTTGAGTAGGGCCAGTAGAAGTGCTAAGTTTCATCTTAACCTGGCGAATACTATTCTTGTGTCTATTTATTAAATACTGAGCTGTGACTTGATCTGCAATTAAGGTGTCAAGAAATCGGTTATTTGGTAAACAAAATATTTCGCCCTGATTAGAAGAACAGAATATAGTGTTAGTAAATGAGATGTTATAAACGTTGTAAGATGAAGTACTTTAACTCTACTTTATATCCTCGCTTTGTTAAAGTAGTGGGGAAATTACGATCTACTGGGAGGAGCTGAAAGCTCTTAACCTCGCCAAAGGAAGTCTTCAAGAGAGCCTTGGACAACCATCTCAAAACGATGCCTGATCAACCATGCTTCGTGGGGGAAAGAACTGCTCCCTCGAATAGTCTGGTTTATTAAGCACTGGCAGCAAACACTCGCCTAGGTCATTAATTTTGTCACGCTGCACCGACTAAAATACGGACAGACACTCTTAGCACACACACACACCTTGTATTTATAATAGCGATATTTTATTCTTATACATCTGTTTATCGGTCAATATAACATTTCCTGTTAATAAAGACAGTTTATTCTCCAGAGGGAGTCGAAACTGTCGTATCGTCACAATAAAACCCTGTTTCCGTGATGCGGGTATATCGTCTATATTTAAGCATTCTCGGCACTAAATTGTTCATCCCCTTATTATGTCTCACACACACACACACACACACACACACACACACACACACACACACACACACACACACACACACACACACACACACACACACACACACACACACACACACACACACACACACACACACACACACACACACACACACACACACGCACGCGCGCGCGCGCGCTCACTCTCACTATTTTTGTTTCTTTCTAACTGGATCAACTGTGAATGGCGAATATAATGATGACCCTCCTTTTCTTAGCATGTAGGTCAAGGTTCAGATGGCCCTCTGAGCGGGTTATAGCGAGAATAACATTATATTTTACAGTGGTCTCCATTATATGTACAAAGGAGTACAAAGGAAATCAAGCAACAACAGATCTAGTGACCCTTCTAGGTTGCTTGTCCTCCAAAACACTGAGGATCAAGTGTCCAAACAGTGGTTTAGAGTGGGTAAGGGAACATTGGAAAGGGAACTACTGCCCTGGAACTAATGTCCGTGGCAGGAGAGAGAGAGAGAGAGAGAGAGAGAGAGAGAGAGAGAGAGAGAGAGGGAGGTGTGTGTGTGTGTGTGTTGATTTATGATTCACTTGCAGCCCTGAGGCTAAACATTTATAGTCCTTCTTAACCTAGGTACAGTATAATGCCTATTATATTTTAACTAAGAGGTTACATGCGACCTTTAGCGTCCAATATTGTGTCTGAGTTCCGACCATACACATACGTAGATGCACTATTGGACTGGCGTGTAGGCTAACACATGCTGATAGATGAGAAGCTTGACTAGGGAGAGACCATGATACGGGATAGCCGAAAACACCTTTTTGAATTTTAGGGACAGAAACCTTAAACACCAAGCCTGGGTCATTAGCGTGTGGTGCCTTAGACCACTACACCATACTGATCCATGTGCAAACTGTTGTGATAAATGTAATATAGTATACCATAGCAAATCTACCTACCAAACACTAAATAAATGTGACAATCCACGCCGCGTGTGTGCAGAGATGATAACGGTGTTCCTGGAGCACCAGGGACTTGATCTTTTATAAGTTTTACAGTGCCCTATGACGTGTATTATTCTCCCTGCTAGTCAACACCCATTAAAAGGTTGACAAATTCCCTTATTAAAAATGTGCAGTGGGCTACCTTACCTACTGAGAAGCCCAATATGTGGTGTGCATAATCAAGGAATGGAAGATGAGGCAGTGGCGTTGTCTTGTCCCTGCAGGTTTCGTAGAATAAACATAGTGCTGAGCTAATTGCCAGACATCAATGCATCGCTAGTTTCAGAGACCAAACGAGCATCGAACCGGCTGCAAAATCATGATCTAGGATTATAGAATAAGACCGTACTATGATTAATGTTTGGCTATAGAAAGCCTATGTGTGGAGACGGTAACCGGTCAACTCAACCAGTAGACCATTTCAACCAGTAGCTCTCAACCAGTACCAAATCAACCAATATGGTTAAGTTAGGTTAGGTTAGGTTAGTACTATATTTTGGCACTGGTTTGGTTGGTCTGGGTTAATTTGGCACTGGTTGAGAGCTACTGGTTGAAATGGTCTACTGGTTGAAATGACATGGAACCGTGGACACAGTTATGGAAAATAGAAGCATACGCCGCTGATTGGTTTACCCCTCTACGACGGTTCCCGGACATCTCAACCAGTAGACCATTTCAACTAGTAGCTCTCAACCAGTGCCAAATCAACCAAGACCAACCAAACTAATGCCAATATATAGTACTAACCTAACCTAACCGTATTGGTTGATTTGGTACTGGTTGAGAGCTACTGGTTGAAATGGTCTACTGGTTGAGATGTCCGGTCACCCTCTACGACAGTAAAACAAGACAAGAACACAGCTTAGGAATACAATATGTCCCTTCTTAAAACCAATATCCGTAACTCTCTCCATAGATAGCTCCCAACAGCCAAGACGTTTAGCCGTTCCAACTGATGTGTGTGTAAACGTAACCTATATTCCTTTGACCACCTCCTGGCTCTTGTGTGCGGCCAACGACAATTGGGAGGCCGGTAAATACTGTAATCGTGTATTGGATTATTAAAGGAGAGATGGACTGGGTTTTGTCTGACCCCATTCTCCCTCGTGTTTAGCCCCATTAGTTTTCAGGTTTGATGATGCTTGCCCCCATTAGTTTGTCGATTTTAAGACCTTTTGCCCCATTTCTTTGTCAAGATTAAGATCTTTCGTGCTATTTAGGTGTCGATTTGTTTTCCTGGCGAACGATAGTGAGCCTGCAATTCTGGAAGAATCTGCCTTCGGCCGGGACATTTGTCTACCGAAAAATGTACAAATTAATTTAGAAGGGGGTTCTAATGGCTGTTGTTTTAAGTTTGGTGGAGGTCTAGGGAGGAAACTAAAAAATATATCTATATAAGTATATGAAATAATCGACCCAAAAATAAACCCTTCCTCCTTAAATGTCGGTGTTGGCTATGTTAGGTCAGTAGGTTAGACGAGCTGGGCTGTTATCATGTAGTAGTTATTGGGGTATTTAGGTTTAGTGGTATATCTTTTATCTGTTTATTTACCTTATTAATATCTTGTGTGTTTTTCCTGGTTATTACTGTTTGTTTATATATATTTTATTTGTTTATTTACCTTATTAATATCTTGTGAGTTGGTCCTGATTATTACTGTTGGTTTCTAGTTATATCTCTTATTTGTTTATTTACCTTATTAATATTTTGTGTGTTGGTCCTGATTATTACTGTTGGTTTCTAGTTATATCTCTTATTTGTTTATTTACCTTATTAATATCTTGTGAGTTGGTCCTGATTATTACTGTTGGTTTCTAGTTATATCTCTTATTTGTTTATTTATTGTGAGTTGGTCCTGATTTAATTATTATTTGTTTGTGTGTTGGTCTTGGTTATTATTGTTGGTTGCCTTATTAGTACCGAACATAGCAGTGGTAGTATTGTTATGTTTGTTATGTTTTGTTATATTATATGTTAGTGGTATATTGGTTTGGGTTGGGGCTGTAAATATTGAGTGCAATCCCTCAGTTTGGGTACATCTCTGGTTCTGTTATAGGTCAGTAGGTTGGAGAATAGTGTGTATTGTGATATTTAAAGAATTGCTTGCGGTTTTTCTTTCTTTTCTTTTCTTTTTTTCTGAAGGGAATGGGGTTGGTTCATATCATCATAGAGCCCCCCAGTTGGATTGAGTGTTTGTGGATTCGTTGGGTCAATAGGTTGTAGTTTAATTGGGTCATCTTGCGGGACATATAATAATACTAAAACAAATAGAAATATGTTGTAGAAATTTGTCACAGTGATTTCATTAATAACATGTTTTAAAAAACGCTTTCCCCATCTCTCTCTCTCTCTCTCTCTCTCTCTCTCTCTCTCTCTCTCTCTCTCTCTCTCTCTCTCTCTCTCTCTCTCTCTCTCATCTCTCCTCTCTCTCTCCTCGTCTCTCTCTCTCTCTCCTCTCTCTCTCCTCTTCCTCTCTCGCCTCTCTCTCTCTCTCTCTCTCTCTCTCCTCTCTCTCTCGCTCTCTCTCCTCTCCTCATCTCTCTCTCTCTCTCTCTCTCTCTCTCTCTCTCTCTCTCTCTCTCTCTCGTACACACAAATTGACTTGCACACATATTTAACTATACTATAAATTTACAGGTTTAGATTCTGATATAGATTATGTATATAAAAAAATATTATTCGGGATTTAATACGTGCAGTGTATAGTTTCAATAGTTTACCAGTATCCCATGAATTTACTGTAAAATTCCCATTTTATCTCATTATATGTACAGTCAGACACATAAATGTGTATCTACTTGGTGATTTTATATATGCAAGGAAAAGTAGTATGAATGGGTTAGGAGTGTAGTTTCTTATATAATTATATAATTATAATTATATAATTAAGTAACGGTGTTAAAGCAAATTATCCTTGTAAGTCAATCTATTTATTATTTACATGCACGAAATCACGGAGTGGATACAAAATCCTGTGGTAAATTGTATGTTTGGAGGTATTCCCAGTTTAGTGAAGCAGATAACATGTGTATGGATGAGTCCGACGTCCACAACCTACGTCTAGTGGGTTGGCGCCTTAAGGGGGATGATGGGCGTATTGATTTGTTTATTTATTTATGAATTTATTATATGTTTAGTTTCCTCCCTAGACCTCCATGTGTGCGTGCGTGTGTGTGTGTGTGTGTATGTGTGAGAGAGAGAGGCTAGAGACCCTATAGAATAACGCTCTTATTCTATAGGGTCTGGAAGAGAGGCGAATGAGTGCGTTTTCTATGTACTGTGTATTATATAAAAAACAACAAGTTTTGGAACGAAACAGTTTTAGTTTTGTAGCTAATTACGCTATAACCAGCTTTTCTTTGTACATAATATAATATATCATAAGCTAGAGTGAGTAATGATAATCAATATTATACAAACTAAAAAACCCATAAAATGATATACGTCAAAATAGAAGCAGTTATAATGAAATTATCTTATGGCTGCAGGATAACGCACAAGCTCCATGCAAGGTAAAAATATTGTCTCTATGCCTAAGTCCTCAGGAACATTCGCTGTGTTATGACATAACTCCTTGTTAGTATCGCTTTGTCTGTGTCATATTATGTGCATGTTTTATATACATCTCATTTTAATATATTAACATTTTAATAAATAGAGTAATAGCGCATATTTCCAATATAATCTAAACTAAATTATTTATAGGTCAATCGATATATAATTACCAGCTTTATAATTCAGTAACACAAAATCTATAATGAATATGCATTATATGACACAGACAAAGCAAAGATGAATAAATAATATTATTGTCATTACACCGCAAAATTTGCTGATGAGTTAAGGGGAGGTATTTAGTTTGTACCCTATACCTCCATCAAGCTTAAAAATTACACTCCCTTGGCCCTCTTCAAGATAAATTTGTACATTTTTCGGTAGAAAAATGTCCCGGCCAAAGGCCGTTTCCTCTTACATTACAGGCTCGCTATCGCTCGCCAGGAAAAAATCGACAGCTAAATGGCACAAAATGTCTAAGAATTGACAGAAATGGGGCGAAAGTTCTTAAAATCGCCAAACTAATGGAGCGAACGTCTTAAAATCTCACTGGCAGTGGAGTTAAACATGAGGGAGAAAGAGGTTCAGAAAATAATCCCTCAAGTGGAAATCTGCCCTTAAGCATTGCGACCGTATGTTTGTTTACCTTGCATGGAGGTTTGTGGGTTGTCCCTCAGCTCTAACATGATTCCTTTATAAGTGCTTCTACGTTCACGTCTATCATTTATGGCGTTTTGGTTGGCAGAATATTGTTCATCTATCCTCATTCTAGCTTTTGATAAATTATACATGCATAAATAACAAAAATATAAATTTAAAAAAATAGGAAAATTGGGGATTGGGCCTGAGTATATATATATATATATAGATAGATAGATAGATAGATAGATAGATAGATAGATAGATAACTACTGATTATTTCGTAAGTAACTATAAAAGAACAGAAGCGGCAACCAAGGAAGAGTTTCGTTTCAAACCTTAGTATAACGATGTATAACACGCTCATTGGCTTCTGTCACACGCACGTTATCCACTCTTCAGGCGCCTGTGGCTGAGCACGGATATTGAAAGTGGGGTCAATTATATGTCAGGGTATAACATAAACACATAGAGAGTTCGTGCTGTAGAATGTAATAAGAAAGTATATAGAGCAGGCACGCACGCACGCACGCACGCACGCACGCACGCACGCACGCGCACACACACACACACACACACACACACACACACACACACACACACTATCTCTCTCTCTCTCTCTTACACACACACGCACACACACACACCTTTCTGATGATGGTATTATTGACTGTGTGGGAGTGTGTGTGTGAAGAGGAGTTGTCATGATGGTTAAGGGATTACACTAAAGCTCTGACTTAGGGAATATACAGTATAATCTATTAAGTACAGGGGGGAGGGGGGGGGGGGGGATTTGAAAGTGGCACACACCCCACTGCAGTTTATCACTATATTCGGTACCTATAATCCCTACCAATTCAGTTCAAATTAAAATATATCTTATTTCTAGTATAATATCTAAGTCGATGCCACTTCCGGCTTTTCTTATATGTTGCTTTGAGTCTCGCGTGATGGTTTTGGTTAGCCTTAGGGGACATGCTAATATGCATTGCTCGAAAATGGGAAAAACAATAAAAATCCTCAATACTATTTAGATAAAAGTTGATAAGAATCCACAAGACGTCGGGCCAGACAATGTTAATCTGCTCACGAATACTCCGAGGAATAGTATATTTTATGCTGTTAAACACAGTACCGCACCCTTTAATTGACCACTTGCGGGTTTCAAGCTATAAGGAAGTTGGAGCCGTAGATATAGATATTAAATAGAAAACAATTATGTGGGTTTTTCATGGATAGACTGTATGTTAAATTTGATTGTATGTATTTATAAATGCACTAAAGCCGTATTTTGGCTAGTAATTCCGCTAAACATGGATGTCTAAAGCTTCAACTTCCATATAAGCCCAAACTCGCAAGTAGTCATTTGCAGCTCATTGTAAACATGAGAGGAAGCAGTCGAACAAATGTTTATCCTTGTATGATGGAAATGCTAACTCGGGACGGTGGTTTACTTCATGGTGATTTAATTAAGCCTCTTAGAACGTGTTTATATCGGATCTTCTAGCAATCTAGTGTCTGTCTTTCTGTCTATCTATCTGCAGTATACTGTATATTTGTATATCTATCTATTTTATCTATCCATCTATATATAGCCTACTGTATATATATATATACAGTAGGCTATATATACTGTATATATACACACATACAGTATGTGTGTCATTCTGTTTGTCTGGCTTTTTACCTCTGTATCTTTAGTTATATAGTTTCTCACGGGATTTACCATAATTTCTCGTTTTCCAGCACCCTACCTAATCCTCCTATAACCCCCCCCCCCCCTCTACTGCAGTCAACACACGCCTTCGTTAATCAAAATCCAAATAGCCTAAGTAGACAACCCCCCTTCCCCAATTCCTTATCCCCCCTTACCAGATATAAACAGCTAGAATTTTACCAAAATGATACCCTCCCTTACGACAAGCCTCTGTCTTAGAGAATTAAATCTATTTCCTTTAACCCAGCGCAGATTAAATAGGACTTATAATTAAAATCATCAAAGGCGCCGACATGAACTGTCGTAAGTACTTCACTATCGACCATCTAATTACACGCGGGGAAACGGCAAATTTGGTAAATCGCTGTCGCACGAATCTAAGAATTTTTTTCTTCAATCGAGTTGTTCCCAACTTGTGGAATGGGCTTCCCCTAGACGTTATAGACTGCATCACCGTTGATTTCATTTAAATTCCGCCTAGACAAATATCTCGCATCAAACCCGCGACTGACTGCGTTTGTAAATGAATAACTTTATCCTCCCCTCATTTACTAACCCCTATGTCCCCTACTAACTTCCTAGTCCTGCCACGTTAGTGGCAGGGCAGTAGTTCCCTTTCCAATGTTCCCTTACCCACTCTAAACCACTGTTTGGACACTTGATCCTCAGTGTTTTGGAGGACAAGCAACCTAGAAGGGTCACTAGATCTTTTGTTGCTTGATTTCCTTTGTACTCTCTCTCTCTCTCTCTCTCTCTCTCTCTCTCTCTCTCTCTCTCTCTCTCTCTCTCTCTCTCTCTCTCTCTCTCAATATAAAACATTATCACTTCGACGATAACATTGATGATGTAGATTTATGAATTGGACATAATATTATATGATCAAAGACAAGATTGGCGATGACAAAAAACGGTAGGGCACTCATTAAATCTACTATCTCACTATCTATTATCGAGGGGATTTTAAGATGGTCCCTTTCTATTGCGGTCGTGAAAGATAGTCGGCCGATGGTCAGGCCATCCCCCTTTAGTCGCCTTTTACAACACGCAGGGTTACGGGGTGGGAAAATCTGGTCTAGATCTTGTGTAGTCCTCTCCCACCCAGGGGAATTGTAATGTAGTTGACTGTGATAGTACCTTATTGAATGTTATATAGTAATAGCTATAGCAAAGATAATGATAATCATACTTGGAACTTGGACAGTCATGATTGTTTACAATTAACACTTTTCCTGAGCCAATCAAAACGTCTTTGTGTCAGCAAGAATACGAAAACGCAAAGTATGAGTGTACTGTAGTTAGCGAGTTATTGGAAGTAATTTGACATCCTTTGAGCCTTGTTTTGATAACAGAAAATATTTATACTAAAAATTGAAATTATAATTGCTAAATACTTTTACAATGATGGTGTCGATCGTCGATCATTATACCTATTTTCATAGAGAAAATATCATAACAATAAAGATGATAATGACAATGATAGTAACATTGACAACTGTACCCGTTATGAAGAGAATTGATATTACTAAAGCCAATAATAACAATATCGATGTTACCAAAGGATGACATTGCCGATATCCATACCCGCTCCCCCTTATTACGGTATTATATTAATCCCCACCACTACTACGCCCTCATCCCGTTCATCCGCCCACAAATCTCGTCCAGTTTACTCGCCACACACATTCCCTTGCCCGCCTAGATTGGTTGTTCGTATATATCGCACAAACTGTTTCTCATCTGATCGATTCCCTACACCCAAACATGGCAGCGAGGGTGTGAGTCTCCCTGAAAGCCCTTCCCCCGATTTGTTTAATGGCTTTGGTTAACTGGTGATGGAGGAGACATGAGGAATGTCTCGTTAGATAATTTTAAGAGAGCCCTCGATGTCGAACTGTACAAGGTGCCAGGCGAGCCCATCTTCGCAGGGGAACGTGCTGCCCTTTCGAACAGTCTGCTGCACCAAATCTCCACCCAGAACAAGGGGCGGCGCGCTCCTCGGTGCCACTACAAGAATGGCGAACCCTACCTTAGGTGACCTTAGGTAGCGGGAGAATGGAAAGGTGGATTGCAGTGTGGTCCCTCCCTAGCAAAGCAGTTCAACTATCACCTTAGGTTATCCTGTATGTCTATATTAATTTCTAGTAAACAACATACTGTATATGCACATGTATTCATGTTATTACATTTTATTGCCAGTATAGTATACAATATACGGTACATTTATTGCCAGTATAGTATACAATATACGGTACATTTATTGCCAGTATAGTATACAATATACGGTACATTTATTGCCAGTATAGTATACAATATACGGTACATTTATTGCCAGTATAGTATACAATATACGGTACATTTACATAAATAATGTATAAAAAGGGGTTCTAGTATGGCCTAGCCTGCTGAGCCATAATGGTTCCTTAGCATATTTAGTGTTTGAATAAATATTACTTTAGGCAACACATTTATATAGTATATTTACAGTATTATTCGGTGTGGCAAAATATGTACCGGTGTGTTGATAAAACAGAAAAATTAAAAATAATGGAGTATATGAATAGGCAAGATCGCACTGTAACATTCCATTTTGATAATTGTTAAATTACAATAATAATGGTACTCTTCAGTGCATCTACTGTAAGTTTAGCAGAAATAGTATTAGGTGATTATCATGACAAGCTCAGGTTCTGATTAGATGATTACGCTATACAAATCATTGCAACGATAATATCTACGTCATTGTATGCTTTTAACATAGTAATATATACTTATAGTTTGTCTTCGATCGGGTAGAGAATTCCAAATTCTTGGTCTAGCACACAATACGCAGTTCTGGAATAACATGGTGCAGTTGTAGTTTGGAATAGTTGGACAATAGTTTAAAGATTATGATACCTTGATGCAGTAAAAAAAAAAAGAAAAAAAATTATATATATATATATATATATATATATATATATATATATATATATATATATATATATATATAAACGGTATATATATAAAGGGATAGATCCACAATGACAACAATATTCGGTTCCACTGTCTCGCTTCTATTATGTAGGGATGTTCAAGTATTCCTGTTCTCACTTTATTTACTCGCCCCTCGATTTACCGAAGGATAGGCTTTTCACAATACGTAGATGGTGATTTATATGTATTACAAAACTAAAATAAACACAAATTATTATTATGTTCTCTCCACCAACCAACTTTACTCCTAAACTCGATTAATTAAATTAAATTAACAAACACATGTGGCAGTCTGGGGATTCAAACCCAGGACGCTCACACCATAAATATAAGTATTCTTGACAACGATGGTACTTACTCGAGGATAAACTAAACTGGGCCTTGCCTCAGATCAGCAATGATATTTGGTATCTAGTCATAACCTTTTTTGGTCCGAGGGGGATCTTTTTGGACCTTCCCTGTTTCGCTCTATTAGTTTGAAGATTTTAAGACGTTTCACTCCATTAATTTGGTGATAATAAGACGCTTCATCCCTTTCAGGTGTCGATTATTTTCTGTGCGAGCGATAGCTTGCCTTTAACTTAAAATAAATCAGCCATCTGCTGGGACATTATGAAACAAATGTACAAATTCAGCTTGAAAGGGGTCTCGGTGGGCATTTTGTTTTGTTTTTTAGTTTGAACGAATTCTGGGATGGCGGGTTTGTTAAGCCGCTGTCACACGAGCGATTTTTCCGTCAATTTTCCATGAGCAAGTTTTTTCTCGTTATATTTCGGGACTTTTTTGCACTGGTATCTAACTAGACTGAAGGTAGATTATGTTAGGCGGCTGAATTCTGATAAAATGTAATTTTTGAAGCTGCCAGACCATAATTGCCCGTAAAAATTGCTCGAAAAACGGCTCGTGTGACTCCGGCTTTAGGCTAGGGGACAAACTCAAATATATTGCCCTAAAATGTCGAAAGCCAGCAAAATCCTCAATAATAATTAATGGAAATATAATTACCCCCAAGACGTCGGACCAGATCGTGTTAACTGGTCTCCAATTATATATAAGATACCCCACATTTTAGACAGTTTGATACCTATGCAGTTAATAATTGATTTTCGCCTTGTGAATTTCGTAGAATGAGCATGTTCCACTGGTTCACTTCCTAGCAATATTGGAGGGCTTTCACATACAACAGATCGATATTGAAAGAACATATTTACTCCTGTTTATCTTTAGGTTAAATTTGTTTCAAGAAGTCCATTTTAAGACATATTATAATTATGTTAGTATTCCAGAACGTTATTACGTTTATAACTTGCATTCAGCATATAATTCATATAAATTACGAACATTTATGTGTGAAACTCGACACGATATCGGTCGCCAAAGCTTGCATGTACAATAACTTCGTAGTTCTTTCTCTCACCAGCCCAATCCCTCCTCTTATTCCTCCTCTTCCTCCACCTACTCTTGCTCCTCCTTCTCCCCCCCCCCCCCTCCTTCTCCTCCACTTTCTTGTCTTCCTCCTCCTCCTTGGTGCGACACAAGGAAGGGAAATAGCCGGGGTGAACGACCTTATATCGGATAGTTTGACGACCTTCATACATCACACATTGACCGGTCATGGGGGGGAGAGAGAGAGAGAGAGAGAGAGAGAGAGAGAGAGAGAGAGAGAGAGAAGAGCGAGAAGAGCGAGAAGAGCGAGAAGAGAGAGAGAGAGAGGTAGAGAGAGAGAGAGAGAGAGAGAGAGAGAGAGAGAAGAGAAGAAGAGAGAGGAGAGATTGAGAGAGAGGGGAGAGAGATGAGAGAGAGAGCGAGAAGAGAGAGAGAGAGAGGAGGGTGGTGAGAGCGAGGGAGACGAGGAGAGAGAGAGAGATATGCAGTTAGCATTAGTGATACAAAAGAAAAATGTAGTGGTAATGTAAACTGAGAGGGGAACAGTTGGAAGGAAGGAATACATGAGGTACTGTAGATGTGTGTACAAAGGAGTACACAGGAAATCAAGCAACAACAGGTCTAGTGACCCTTCTAGGCTGCTTGTCCTCCAAAACACTGAGGATCAAGTGTCCAAACAGTGGTTTAGAGTGGGTAAGGGAACATTGGAAAAGGGAACTAATGTCCCTATGGGCAGGATTTAGTTAGTTAGGGGGACAGATGGGTTAGTAACTGAGGGGAGGATAAAATAAAGTTATTCATTTACAAACGCAGTCAGTCGCGGGCTTGATGCAAGATATTTGTCTAAGGGAGAGCCGAGAATTTTAAATGAATCAACGGTGCTGCAGTCTATAACCTCGGGGAAGCCCATTCCACAAGTTGACAACTCGATTGAAGAAGAAATTCTTAGATTCGTGTGAGTTAAAAGATTAACTAATAATTTTGCAACTGTTTCCCCGCGTGTAATTAGATTGGTCGATAGTGAAGTACTTACTACAGTTCATATTGTCGATGCCTTTGATGATTTTGAACACTTGAATTAAGTCACCTCTTAATCTGCGCTGGGTTAAAGGAAATAGATTTAATTCTCTAAGACGCTCTTCGTATGGTTTGTTCTTGGCTAGGTATCATTTTGGTAACTCTACGTTTGAACTCGTTCTAGCTTGTTTATATCTTTTTTGTGGTAATAAGGGCACCAGGAATGAACGCAGTATTCCAGAAGAGGGCGGACTAAGGAATTGTAAAGGGTTAGGATAACTTCTTTGGATTTATGCTCAAATGAACTGCCTATAAAGCCAATTATTTTGTTTGCCTTCTTAACAACTTCTGAACATTGTTGACTCGGTATATTGTTACTTCCCAGATCGGTTTCTCTGTTTACATTCTTAAGCTGAGTGCCATTCATCGAATAAATTTGCTTTCTCATTTAGGTATCCGATATGTAGTACTTTACATTTATCCGCATTGAAACTCATTTGCCAAATTTTTGGGCCCAAACATGACAATTTATCTAGATTGTGTTGCATATCGTCAACTTGTTCTTTTGAGAGTACGCTATTTGCAATTTTTGTATCGTCAGCAAGTTTTGAGATTGTACAGGTGAGACCCTCATCTATGTCGTTGATGTAAATTAGAAAGATAATTGGTCCTAGTACCGATCCCTGGGGTACCCCGCTACTTACATTGGTCCATTTAGATGCCGTACCGTTTATGACTACTCTTTGCTTTCTGTCGCTGAGCCAATTTTCTATCCAATTTTCTATCCATGTGTGTGAGAGAGTGAAAGAGTACAAAGGAGTACAAAGGAAATCAAGCAACAACAGGTCTAGTGACCCTTCTAGGTTGCTTTTCCTCCAAAACACTGAGGATCAAGTGTCCAAACAGTGGTTTAGAGTGGGTAAGGGAACATTGGAAAGGGAACTACTGCCCTGCCACTAACGTGGCAGGACTAGGAAGTTAGTAGGGGACATATGGGTTAGTAACTGAGGGGAGGATAAAGTTATTCATTTACAAACGCAGTCAGTCGCGGGTTTGATGCGAGATATTTGTCTCGGCGGAATTTAAATGATCACGGGTGCTGCAGTCTATAACGTCTCGGGGAAGCCCATTCCACAAGTTGACAAGTCGATTGAAGAAGAAATTCTTAGATTTGTGAGAGTTAAAAGATTTAACAATAATTTTGCAACCGCTTCCCCGCGTGTAATTAGATTGGTCGATAGTGAAGTACTTACTACAGTCTACAGTTCATACTGTCGATGCCTTTGATGATTTTGAACACTTGAATTAAGTCGCCTCTTAATCTGCGTTGGTTTAAAGGAAATAAATTTAGTTCTCTAAGACGCTCTTCGTATGGTTTGTTCTTTAGGCTAGGTATCATTTTGGTAACTCTACGTTGAGCTCGTTCTAGCTTGTCTATATCTTTTTGGTATTAAGGGCACCAGGATTGAACGCAGTATTCCAGAAGAGGGGCGCGCGGGGGACCGGACCGGCGGACTAAGGAATTGTAAAGGGTTAGGATAACTTCTTTGGATTTATGCTCAAATGACCTGCCTACCTGCTGAGTGTGTGTGTGTGTGTGTGTAGAGGGGGTGGGGGGGGGGGGGGGGGGGGGGGGGGGGGGGGGGGGGGGGGGGGGGGGGGGGGCGGGGGGGGGGGGGGGGGGGGGGGGGGTCTCGCACAGAGAGGGGAGATAATTCGGCACAGGTTCGCACACGAGGCGAGGGGAATAATTTAGGTATTATCGTATTCCCTTAAATGTATGGCGGAAACCTTCATGTTGAGCTATATGTTGTGATCGACGTAACGTAATGTATAGTTGGTCACATGTACTTGTGTCCACTCCATAATTTTATTTATGGAAACAAATAATAGTACAGTATGATTGAAATAGGAGTGCAGTATCTTATGCAGTAGTTAATTCATATTATTAATTAACGATTTCATAAGAAACTAGTCATGGAAATTAACCAATTTATATTTACTTGCATGCATAAAATGTCTACGTGGATGTATCCATCTGTCTATTGTAGGGTTCGACATGCTTGCTGTAGGAATATATATACCACTAGGATGATAATAGAGATAAGAGAGAGAGAGAGAGGAGAGAGAGAGAGGAGAGAGATAGAGAGGAGAGATAGAGAGAGAGAGATAGAGAGAGGACGAGAGAGAAGAGAGAGAGAGGCTGGAGAGAGAGAGGAGGAGATGGAGAGCGGAGAGAGAGGGGGGAAGAGGAGAGAGAGAGAGAGAGAGAGAGAGAGAGAGAGAGGAAAGTACAGTAAAGTAAAGTAAAGTAAAGTAATGTACTATGAATCTTGAAGTGAAGTTAGGTAAGGGGCGGTAAATTCAGACAACCGCTTATGCTACTCTTATGATTCTCAGATTAAAACAGGAGCTAAAAAGTTGAATAGCTTGGCCAGTAAAGGATGACCTGAATAATAGCCCCCATTCGTGTTATGGGGCCCCTCCTCGCTCTTTTTTTGTTTTATCTTTCTCTCCCTCTCTCTTTGGCTTGTATCCATTTGGCCTCATTCAGCCTACTGTTTTAAGACGTTTACCCCCATCCAGGTGTCAATATTTTCCTGGTGAGCGGTAGCGAGCCAGCATATATATATTTTTGTTTTGACAGCAAGCTAAATTTTAAATATTTCGATACAAAATGTCTCTGGCGAAGCCGGATTTCTCCTTACAATGCTGGCTCGCTATCGCTTGCCAGGAAAACATCGACACCTGGATGGGGATAAACGTCTTAAAACAGTTGGCTGAATGGGGCCGAATGGATACAAGCCAGGGAAGGAGAGAAAGATAAAAAAATAAGCCGGTGACCCCCCTTAAATTTTATGTTGATGATCGTGTTGCATGGGTAGCGTGCAACATTCGTGACGCTTCTATAATGGTGGTCTTCAGGTCATGTGGTTCATATGTTGGGAGGGTCGTGGTGATGTCTGTACAATTGACCACTTGTGAGTTTCGTTCTATAAGGAAGTTGGAGTTGTGGCCGTCAATATATATAGTAGAATTGTCAGCTAAAATACGGTCATAATACATTTATAAATACACAAAACCAAAATACGGTCATAATACATTTATAAATACACAAAACCAAAATACGGTCGTAATACATTTATAAATACACAAAACCAAATGTACCTTATTTTTAATCCACCAGAAACCCACATTATTACTGCATTTATCTTTAATATCGATGTTTACTGCTCCAACTTCCTTATAGCCTGAAACTCGCAAGTGGTCAATTGCCACATGATGTACCGGTATTGAGAAGGCACGGTTAAGGGGAGGTTTTTAGTTTGTTTCCTACTCCTCCAGCAATCTAAAAATGTCACCCCCTTGACCCCCTTTCAAGATAAATTTGTACATTTTTTGGTAGAAAAATGTGCCGGCCGAAGGCCGGTTACTCCTAAATTACAGGCTCGCTATCGCTCGCCAGGATAAAATCGACACCTAAATGGCACGAAAGGTCTTGAAATTGACAGAATGGGGCATAAATTCTTAAAATCGCCAAACTAACGGGGCGAACGTCTTAAAATCTCAAAAGCAATGGGGCTAGACATGAGGGAGAAAGGGGTCAAGAAAAAAGTCCCTCAAGTGGAAATCTCCCCTTAAATTCTTTAGTTTCCATCTTGTTTTCAAACAGGGGGTGTGCACAGAGAGCTCTGAAGAACACTAATTGTTATAATAGCGATAGAAGAGTGAAAGAGATGCAACATTGCGGCGTGTAGTAAGAGATTGTAGGAAATTAGTAACAGGTGGCGAGTTGAAAAGACGGAATGATTTGGACTCTACCCTTTCGAGAAGTGCAGTTACATGGGCGTACTGTGCCCCTGTCCAGAACAAGAAGCTGTGCGGGTGTAAAGAACCTAACCCTTTCACGCACATATGACGCAGAGGTTGCCAGATTAGCAATAACAAATAGAGTTCTCTCACTCTTATAATTACCTCTCCAAAATTAGTTTTCTACCCACAGCTAACTCAAGGACAACTGCAGAGGTTGAAGTAACTAACTAAAGGTTTCTAAATACACCTGATGGTAACAAAGGCTTTAAAGTATCCCCAATAGGCTCAAAATACCGTCATATGTCGGAGAAGGCTAAGGAGACAGTTGAGCACACCCAACCTCTGGGAAGCTGTTTAGCAAGAGTTGTGATTATGGTGTTTCCAGGAAAGTTTAGAGGAAAAGGAAACACCAAGGATATTGAAAGAAGATGAGGGGTGGAATTGTGTACTGTTGAAAAATATTGGAAAGTCGTGTGGAAATTTGTGACTGGGTTTACAACAAGGAAAGACAAACAACATAAAACACTAGATAAACAAAATGGCGTCTGTAAAAAATAAGACATTAAAATCTCCCAATCGAATACACCCTGATTCACCCCGCCTGTTGCGTTGAACTGTCATACAATAATTATGTCCATGCTCTCATTATGGAACCCCGGCGCTTCCTTGTGCGTGACTGTACAACACATGCACTGATCTATTTAAGGGAGCATACCTTACTTTTGTTTTATCTTTGTCTCCCTCTCTCTTTGGCTTGTATCCATTCGGCCCCATTCAGCCTACTGTTTTAAGACGTTTACCCCCATCCAGGTGGCGATATCTTCCTGGCGAGCGATAGCGAGCCAGCGTATACAGTATATATATCTTTGTTTTGACATTAAGCCAAATTTGTACATTTTTCAATAGAAAAATTTCTCCGCCGAAGCCGGATTTCTCCATACAATGCTGGCTCACTATCGCTCGCCAGGAAGAAATCGACACCTGGATTGGGATAAACGTCTTAAAACAGTTGGCTGAATGGGGCCGAATGGATACAAGCCAGAGAAAGAGAGAAAAGGAGAGAAAGATAAAAAAAAGCTGGTGACCTCTATACACTCAATAGAAAAAACGTAGCTGGAACTATTTGTTATATACAGTATATGTTCAATGGAACTATAATGATACACACTAAATAATATCCCTAACTTAACAGCAAAGATCGTAAATCGAAAACCTTATTCAATATTATGGTTCCTTCGCTGTATTTTGCCTGAAGATTATGGTGTAAAATAAAGACTGTACATAACTAGTAATATCGATGGTTAGTTAAGTTTGTGACTATTGCAAGTAATGTATGATGTTGGCAATAGTGCTGCCAGTCCCTTGACCGTAGATATAAGGGAATCTGTTTAACGTTGCAGAGATTAGCACCTTCCGTTTCTTCATGTTCAATATTATAATGTATAACACAATTTGCAGTCATGTTGAAATTAAAGATACTCGAAAAAAACATTAACACGCCATACAGTACTTTTGTCCTGATACTGTGATTCCATGAACACATTAACACGCCATACAGTACTTTTGTCCTGATACTGTGATTCCATGAACACATTAACACGCCATACAGTACTTTTGTCCTGATACTGTGATTCCATGAAAACATTAACACGCCATACAGTACTTTTGTCCTGATACTGTGATTCCATGAAAATTAGGTTAGAATTGATTTTGAGATCTGGGTTTAAACACTGGTGTGTCAACGGTTAATAATGTCTAGGGTTCAATTCCCAGAGAGGTATGTATTGTGTTATTATCACAGGGTACCAATCTGTGTTTAAAGTCAAGTATACTTATACCGTATCTATCCTGTCAGGTTCAATATAGCCTTATTTAGCTAAATATCTCTGTGTAAGTTCATTATGTGTGTGTAAGAGAGAGAGAGTGTGTGTGTGTGCGTGTGTTAATGCATGTGCGCGTATGTGTTCATGTGTGTGTCTGGTTGCATGTTTGCGTGTGTAATATATAATCTGTGTTGTCGGTCAGTTATTCAATCCAAGTAGAGCATACCAGCACACCCTCAAGATTTTTTTTTTTTTTTTTTTTTTTTTAGCAATTACTAGGAAACGTTTAATAGCAATTGCATGTTCAGTTGGCGAAGGAAATATACACAGTTGTCGTTATGCTTTTCTGTTTCTGCAATGTAGCGATGTCTGCCAGGTGTTGTAAAGGATGTGCAAATGTGTAAAAGTAGTTGATAGGTTGTAAGATTGCCAAGAATCCATCTGTACTTAGCGGATTGACGAAGCATATTTTGGCAACATTACCCTGAGAATAGTTTTTCCTGTGAAGAACCCGTAATGAGGACGAGGGTATACATTTTAATTCTAAGACAGTACTGCCAGCCTTTTAATTTTCGAATCAATCCCAAGGTGAATTGAATTTGCCTTTCTGAATGTTATTGTTGGTGTTTGAGCGTGTACCGTGTGGGCGTGGTGGATTACTGTGTATTATCCTGTAGTGTAGGCTATATCCCTTCATCTCGGGTTATCAGGCAGTCTTCACCATACGTCAGTGTTAACCACCTGAGATTGTAACTATTATGTGTTATTATTATAGATACCCTTACTGAAGGCTTGGCCCCAGGGTGTAGTGGTACTTGGGGTTGTTGTTGTTGTTGTTGTTGTTGTTGTTGTTGTTGTTGTTGTTGTTGGTTAACTTTAGTAGTAACGTTTACAACTTTTTACTAAAATGTTATCACCTGATTGAACTAAGTTTCATTCGTTGTTTATATATATATATATATATATATATATATATATATATATACCGTATATATATACCATATATATATATATATATATATATATATATATATATATATATATATATATATATTTTTTGTTTTTGTTTTTAAGAGACAATGAACGGAGGAAGGAAAAACACAGATAAAACAAAAAGGTCCATGTGCCTAAAGGCATCCTCCATTCAATAAATGGTATAGATGGTAGATATATATATATATATATATATATATATATATATATATATATATATATATATATATATATATATATATATGCTGTACAGTGACTATTTTAATACATGATTTCACAAGCTCTTATACTACACCATTCTCTACCTTCCTCTCCTATCTTGATTCGTTGGTGTTGAAAGTAGCTTGGAGGCAGTTAACACCAATTATGGCCAATTAATCCGAGCTAGTGGTTCAGCGGTGGGTGTTTATCCAGTAATGTATCCGGCTTCGTCAAGACAACCGGTGTGGCCTCATGGTAGTAGGATGTTGAGCTGTGGGGGTGGTTGGTGGAGAGAGTTAGATTGGTAGCTGGTAATTATGACTGCAGCACAATGGGGAGATCACTTTCTTTCCTTTATAAATCACACACACACAAACACACACACACACACAAACACACAAACACTCACACAAACACACACCCACACACACACCCACACACGTCATCTTATGAAAGTATATTAATCAAATTTCCAACAGCAGCCCCATGGTCAGTTTTACTGGAGGGTGCACTTTGTATCCCTGATTGTATTACTTAGACAGTGTATACCCCATGGCAGTTCTCTAAAGGACAGCATCATTATTCTTAAGGACAGCAGTGCTCTAGTGTTACCACTAGGCAACAGTGTGGCATTTGTGCGAACAAATGCCTTTCCTGGCGGACCCATTTGAGTCGTCAAGACACACATTTGGATACAGAAGGTATATTTTGTTGCGCTTTACCCCAGAGCAGAACTTATATAGAATGACGAATGTAGCGGGAAAGTGTACATACTGTAACAATAGGGACATTACTGTATGTATCAAAAGGACAAAATGTGGAACCCTTGAAGGCATGGTGTAAAAACACAATCTTTTAGTAAGGTCCAAAGTTGGAATTTGATACTTCTGCCAGTTTTTCAACCCAAGTTTTGTTTTAAAGTTTACCGAGATGAACGTTGGTTAAATGAAGGGGTATTAACGAAGGTTGTTTATGGTGGTTAGTGAGCCGTAGTGCCACTTTGCTGTATGCTGATTTAAGGCAGTAATCCGACGTTCGTGTGAAGGTGGTTGACGGAGATTGACGCTGCATTGGTTAAAGTGCTGCTGCTGCTCTGAGAGAGAGCCGCTAGAGAGAAAGGGGAGTGAGTGCTGTATGAGAGGAGTAGAGAGAGGAGGCGCTTGGAGAGAGGATGAGATGAGAGAGAGACGAGAAGAGAGCCGAGAGAGATTAGAGAGAGCTGAGAGTTGGGGATGAGAAGAGAGAGGAGGGGGAGTGAGTGAGGAGAGAGAGAGATGAGGAGAGAGGGAGCGAGAGAGAGGGGAGAGGAGAGGCGCCCGAGGTTGCGAGGCGGGAGGGTGGAGAGGAGAGGAGGAGAGAGAAGAGAGGGGAGGGAGAGAGAGAGAGAGAGAGGAGGGGAGAGAGAGAGGGAGAGTGCGAGAGAGAGAGAGAGAGAGACCCCCGGAGCGAGAGAGAGCGAGAGAGAGAGAGAGAGGAGAGGAGAGGAGAGAGAGGAGAGAGAGAGAGTCGAGAGGAGAGAGAGCGAGAGAGAGGAGAGAGCGAGAGAGAGGAGAGAGAGAGAGGAGACGAGAGGAGAGGGGAGAGAGAGAGAGAGAGAGAGAGAGAGAGAGAGAGAGATATTAGTGTCGTAAATGTTCTTTGTGGTAATATTATAATACAAATGTATGGCTTGTATACATTAATGAACAGGTTTATTGGTAAATATACAAGTTTTGCCATGCTATAGTATACTGAGACTAAATGAGAATTATGCACAGACTGTATCCTCATTATTTCTCAATGTTAACCTTGAGATATGTGTACTGACATTTTTGTTTGAGTATTAGCCATTGATATTTTTGTTTGAGTATTAGCCATTGATATTTTTGTTTGAGTATTAGCCATTGATATTTTTGTTTGAGTATTAGCCATTGATATTTTTGTTTGAGTATTAGCCATTGATATTTTTGTTTGAGTATTAGCCATTGATATTTTTGTTTGAGTATTAGCCATTGATATTTTTGTTTGAGTATTAGCCATTGATATTTTTGTTTGAGTATTAGCCATTGATATTTTTGTTTGGGTATTAGCCATTGATATTTTTGTTGAGTATTAGCCATTGATATTTTTGTTTGAGTATTAGCCATTGATATTTTGTTTGAGTATTAGCCATTGATATTTTTGTTTGAGTATTAGCCATTGATATTTTTGTTTGAGTATTAGCCATTGATATTTCGCCCATTTGTCTGGAATGTTAATATTAACTGCTGTATTTCCAGTGATCTGTGCCCCATAACATATTCTTTCCTCTCGCTTAATCATTAGGATATTCATAGTGCAGTTGGGTGCAGTGCATGATTAGATTGATATCCAGAATTCGATAAATGGTTGTTAATCGTAGTCATGTGCTGTACATATAACTGTATTGATGGTGTAATGATCAACGTGTTTCAGATCTGTATGTGGTAACCCAGGTTCGAATTCCGGAGCGATCACATGCTTTCATTAAGGGGAGGTATTTAGTTTGTTCCCTAGACCTCCAGCAAGCTTAAAATTACACCCCCTTGAGCCCCTTTCAAGATAAATTTGTACATTTTTCGGTAGAAAAATGTCCCGGCCGAAGGCTGGTTCCTCTTAAATTACAGGCTCGCTATCGCTCGCCAGGATAAAATCGACACCTGAATTGCACGAAAGGTCTTAATTAATATGGGGTGAAAGTTCTTAATATCGCTAAACTAATGGGGCACACGTTTTATAATATCAAAAGCAATGGGACTAAACATGAGGGAGAAAGGGGTCAAGAAAAAAATCCCTCAAGTGGAGATCTCCCCTTAATGCCATGGTGTTTGGTGTTTGGAGTGGAATTAATAGAATAAGATTAACATATCCTGCAACTTGAAGTTAGTCAAACTTTAGTCTGAATCGTGTGACTTAACTAAAATGAGTGAGCTAGACATATTGTGCCTGACTAAGTCCAGTTTGTGTGTGCATAGGCAACTGTAAAATAAGATAACGAAAGGAGTAATGGTGGCTCTTGAGGAAGGTGATAATGACTATGTGAATATATATGGGCTATCAGATATAAAACTCCAAAATAGTGTGTGTGTGTGTGGGTGTGTGTGTGTGTGTGGGTGGGTGGGTGTGTGTGGGTGTGTGTGTGTGTGTGTGTGTGTGGGTGGGTGGGTGTGTGGGTGGGTGTGGGTGTGTGTGTGGGTGTGGGTGTTATACTTTAATACAGTAATTTGAGACACTTACACAAATATATTGTTTGCCTTTTATCAGCCTTGAAGTGTTTCGACCAAATACCGGATGTAATATAGCTAAACTATGATCTTAAAGGGAGATTTCCACTTGAAGGATTTTTTCTGGACCCCTTTCTCCCTCACGTTTAGCCCCATTTCTTTTGAGATTTTAAGACCTTCGCCCTAGTAGTTTGGATATTTTAAGACATTTTGCCCCATTTCTGTCAATTTTAAGGCCTTTCGTGCCGTTAAGGTGTCGATTTTTTCCTGGCGAGCGAGAGCGAGCCTATAATTTAAGAGCAACCGGCCTCCGGCCATTTTTCTACCGAAAAATTTACAAATTTATCTTGAAAAGGGGTCTAGGGGGTGTAATTTTAAGTTTGATGAAAAAGTAGGGAACAAACTAAATACCTCCCCTTAACTGATAGTGTTCTTGTAATCTTGTACACCGAGACTTGTTACAGTAATGTTAGGTTTGTACCAAGTGCTATAACTTGCCGGGAACACTTTCTGATTGCTTGGGACACGTCGAATTTATGTGCTTTAAGGGGAGATCTCCACTAGAGGATTTTTTTTCTTGACCCCTTTCTCCCTCATGTTTAGCCCCATTGCTTTTGATATTATAAAACGTTCGCCCCGTTAGTTTGGCGATTTTAAGAACTTTCACCCCATTTTAAGACCTTTCGTGCCATTCAGGTGTCGATTTTATCCTGGCGAGCGATAGCGAGCCTGTAATTTAAGAAGAAACGGCCTTCGGCCGGGACATTTTTCTACCGAAAAATGTACAAATTAATCTTGAAAGGGACTCAAGGGGGTGTAATTTTAAGCTTGCTGGAGGTCTAGGGAACAAACTAAATACCTCCCCGTAAGGGGGGGGAGGGGGGGTGTGACCTGTTTTTTTTCTCTCCTTTTCTCTCTTTCTCTGGGTTGTATCCATTCGGCCCCATTCAGCCTACTATTTTAAGACGTTTATCCCCATCCAGGTGTTGATTTCTTCCTGGCGAGTGATAGCGAGCCAGTATGTATTTGTTTATATTTATACTTGATATTGACAGATTACTTGAATGTAAAGGCGATAATAGGGTTGGGTGGTGGCTGATAACTACCGTGTTTGATGGAGGAGCAATAATGGTTTGGTGGTTCTCACAGGTAAGCCACGGTAACCTTGTCCGTTTCTTAGTCATTAATGTGCGACTTTAACCTCATGACACAGGGACAAGTGGCTTATTTCTACACTTTTGGTAATGCCACATATTGGACAAAAATTAGGGGCCGGGGTGTTGAAAAAAGCTGTGTCAAAATATCATACTGGTCCAACTGTGTGTTAATAAGTTATTCCCGAAAAACGATGCCACACGGCCTCTGAAACCCATAGTAGGTGTCGATTTTTCTCCTGGCGAGCGTTAGCACGCCTGCAATTTTAGATGAAAACGGCATTCTGCTGGCACATTTTTCTACCGAAAAATTTACAAATTTACCTTGAAAGGGGGTCTAGGGGTGTTTTTTTTAAGCTTGATGGAGGTCTGGCGAGGTAACTAAAAAAAAATATAAATAAATAAATACATAGACCAAAAAACAAGTACTACCCCCTTAACCCTTTCAGTATACGAGGACGATATTCTTTATTATATTTTGTGATCATTACGCCATTATAATAAGCTTCGGAGAAGCTGTAAGAGTCAAAGTGTTCATTGGGATCGAGTGTACCCCCCTTTTATGGCTAGAGGTCCTTCCTAACCTGTTCAGAATCGGCTGGTGTTAGCAAGAAAAATACGGAAAACGCGTCCATTTACTGCAGGGGTTACTTACGAGGGAGCTGACTTGTTGAGGAAATGACCGATAATTGCCTGCTTTGGTTATATATTATCAATCTTAGTATTTCCTCTGTCGTATTCTCCAACACATTTTAGTCATTGAAATAGAAGACAAACTTGGAGCTGGAGCTCGTACACACCCCACACTACACAAAACATCACACAAACACACACACCAAACACACACACAAACACACACACACACACACACACACAACACACATAGCAGCACACACACACACAACACAACCCACACGACACACACACACACACATCACACCACATACGAATACCACACACAGACACAAACAACACAACACACAATGTCATTCAACAAAAACCCACACACCACACATCACACACAAAGACACACCATAGCCATACATACACAGGCTACACATAAACACATACCCACCCCCCCCACACCACACACGGACACACACACACACACACAAACACAGACACACACACACACACACACACACCACACACACACACACACCACAAACACCCACCCACACACACACACAAAAACACCACACATCACACACACACAAACACCCACTACAACACACACCACACACACACACACACACACACACACACACACACACACACACACACACACACACACACACACACACACACACACACACACACACTAGCATACATACACATGCACATACACACATACCCCCCCCCCACACACACACGGACACACAATAGCATACACACCCACCCACTAGCATACACCCACATACATACGCGCGTGTGTGTGTGTGTGTGTGTGTGTGTGTGTATGTGCATGCGCTCTCTCAATTATGCAACAGACTAAGCCTCATCAATCCATTATTTATCACTGCATTATTGGGCCCGTTTCTTCGGTAATACCGGCAGTGTGGTATAAGCCGGCTATAGGGAACTGCAACATCCGGATCTAACAGTGTATTATTAATGGTGTGAGTCTCGTCCGTTGTCAGCAAGTGGACCAGCCTTGTTAGTCCGGATTACTTGGGATTACTCAACGGTTTTATGACGAGCAGTGTGAGGTTGGTGGTGGGGGGGTGGTTGGGGGGTGGGGGTGTCTTCCAGGTTCGTGGAAGTGGTTTGGTTATATACTATATATATATATATATATATATATATATATATATATATATATATATATATATATATATATATATATAAAGCATATCTCACAAATACACGTGAGCTAATAAATATTTAGACATTCAGAACGGTTGGGGGTATACAGTATATATATATATATATCGCCAGCATAAACGTAGCTTATGCCACTAGACATAATTGTTATCTTTAGGTAACTGAGTGTTATACAACTCTACCCATTTATGAACACTTAATGCCTTGTACTGTGCTGTTTAGTTCAATATGGGATTTTCAACATCCTTCTCGTGTTTTGCAATGTGTGTCTCTCTCTCTCTCTCTGTCAATCACTCTCACTCTCTCTATCTATCTCACACACACACACACACACACACACACACACACACACACACACACACACACACACACACACACACACACACACACACACACACACACACACACACAGAGGTACACCCACTTCCCTATTACATACATTGATCATGATAGGTATGTTGTACTACAAAGGCCAGTCTTACTCAATCTATACTCCTATTTATCACCTTACCCTACCATTACCTATTGTACTGGCCACCTTTCCCTTTCTACCTTTCCCTTTCAAACTTTATTGCCTTACCTATTTTATCATGTACCATTCCCTTTCTACCTTTCCCTTTATACCTTTATTGCCTTACCTATATTATCATCCACCATTCCCTTTCTACCTTTACAGTATACCTTATGCCGACTTATTATCATCCACCACTCCTTTTACCTGTTCAGATACCTTATTGGCCTACCTATATTATCATCCACCATTCCCTTTCTACCTTTACAGTATACCTTTATTGCCTTACCTATATTATCATCCACCATTCCCTTTCTACCTTTACAGTATACCTTTATTGCCTTACCTATATTATCATCCACCATTCCCTTTCTACCTTTACAGTATACCTTTATTGCCTTACCTATATTATCATCCACCATTACCTTTCTACCTTATACAACAGAGATATACCTTTATTGCCTTACCTATATTATCATCCACCATTCCCTTTCTACCTTTACAGTATACCTTTATTGCCTTACCTATATTATCATCCACCATTCCCTTTCTACCTTTACAGTATACCTTTATTGCCTTACCTATATTATCATCCACCATTTCCTTTCTACCTTTACAGTATACCTTTATTGCCTTACCTATATTATCATCCACCATTCCCTTTCTACCTGTCTACCTTTATTGCCTTACCTATATTATCGTCCACCTTTCCCTTTCTACCTGTTACAGTATACCTTTATTGCCTTACCTATATTATCATCCA
>CM064530.1:16313915-16328915 GCA_032716605.1 Paralithodes platypus
GATAGCCAAAGAAGGTTCCACAAGAGGAAACAAATTAAAAACTAACAGGCAGGAAAGCGAACCTAGACATAACTAAAAATTTCTTCACCCACAGTATTATTAATGAGTGGAATAAGCTCCCTAATGAAGTTATTGACAGTGACTCGATATACACATTTAAAAAAAGGTTAGACACATAGTCACAGAGAAAAGTTGGTCTGCCAGTAGAAGCTGGATCACTGCTAAGAGAACCTGGCGAGGGAAATTGGAAAAACGTTTTCAGTTGACGAGCTAAGATAAAAAAAAAAAAAAAAAAAAAAAAAAAAAAAAAAAAAATAAAAAAAAAAAAAAAAAAGAAACAAAAAAAAAAAAAAAAACGGAAGGTGTGTGCATTGGTGCCTTTTCCTTTCCATTTCTAACTAGACTATAAATTTCCTTCAGGCGATTCCCAACAGACCTGCAAGGTTATTCACTTCTAACTATGTCTCATGTACGGCATATTCGACGGGAGGGGGGGGGATGAGCGCCGGACGAGAGAGAGTGGAGAGAGCTTTCATCTTGATATCCTTTTCATTCCACTTGATCTTAGGGTGGCTATCTTGATTGGAATTAAGTCCTGCGTCACATCGTAGGGATAGATAAGATCTGTGGTGGCACAGTGTATCTATGTAAAGAAATTTCTCTCTCTCTCTCTCTCTCTCTCTCTCTCTCTCTCTCTCTCTCTCTTCTCTCCTTCTTCTCTCTTCTCTCTCTCTCTCTCTCTCTCTCTCTCTCTCTTCGCTCTCTCTCTCTCTCTCTTCTCCTCTCTCTCTCTCTCTCTTCTTATATGTAAAATAAATCTCTCTCCTATAGCTCGTCATATCACTCTATCTCTCGATGACCACCATGACCCGATACAGGATGACCAGCGACCTTACCTAACGCAGCAGCATCCCTCCAAACCAAAAAATCACTGCCTCACTTCACCTGCCAATGCCTTCCGTGGAAGAGAGAGAAGAACAAGGAGCGAGGGGTTGTTAAGAGAATAAATGGATATCATTCATTCGAACATCAGTAGGTGGAAGACCACAAACAAACTAGACCACACAGTACATTATTATAGCCCAGATGCTCCAGAATTCAGCTTTAAGGGGAGATCGGTTATTTTACTAGGGGATCCCACTTATCTCTCCTGCCGTAGAACCATCTAATTAATTTTCAGATTTTATGATGTTTTCTCTGCCCCATTAGTTTGTTGATTTTAAGACCTTATTGACGACCCATATTTTCCTTTGTCAAGATAAGGACCATTATTCGTGCTATTTAGGTTGGTCGATATGTGTTCCACTGGCGAACGATATGTGAGGCGTGTAAATTTTGGAAGAATCGGCCTTCGGCCGGGAAATTTTATAAGAAAAATCTTTACAACTTTATCTATGCCGCAGCTAGAACATAGGGGCGATATAAGGTATGTTCTTTTTAAGTTGGAGGATGAGGTTAGGTATAGTCGAGCGAGGAAATTATAAAAAATAATTAATACATTACAAAATCGACCAAAAAGTGAACCATCCTCACTACAAATGTTGTGAAAAAGATTCGAACAGGTTGTCACCACTTTATATTATACTCGAGAACCTACGTGTTACTGTACAACCATACAATTAATATATGTAGTTTTGTGTTTCACACGATTGGTGGCTGGAGCAAAGAGTAAAAATAATCTATCTCTATCTATCTATTGCCGGACGCCATGATCCGCGAAGGGGTGGCCACGAACGAAACGACCCCATGCACCTCTGTTCCCAGTCTGTCGACGTCCCTCCTCCATCCAGCACCGCTTTCACGCACATACTTCTTAACTAACTTAACCAAGAATAATCCTATATAATATAAAATAAAAATGCCAACACGTGAAAAGGTTAACTTGCAAAAGCGAATCACAACATATACAGTGGTGAAAGAAATGAAGACTCCTCCATCCTACTAACACCTGCTTGCTTAGTCATACTCGATAGCGGATGGAGGCAGATTGTTGGGAAGAGAAAGTTTGAAGGGTAATTTGAGGGATAGGCGAGGAATGGAACTGGATGGTAGCGAGAAGGGATGATAACGTACACAAACACACTGTTAATAAAAAAAAAAAAAAAAAAAAAAAAACATGAAAATCATGTTTAGGCCAATCCGTTATAAAAAAAAATCTGTATTAAGGGGAGGCTTTTAGTTTGCTCCCTTGACCTACATGAAGCTTAAAAAAATACCCCAAAACCACACTTTTAGATTAATTTGTACACTTTTAGGTAGAAAAAATACCCGGCCCGAGGCCGGTTCCTCCTAAAATACAGGCTTTCTATCGTTCGTCAGGAAAAAACCGACACCTAAGTGTTAAAAATTGACAGAAATGAGTCGAAAGGTCTTAAATCACCAAACTAATGGGGTGAACGTCTTACAATATCAAAACCAATGGGAGAATAAACCTCAAGGGGAAAATCTGCCCTTAAAACGATAATGATAAAACCACAAACTGCAACTATACTGTTACCTCCATAGCCAATTGCACAATCTGTCCCGCTATTAGTATTCAACCTCTTGCCCAAACTTCTGCAATTGCTACCACCACGCTCAACAGCTGAGCTCTGGAACTCTCTCCCAGAATCAGTCTTTCCCGCTTCCTATGACTTAAATTGCTTCAAACAAACTCCGTTGTTGTTCCAGGCATTTTGGCATCGAAGCGTCCCTTGATTTTGGCCCTGTCACTCTTTCAAATCTAAGGGGGAGGCACTCGCTATAGGCAGTTATTGCCTTTTGCCTCCGTCAATCACCATAGAAAAAAACAAAAAAACAAATAAGACAACTCGATTTGCGAAACTTCCGTCTTCAATTCCAAACGTACAATATATGATCACCCCCACACACACACACAAACACACAGCACACAAACCACAACACCACACACCACACAAACACACACACACACACACACACACACACTACACACACACAAACAACACACACACACACACACACAGCCCGTACGCCACCCTCTAAGTATTGTGGTAGCGTCTCCTCGTCTCTCAAACACGAGGGGTCGGGGGTTCAATCCCCCGGCCGGGGCGGGAGACAATACTGGCTTGTCTCCTTGCATGTGTTAGCCTCAGTTCCACCTTAGCTGTAAATAGGTACCTGGAATTAAAGTGGACGACGTTGTGACGTCCCATCTGTGGGTTTGGCCAAAATGGTACAAGGGCGAGATGGGGGTATCATATGGGTCACCTAAGCTGATGGCTACCTAAGCCTTCGGGCGAGGACGGTACCGTTCTATTATGTGAGGTGATATGTGTACCATTATCAGACTACACCATAAGCCTTCGTTCCGATGTCGCCACTTGGCTAAAAATACAGACTACACACACATCCACAGCCATTCCAACGATACATATAACACCTACACATATAGGAGGCGGGAAATAACGAGCATGCTCACTCCCGCAATACAACTAGAGTAAGTACAACTAGAGTAAGTACACACGTACGTAAAGAATCACGCTCGCTTGCAATGAAAAATATATACTATAAATTATAGATGTGCACACCTAAGCCTTTCTCTCGCCCTCTGTCTCTCTCTCTCTCTCTCTCTCTCTCTCTCTCTCTCTCTCTCTCTCTCTCTCTCTCTCTCTCTCTCTCTCTCTCTCTCTCTCTCACATTAACACAGGTGAGAGAGGGCAAGACGGGGTTAAGACCGGTAACAGGTTACGCTACAACCATCAAGTGTGAGATAAAATGCTTTTTATACACGAGTGATGGTGACAGTTGTGGTGGCGCCAGCGATGTTTATGATCATCGATGTTGTGGTTGTGAAAGAAATGGTGTGGTAGCAGCGGTGGAGATGGTGGTGGTGGAGGTGTTGGTAGTGGTGGGGGTGCTGGTAGTGGTGGTGGTGATAGTATAGGTGGTGGTGGTAGTGATGGTGGTGGTGGGGGTAGTGGAGAGGTGGTGGTGGTGATGGTAGTGGTAGTTGTGGTGGCGCCAGCGAGCGATATATATGATCATCGTTGTTGTGGTTGGGGTGGTTGTGAAAGAGATGATGATGGGGTTGGTGGTGGTGGAGATGACTGTCATTAGAAGGTTTGGGGTAAGTGGATGAAAGGTAGCTAGTCTGTACAGAGATTTGGACGAGTGGTTGACTATGATTGTGGATGAATGTATATCGGTATATGCCGGTGGTTATAATTACAATGGTGGTTCCAGTGTTGGCATTATAATATAGGTTTGCCTGCAGTGTTTAACCCCTTCATTAACACTGAGTAAGTTTTATCGTGTTTTGGTTACCATTAGACGATTATCTTTAGTTTATACTCTACCTATATGACTCAAATGGGTAAATACGATCTCCATAAATCATTTTAGTATCAACGGTCCTTCTAAATATGCATACAATTATCATATTTTAGCCAGAATCAGAGGTAAAAAGGCGTCATGGTGCTGAAGGGGTTAAACATGTGAGTGGTGTTATTTTAGTAGATACGAACTTATAATGGTTCTTGATATCAGCTATGCATAACGGAAGTGATGATAGTTATACCATATAATTATAGAAGAAGAACGAAATGGAAAAGATGAAGTAAAACGATCTTAAAAGGGGCAATATGTGGGGATTGGGGGGGAGGCTTGTAAAAGATGGGAGAGTGAACAAGTACAATGTATGGCATAAGTACAACACCACTATTTATGAAGCGATCCTGGTCATTCTGAGATACGATCTAACTACTTTACTTAAGGTCTTTGTTTTCGTCTTGCTAGAAACTGGCTGATGACATGAAGCCGCAATATATACAGTATGTATTTCTTTTAGTTTAGTGGTACAGTATTTAATTGATTATTTTTGCTGTAATTATTAGCCGTACATCACGAAAACAGGAACATGCTTGTCATTGGTATGCTAAATAGGGTTAGAGCAATTATGGGAATGACTATCATGGCAATTATAATAGTTCTATGACATGACAAGAATATAGGAAAGGTGAGAAAAGTAATGCATTTGATCACTTAATGTCTCGAAGCAAGGAATGGGACAGAGGAAGTAGTAGGGGGTGAGGAAGGGAGCTGGAGGAGGAGATGAAGGCGTCGGGGCTTGTCAATAATGCTTGAGTTGTATCTTTTGAGAGGACGAAGAGGACAAACACGACATGACATTCATATCGGCAAGAATAACTCGAATAATCCTCGATACACTGATAATCCAGAATGTCTAGATGAATATGATAAGTATGATAACTAAAATTATAATCGGGTACACATCAAATTGGCAGCAAAGGACAAATCGGCCGTGAAATATAACGAAGGAATAGGCTAAGGATAGTAGGAAAAGGATAACTGATCGGATTCAAATGAGTTGAGTGAGATGGATTATATTTTACAACACATATCTTCTTAAGACAAAGATAAACATGGGAGAAATACATACACTGAAAGGAGAATATTGCCAGAGAGAGAGAGAGAGAGAGTGAGAATAAATCCACTATATTAAGAACCAAGTAACGACATATGGTACTGAGGAATGTGTTATAATATTTCATAGGCATAAGTTAAGAGCCGCAGTAATTAGTGAAAGTTAATTATCCCTTTTTTAAGGGGAGATGGGTCGTATTTATTTGCTCATTTACGTATTGTTTTATTAATATATTAGTTTCCTCCCTAGACCTCCATCAAGCCTTAAACCCCTTCCACCCCCCCACCCCCCTCCAAGACCCTCCTTCAAGATATATTTGTACATTTTTCAATAGAAAAATGTCCCGGTCGAAGGCCGGTTTCTCTTAAATTACAAGCTTGCATTCGCTCGCCAGGAAAAAATCGATACCTAAATGAAACCAAAAGTCTTAATACTGACAAAGAAATTGGGCGAAAAGTCATAAAATCGCCAAACTAATGGGCCGAACGTCATAAAATCTGAAAATTAATGGGGCTAAACATGAGGGAGGAGGGGGTCTAGAAAAACGACCCATCTCTCCTTAACAACAGAAGGGGGTAATTGAAAATAGTAATATATAAAACGTCGGGCGTTAGTGAGGGTAATAATTTTCTGGACTTTATCTAGGGCCATTATCGCCCTAATTACTCGTGGGGATAATTACTGGGGCTTATCTCTATATAACCTACGTGTGTCACCTGTTCTCTCTCTCTCTCTCTCTCTCTCTCTCTCTCTCTCTCTCTCTCTCTCTCTCTCTCTCTCTCTCTCTCTCTCTCTCTCTCTCTCTCTCTCTCTCTCTCTCTCTCTTCTCTCTCTCTCTCTCTCTCCTCTCTCTCTCTCTCTCTCTCTCCTCTCTCTCTCTCTCTCTCTCTCTCTCTCTATCTTCTCTCTCTCTCTCTCTCTCCTCTCTCTCTCTCTCTCTCTCCTCTCTCTCTCTCTCTCTCTCTCTCATCTCTCTCTCTCTCTTTCTCTCTCTCTCTCTCTCCTTCTCTCTCTCTCTCGCTCTCCTTCTCTCTCTCTCTCTCTCTCTCTCTCTCTCTCTCTCTCTCTCTCTCTCTCTCTCTCTCCTCTCTCTCCTCTCTCTCTCTCTCTCTCTCTCTCTCTCTCTCTCTCTCTCTCTCTCTCTCTCTCTCTCGAAGCCTACTACTGTGCTTTCCTTTTCAGTACTCTATTTGGCTTTCTACTATACCTACTAGTATTTAGGCCTGATCACCCTACTTGGATGGTATGGTTTGTGGTCAGTGTATATATGTAAATAACTCTTGCACTTGTATAGGAATGTTGTTTTACTCTTCTCATTAAGTTGTGTTTGTTATTTTTTTATGGATATTCATGATTCTCCTTTTGCAATTAGAGCTAAGTTAGGCTACTCAATGAATGATGGCTCAGGTAATACAACCAAAGCAGCTATATTGTAAATGCTTGTATTTATTGTTAGCCCTAGCTCAAAATGATCAGTGAGAATAATATTGCTGCTTGGAGAAATATTACCACAAATCATAACCTTCCTCCCGATCACACTTATATAGTTCGTTCATTTTAGGTTGGGCAGAAATCGTAACCTATAACCTCTAATTTGAGAAGGACTAGAGTAATCAAGCTAATATTTCTGACAGATAGCAAGACTTGGCTAGGGAATATGTGTATAAATTGACGGCTCATTTGCTCTAGCCCTTTTTGAGTTACAGAGGTTAGAGGTTACGATTTCTGGCCAACCTAGAATGAACGGACTATAATCTCTGCCCTTTCCCTCTTCATGTGTTCTCCCTTCATATTCTTCCTTCCTCCATCGTCCTCTTCCCTATGTCTACTCATCTCCCACTTCCATCCTCTGCCTCTCATAGCTATCCCAGTGTTATCCTTTGACCTTAACCCTTTATGTACCAATGCCGTCCTTTTAACTCTATTCTGGCTACTAGTACACGATTTTATTCAGTTCAAAAAAAGCCTCCAGCAAATAGCAAGCTTTAACCTATCTCACTTAACCCTCACAAAATGGTCTAAATATAGCAAGAATCAATTTAACAAGACGTCGCCGGTAGAGAAGGGGTTAATGCTATTCTTCATTGACGATCTCTATATATTTCATAACATTCCCTTCTTCCCTGCAACCTCTGATATCTTTCCTCTCTATTAATCAACTCTCTTCCCCAGTATTGACATTATTTCCTTATATCTCTATCCGTTCTATATAATATTCCCACTCCTAAAAACTTACCTTCTTTCACCTTCACCCACCTTTTCTATATTCATTCATGTATCTTCCACCCTTGCTTCTCCGTCCCCCCAACCCTTTCAACCCCCCCCCCCTCCCTGCCCATTTAACCCCCACTTAACCCCCTACTTATTAGCCTCACACCTCCACCTCATCTCTCACCCTTTTTCCATCCCTCTCATCCCCCTCACCACCACCAACCCCATCCCATTCACCAAATTCTTGTGTTTTTATCCATTGTGGTTTTTTTCCTCACTCCCCCAACTCGCCACCCACCGACCCCGCTACGTTCCCATCGGCTTGCATCTGTTACGGGTGAGGAGGAGGAGGAGGAGGGTGAGGGTCAAGGTGGTCAGGGGGGGAGGTGGGTGATGAGGGTGAAGATATGGGCGCATCTGTTGTAGGTGACAATAAAAAGTCTGGGGGTGCCTTGTATGCATGTCCTAATAGTTTACGTATTTTGACGACTTTAATTTAATTATGTTGATCGGCTCTCTCTCTCTAACATATATTATATCTACCCATTTATCTATCAATGTACTAACTATTTTATATTTATATATATATTATATGTGTGTGTGTGTATAGATAGATATAATGTTAATCATATATTTGTTTATTTTGTTAACCTGCCGCCGTTACTGTGTATTATATGTCTTACACTTGTTATTTACAGCTGAATAATGTTTTAAGGACTACCTCCTATCAACCAGTCCGGTCAAATTATAGTTCATTAACCCACAGCGACATAGTGCAAATTCAAACCGCTTTTCCTCGCTCTCGCTCTCGCTCTCGCTCTCGCTCTCGCTCTCGCTCTCGCTCTCGCTCTCGCTCTCGCTCTCGCTCTCGCTCTCTCTCTCTCTCTCTCTCTCTCTCTCTCTCTCTCTCTCTCTCTCTCTCTCTCTCTCTCTCTCTCTCTCTCTCTCTCTCTCTCTCTCTCTCTCTCTCTCTCTCTCGTGCCTTTTTTATCTACCTACCGGCTCTATTCCTGAAGAATGAAATCTACAAGGCCTATCGCAAGTTGTAAAAATATCGTCTAAAATTTATCCTAACTCGTATCTAGCAGAGTAGCATATGTTTCGCCCTTACGCCATCAGTCCCCCTCTTTAATTACGGGGGGAGCAGTAAGTGGTAGTATATATATTAGTTATGAAGCGGGTAATGGCTGAAACACTTAGTGGTGGGTTATATTATAGATAATTTGTTAATGTTAATAGTGCAATGGTTATAGTGGTGGGTTATTTTGTAGATAATTTGTTAATAGTGCAATGGTTATATAATTTTGTATACATTGATAAATAACACAAGGGACTGGAGTTCTCCAAAAGGGGCTCCAGTCCTGGAGTTCTTCTTGAATTTATGTGTGCTGGCTGAATAATCCAATAGCCTCTGAAGTCCTATTTTAACTAACAAGAGAAAAATCAAGATGGGTTGATTTTATAAATGCTTATAACCAATCTGCCGTCATTGTAATCTTCTTGGATGAAAAGGTAAAGTTGTGTTTACGTCATAATTTCATCCAAAGTTTGTTAGTTATTGCTGTTTTGGGTGATATTAAATGCAATCAATTTTGAGTATCATGGATTCCAGACAAATTACTTATTAGCTAACGGAAAAGTGTGGATGGGTGGAAATAATTTAATCTTATGGTATTTTAAAATATGTGCTGTAAGGATCACTATCGTCTATCAATCATCCTTTTGATGTATATCTTGTTTTAAGCTAAGCAAATTATGAGAACAAAATAAGTCGTAATTTTATACATTTGTGGACATATAAACATTGTGAGCTTCTTAAAATGCATATAATGCACATTCCATTAAACAAAAATATGTTTATAGCTATATAATATTTTCGATTGTCTGTGCGTGTGTCTGTCTGTCTGTGTGTCTGTTCTTTATGCATGGCCACATTTTTTAAGCTAGAGCGTTCATACTTGGTATGCATAGTAAGGGGGTCCCTAGGCAGGTTTTAGTGAAAAATAGAATTCCCCAGGGTGAAAGGGACGGAGAAAATGGGCGCGAAATCGGAAAAATTGCCGTTTGGGGCAGGAGGCCTCCGATCGAAAAGGTGTATGGAACGAAAGTTGTTCGCAGCCCCCCCCCCCCCAAAAAAAAAATGGGGGTACGGATGAGGTCAGATCCAAAATCGGAGGTCATTTAGCGGCCGAAATCGAGGTCGCCGTTTAATGAGGCACAGGGAGGTCGAGGCCGGTGATTATGGTAGTGATTGTGGTAGTAGTGATTGATGATGGTGATTATGGTAGTAGTAGTAGTGGTGGTAGTAGTGATGGTGATTATGGTGATTATGGTGATTACCCGGGCAACGCCGGGTACCCCTGCTAGTAATAAAGATTTTCATTTAATCCTATCGAAATTACCAGGACGTAATACCAGGACGCATTCTTAAACATGTTGTTTTTCGTGTTTTCCCAATTTACCATTTTAGCTTTCTTAACTTTTATAAATAGCTTTTGTATATGATTACCTTTAGATATCCTAAATAACATTGATGATATGCAGAATCTCATATGCCTTTTATTTCTTGATCCTCATACCTTCAACAATATCCCTACTTCAAATTTTCATTAAATTACATTAAATTTTAGTTATTTATTTATTTATTTATTGTTTTGTAATTTCTCCCTTTCAGGTTAATTTTACTTGCTATCACTCTCTTCCATGTTCTGTCTAGGCATATTATGTTTTCCTTCTGTTTTAACTGCATTTTCTATTCCCTTCCTCTCTGTTCTGCAATACCGTACACCGCCTTCCTTCATCTTTCCCTCATTCTTATTGACCCCTCCCACTTTGGCCCTGTTCACACTTTACCCTCTTCCTCATTTCTCCTATCCTACTCCCTGGCCCCCACCCCCTCCTCCCTCCCTTTCCTCCTCTTTCTTAGCTTTTTCTCTTTCTCCATTACTTGTTCCAGTTTTTTGTCTATATTTATGTCCCTCTTTTCGATCTCTTCTTTTACCTTACCTTTTCCTTCGTTTCCCCTCTCTTTTTCTACTCCTTTCTCATTCTTCCCCCTTCCACACACACCTCTCTCCCTCCCTCCCATATCTACTACCGCGGGCGTACCATTATTATGCCACTTCACCCATAAATCTATCGACAACCGTGATTATCTATCGGCGCTGATCGGACATGAGCGATGGTTCGATCTGTCCACCATATGACTGTTGTACTAGATTTGTTGATGTATATTTATTTCATCTCTCTCTCTCTCTCTCTCTCTCTCTCTCTCTCTCTCTCTCTCTCTCTCTCTCTCTCTCTCTCTCTCTCTCTCTCTCTCTCTATCTCTCTCTCTCTCTCTCTCTCTCTCTCTCTCTCTCTCTCTCTCTCTCTCTCTCTCTCTCTCTCTCTCTCTCTCTCTCTCTCTCTCTCTCTCTCTCTCTCTCTCTCTCTCTAATGATAGCCAGAATGAACTGTCAAGACGCGTTACGATCCTCAAGGGTGTTAATCTGAGGAGGCAAACTTTGGTAACCTGTATAATATGTGATACCCCTTGTGTGCCTGGATGGAAGTCAATCACCTGACTAACCAAAAACGCAGCTATACGGAGATGAGCGTCACGGCAATGCATAAGCTAGAGTAAGCGTCCTAACTGTATTAAACAGTAACCTTCCTTACATCTTCTTAAAACAATATCAAACCTTCACATTACACCACATGCCGTACAGTAAAAAAATATAAGTTCTCTCTCATCCAATATCTACCCCATATTTGGTACCTCATATCTTCTCGCCTATGTGCGGAGTAGAACCAAAGCCATAATTAAGCAACTAACCGTCCTGCTACTGTCCCTACCTCCAGTAATTAGATACAGACGTTCTTCAGGCTTTTAAGTATCCTTCGTTTTGACTCTACGCGAAGCAAAGGTGGGAGGGAAGTTTTTGTATGTGACTTTACACTCCCCTAGACCATTATTCACAGGTAGCCAGTGCCCTCCACCCAGCCCTAGATACTCCCATACCCCCCCCCCCCGCTCCACATACCTCGCACGCCCGTACATGCCTATCCGTCTGGTCGATAGTTAGTCAGCTGTGGGCGGTGTGAACATCAGCCTTTGGGCGGGGAGAGAGAGTTACAAGGAGTTACAAGGAATAGTTAGTATCAGCAACTGCGTTCCATTCCGAGGAGATACTCAAAATGAAAGGAGAGAGACTGATTAGGGCACACTACACTCATTACAGTGTGTAAAACACTATCTACTCTCTTCTTGATCTGCTCTACTGAAGAACTGTGTGTGTGTGTGTGTGAGAGAGAGAAAGAGAGAGAGAGAGAGAGAGAGAGAGAGAGAGAGAGAGAGAGAGAGAGAGAGAGAGAGAAAGAGAGAAAGAGAGAGCGAGAGTTATTTAGTGAAGGCATCGAAAGGGGTTTAATTACAATTGTAGATTAAGCTTTTTGGTTGTGTTCCTATATGTTTGGGATGATCGTAAGGTCGTTGTTGTGGGCAAGACTATGTTGTGATACGAAACGGTAATACCGTTTATGAACTACATAATTATATTGTCCATAGACACACAAGCGAGTAGGTTGAATATTATAATAAGAATTGTCCATAGCTTATATTAGACATAAAGGTAAGTAGACTCTATATTGAATAAGAAAAGGAATGAAAATAGCGTTTATGAGACAATGCTAATATTATTGAAACGCTGTCACCTATGCAATGAAACAACACTGTGTAGTGAAAGTAGTAGTCTAGTTGCATAACAAACAAAACTTACCATATATTATTAATATAGTTGTAGATGTGTTTTGTAAGACAGTGAGTGAGATTATTGACAATAAGTTACTGCTTATTCAATATTGGCGATCTGAAGGCATTGTATGGACATGAAAGGATAAATTTACAAATTTAGCTTGCAGGAGTTCAGAGTGGGTATATTTTAGTTTGAGGGAAGTCTGGTAAAGCGTCTAGGGGACAAACTAAAGTACATTGCTTGAAAATGGCAAAAACAAGTTCAATACGGTACTAAATAATAGTTAAACCGTATCATAACTCAGAAAACGTCGGATCAGCTAGTGTTAACCCTTTCAGTACCCTTGACGTCCATTTAACTTTATTCTGGCTACTATTAAACGATTGCTTACAGTTCAAACATGAATAAGCGTCGAACTATCTCACTTAACTCTTTTTACTACCACAGATCCTTCTTGAACTGCATACAATTGTCTAAATATAACTATACAATTAAATAATCGTCGCCGGTACAGAAGGAGTTAAGTATGGTAGTGGTCTAGAAGGTAGCATGGGAGGGGTAGTAATAGATGATGGTAACATGATAACAAAGAGTGATAGTATAGTAGTGAATTAATGGTTAAGAAAGACGATAGTGAAAGAATGGTCAAATGACAATACGCTATAGTCTATTTTTCCCAGCTGATGGTAAATTGCCACATATCCATCTTAATTACTTGGCTATTACGAACATTTTGTAGCGAAATATGTTGCTGTTTTTTTTTGTTTTTTTCTATGTGGTTGAGGGAGGCAAAAGGCATAACTGCCTATAGCGAGTGCCTCCCCCATAGTTGAAAGAGTGACAGGGCCAAAATCAAGGGACGTTCGAGCCAAAATGCCTGGACACACGGAGTTTGAAGCAATTTAAGTCATAGGAAGAGGGAAAGACTGATTCTGGGAGAGAGTTCCAGAGCTCAGCTGTTGAGTAGAAGAACGTTTGAGAGTAACGTTTCACTCTTGGGTTGGAGAGTTGCACAGAGTAGGGGTGGGATTGAGTTGCAAGACGGGTACCACGTGCCCTACGTAAAGGAGGTGGTATGCACTGGGATAGCTCTGAGGAACACTGATTATTATAGTAGCGATAGAATAGCGAGAGAGATGCAACATTGCGGCGGAGAGAGAGAGATTGCAGAGAGTTGGTGAGTGGACGGGAGTTAATGATACGAAAGGCCTTCCTTTCAATTTGTCTAGGAGAGCGGTGTGAGAGGAACCTCCCCACAAATGTGAACAATACTCAATACAAGGGCGCACTATGCCCCTGTACAGAGCAAGAAGCTGTGCAGGGGAAAAGAACCCCCTAAGACGGTTGAGCACACCCAGCTTCTGGGAGGCTGCCTTAGCAAGACTGGTAATATGGTCCTTCCAAATGAGAGCAGAAGAAAAAGAGACACCAAGAATATTGAGAGAAGATGAAGGGTTGATTTTTGTATTGCTGAAGAATAAGGGATAGTCCGCTGGGAGATCCTGACGGGTAGATAGATGGAGAAATTGGAAGTTATGGAAACTTGGCAATAAGATGATGCAGGGACATAGTAGTTTCATATTTGTATTAAATATCGAGAAATGAGCTGCTAAACAATTCGATTTCCTTGAAATAAACCAACTATAGTTATATATATATATATATATATATATATATATATATAATTTTTTTTTTATTCACCTACTATTATAGACGAGACCGAGAAAGCGACGACGAGGGAAAGTGAAATTGGTCCCAAACACTAAGAATTGGAACTTTAAATGTTCCTGTTCGTGCTCTGTCTCGAGTCGACCATCCCCAGTTATGGGGTATGTGCCTGAGTATATACATACATACATGGTAATAGTGTTTGTGAAAGCACACGACCATAATGCAAAGCGGTAGTACTAGTAGGATAGTCAAAGGACAAAATAGTAATATTAGGAAGAAAGGTAGTGTGGTAGAATGGAAGCAGGGCGGGATGGTATTGGGAGGATGGTTGAGTAGCGAGGTAGTATGGTAGAAAGGTATAATATGGTAATGGTAGCAGGGCGGGGATGGTAATGGGAGGATGGTTGAATAGCGAGGTAGAATGATAGTATGGTAGAAAGGTATAGTAAGGTAGAATGGTAGTATGGTAGAAAGGTATAATATGGTAATGGTAGCAGGGCGGGGATGGTAATGGGAGGATGGTTGAGTAGCGAGGTAGTATGGTAGAAAGGTAGTATGGTAGAATGGTAGTATGGTAGAAAGGTATAATATGGTAATGGTAGCAGGGCGGGGATGGTAATGGGAGGATGGTTGAGTAGCGAGGTAGTATGGTAGAAAGGTAGTATGGTAGAATGGTAGTATGGTAGAAAGGTATAATATGGTAATGGTAGCAGGGCGGGGATGGTAATGGGAGGATGGTTGAGTAGCGAGGTGGGCGGGGGCGAACATCGAAGAGTGGTAATCAAGCCATTAGGGTATAATTGATTGTCTGAGTCTTAACCTACCCACCGGCGCTCTCTCGGGATGGTCTGATGATGGATGATGCTGATGGGGTTAGTGGTGGTGGTAGTAGTAATACCCGTTCTAGAATAGTTGGAGTAGTTATTAATGACTACTTCAACTATTCTACAACTCTTATTATTGCTAGTACTATATTAC
>CM064530.1:16331415-16346415 GCA_032716605.1 Paralithodes platypus
CCTAATTGAGTATATTAAAATGCTCAATTGGGCTGTAGGCGCCTTGATTTCGTCCTGCAAATATATTAACCCTTTCACGCACATATGACGCAGAGGTTGCCAGATTAGCAATAAGAAATAGTTCTCTCACTCTTATAATTAGTTTTCTGCCCACAGCTAACTCAAAGACAACTGCAGAGGTTGAAGTAACTAAACTAAAGGTTTCTAAATACCCCTGATGGTAACAAAGATTTTAAAGTATCCCCAAATAGGCTCAAAATCGCGTCATATGTCGGAGAGGGTTAAAAGTAAAACTCAATAACACAGCATTGTTTTCTTCCTTGGTCAAATTAGGCTATGACGGCTCTCTTAATAAAGGAGGTTAAGCTAATGTAGGTTTAAATATATGGTTGTCTAATTAACTTCAACTTTCTTAAACCCTTCTGTACCGGCGATGTCTTTTGACTTTTATTCGAGCTCTATTTAGACGCTGTTGTGCAGTTTAAGAGGGACCTATGGTAGTATATAGTATGTGGTAGTGCTATTTCGAAGCCTGTTACTTGCTGGAATACCTTATTAAAGTAAGTATAATCGTCTAATAGTAGCCAGAATAAATCAAAGACGTCGCTGGTACAGAAGGGGTCAATAGTTTGCGAACCCACAGGATCGATAACAAAAACTAATAAACAACAATAATAAAATATAATTGCAATAGGTTCGTCGTCACCACCTCTGCATTCAGCTTCTACAATACAAACTTTTATATAGTTACTTCGTGTTGAAAAGTTTAATATTTGTTTTCAAAATGTACTCCTGTAGGAATCCAACTATTTTGTGTTTCTGAATATACTTATGGTAAAGATTGTTTTCACTTGGCTTTCTTAATTGTAGCGGGCGTATTCTCTCTCTCTCTCTCTCTCTCTCTCTCTCTCTCTCTCTCTCTCTCTCTCTCTCTCTCTCTCTCTCTCTCTCTCTCTCTCTCTCTCTCTCTCTCTCTTTCATTTCCTCACATTCTACATTTCTTCCAGATACTGTAACACCATATTGCCATTGATCAAAAGAGCGTTATTGGAAAATTCCTGTATGTGAAGGAAGGAATGTTTTTGAAATAATTAACCTTTTGCCTGGAGGTGAAGCCATCAATATACGAGGTGCCCTTCGGAAATTTGGAAATGAGACAACATAACCTTCTTTTTAAGGATCAGCGTGTCTAAATACTCTCCCAAAAGGCAAATACCTGTGTGTGTGTGTGTGTGTGTGTGAGGAAAGGATGGGGGGGGGGGGATGATGATGCCTGTGTGTATGTTGGAGGGTGGGTGTGGGGGTTAGGGAGTGGTGAAAAGCAAAGGAGGGACTTGTGTGTTTTATTGGTAAAATTGTCTTTTTGTATGTTACTCTGAAAAGGTTTAGGCAACAGTGTTTTAGGTTGGATTATTTACATACAGTAGTTATATTTTCACGTAATCCTGTTGTATTTTTATTCTTAACCCTTTCACTGTGGGTGACGTACATATGTCCTACAGTATGTAAAAAAAGGCTTACACTGTGGCCGACGTACATATACGCTGTGGTAGTACCAGCAGAGTTGGTGGCACCAACCCGCCCCGCTTGTTTCCAGATACTTCCAGGAGACTCTAGCCTTGCCACTCATACTTACATCAGTGTGCTCTGAGCATTGGTAAAGGGAGGATGTGTATACAATGAAAAGATGTTTTAGAAGCTGAAAATAAAAATAAAACAAGACTACGTCTCCATGTAACTGTGACTGGTATATACCAGGTACTAATATGAAGTTCATTTAATCTTCATTTCAACATCCCATCCTGTCTTGTAAACATAAAACATGATGCATAACTATATGTCTTAGAGTTATCGGGAGTGGTAGTGAACAATAACAACATATAGTTTTGTTCTCTTGGGTCGGGTACTTGGTGACAGAACACACAATGTATTAAATCTATTTTCCCGGCTGGTGGGAAGAGGTAACTGTTATAGGGAGAGTTTGACCCAATATTTTCATTGGAGCACCTTCCAATTCGCTCTGTGCTACAGATATGCGCTAGGGCGATGTCTATTGAGCAAAATTAGCGGTAAAATCGCCACCTGAGCGTTTCTTTCCTATAAAAGGGCCGTACTGAAAGGGTTAAACAATTTGTTTCCCTTCCCAGTGCTTGATACCCAATGAATATGGTGGGAATGTGTGTTAATTGCAGAGAGTAGGCCTACACAGATTAGCATTACCATTTCTAAAGGTAACAATTTGTCAACTTAATTCGTCCTTAACTTGTTTTCTGTGTATGAAGGGGACAAAAGGCAAAGCTGCCTGCAACAAGTGTGGGGAGGTTCCTCTCACACTGCTCTCCTAGACAAAGTTGAAAGGAAGGCCTTTCGTATCATTAACTCCCGTCCACTCACCAACTCTCTGCAATCTCTCTCTCTCCGCCGCAATGTTGCATCTCTCTCGCTATTCTATCGCTACTATAATAATCAGTGTTCCTCAGAGCTATCCCAGTGCATACCACCTCCTTTACGTAGGGCACGTGGTACCCGTCTTGCAACTCAATCCCACCCCTACTCTGTGCAACTCTCCAACCCAAGAGTGAAACGTTACTCTCAAACTTTCTTCTACTCAACAGCTGAGCTCTGGAACTCTCTCCCAGAATCAGTCTTTCCCTCTTCCTATGACTTAAATTGCTTCAAACTCCGTGTGTCCAGGCATTTTGGCTCGAACGTCCCTTGATTTTGGCCCTGTCACTCTTTCAACTATGGGGGAGGCACTCGCTATAGGCAGTTATGCCTTTTGCCTCCCTCAATCACATAGAAAAAAAAAAAAAAAAAAAAAAAGTGTCTCTCCCAAAGTTGCAAAAGCGACAGTTGCCATTTTTTTTTTTTTTGGAAAGAATTGTGGTGTGCTTGTTTAGTGAAATTAATAGGAGGAGGTGTTTGTGAGCTAGCTGGATTACTTTCTGTGTAGCTGAGACACAAACAGACACCAGGGATAATGCCAGACAAATGAAACAAGATTTCCCGCCATTCCTTATCACATGCCTATGAGGCCTCCTCTAAGGTGTGTACTCAATTAGTGTGTACAATTGTCTATGAGAGAGTGTGAATGAGTGACGTGCGTAAGTGATTTTATGATTAATGATAATAATAACGCCGAAATATACAATCCCATAATCTGAGAACTTTTTTAGTAAACTGAATCTAATTTGACGTGGTCATTTATATAACTATAACATTGGCCTCTCCCTTTCCTGTAATAAGGTTGTTTACCCAACACATATGGGATTATGCAGTCGCTGTAGCCTATTGTCCCTTTAAGGGGGCCCACCTCTTTTTTGTTCTCCCTCTCTCTCTCTCTGGGTACGCTACCTATAGCATTGACAGTGAATAAATACATATGCAGAAAATGCCCTGTTTACTGAAGGATATAAACATTTAGAGGCCAAATTCATTAACAGGCAAGAACTACTATCATGAGAATATACAAGGGGGTTAGGTTGGGGGTGGGGGAAGACAGTAAGGGTGGAATTCTGAAATTATTCTTTCCCTGCGCAGCGACGTGAGAGGACGAACTAACTTTGAAAATTACGTTACCTTGAGAAATGGGAGTGCTAATCCGTGTACTCTCTGTAAACAACGCTCATTCCCACGATTTTCTGTAAACAACACTCATTCCCACAAAAATCGTTCAATATTAGGCGCTGAGAAAGGATTTTGTTTTAAATACCACACTTGTATTGGACGTTCTGAGAAGGCAGTGAAGACAGTTACACAAATGAAGGAGGTAGAATAGTGTAAGGAAACGGCCTGTATGTCTTCCTATTTGGAATAAATGCAATATTTACAAGAAAGCGAAACTTAATAGTTTAACCCCTTCTATACCGGCGACGTCAATTTAATTTTATCCTAGCTATATATAAACGAGTTTGTGCAGTTTACGAAGGATATGTGGTAGTAAAAATAGTTAATTGAGATAGTTCGAAGCCTGGTAATTGCTGGAGGCCCTTTTTAAACTGAATAATATCGTTTATTAGTAGCCAGAGTAAAGTTAAAAAGACGTCGCCGATACGAAAGGGTTTAAAACACAGATATATAGACAAAAATAGCAACACACTGTACATCTAACGGCACACAGGAGGAGGAAGTGCAACCACAAACACGCCTTAAATCCCCGTGTTAGCAGAGATATTGAGTGGCTCCGCAGTGCAACCTGGAGTTAACGAGGGTGAGCACAGGTGAGTCAGCCTAATATTACCGACCGTAATACTGGTGCGGGGGTCAACGTTCGTAATTCTCTCTCTAGTCAAACTCTCATGTTTTTCTTACTTACATTTTGTTTCCTCTCTCTCTCGCTCTCGCTCTTTTATGTGTAGATCTTCATTCCTACACATATACATATTTCCTCTATTTCTTTCATTAATGTTCTTTTATTTCAGAAAAACTACTTCCTTATTCATGTCTAACCGTAATCAAATGTCCACGCCGTTTTTATCTATACACATAAAATTATCTACATATTTCAATTGTGTAGATTCATATTACAACATCAATTTCATCTTAATTTAAAAACACGTTCCAATCATAATACTATAATTTTGTTTTCTTGCATAATATTTTGTGCATATATTTCTTCTGCGATGGCGACTTTCTTTTCATTTTGTATGAATGTATGTATGCATATACTCAGGCACATACAACCATTGCTGGGGGTGGCCGACTCAAGACAGAGCCCGAACAGAAACTACATTTAAAGTTCCAATTCTTAAGGTCCGAGACTACTGTCGCGTTCCCTCGCCCATTTCTCTGTCTCGTCAAGTAGGAGAATTTTACAAGGGGAGGAAGATTCCCCCCCCCCCCAAAAAAAAAAAAAAAAAAAAACATAAATAAATAAATAAATAAAAAATGAATAAAAATAAATAAACATAAATAAATAAATCCTTGTTGTTTTACCGGCATATAGTACCTGTGGATCAGCAATATTCCAGGGTATAATTATATATATATACCGGTATATATATATATATATATATATATATATATATATATATATTTTTTTTTTAATAAAGACCTCCGTCTACGTATTGTGAAAAACCTGTTATCCTCCGGCAAATTATGGGGTTGAGTGAGTGAAGGGGGGGGGGGGGGGAGACAGTGAATGAAGGAGGACTTGTGTCACCTGTGCCTACCATTTACTCTTCCACTTTGCTCTTTCTTTCCTCCTTTACTTCACTTTGATTCTTAGAGACCTCTCACTTCCCCAACCTGTATATCCCCCTCGACTTTAACTTTCCTATGAATATCATGTCAACAATATACTGTATATATTATAGTATGTACAATCGCGCTAATAAGTGATGTCTCGGCACCAAGTATGTTATGATCAATAATTGGTATCAGCAATATTTAAGCTTCATTTCTTCTAATCAAGTGAAATATACAACCATGTTCCTACACTTACCCACCCTATTCAACATCTGACAGACATTAATACAGCTCAGAGCAAGCCAAACGTAATGACAGGTGGAACATGACTTATTAGCGCGACCGTACACGGTATATAGATGCTAGGACTATTATGTATGAATTTTACTTTATATTAAGGGGAGATGGGTCGTTTTTCTAGACCTTCTCCCTCATGTTTAGCCCCATTAGTTTTCAGATTTTAAGATGTTTGGCCCATTAGTTTTTCGATGTTAATACCTTTCGCCCCATTTCTTTGTCAATATTAAGACCTTTCGTGCTATTTAAGTGTTGATTTTTTTCCTGGCGTCACTCATTTCTTCTTAGCATCCCTATTTACCCTGCAGTCTCCCCTCTTCTCCCATCTACATATTACTGGATCTTCACCTCTCCCTCTCTTTTATCACTCCCTTTTTTTCCTTTCCTTCCCTAACTCTCTCTCTCTCTGTCTCACAAAATGTCTTCACATACAGTGTGGTTAAAGATTGGAATAGTTTACCAAGGGAGGTGGTCGATAGTAATTCAATTGATACGTTTAAGAAAAGACTTTACGGTCATCTGATGAAGATTGGATTAATATGAATTAATCAGTAGGCATGTGTAATTTCCCTTTCAAACTTATGTTTTATATACTCTTATCAAAACTTTTTAGCCGGAGGGAGTGGAGGGTGGGGAGAGAGCCTTCTACTTTACTGTCCTATTCCTCCATTATAAACTGTCCCCGTCTATAGGTAGCGCCAACGAACTTGACAATAATCTTGATCCCTGACCTCTCTAACTCAAACGGGCCTACTGTCTGCAAATATACATACCTATTCCCTGGGGGACTCTTCCCAAATGATAGAAACGTCAGCCCGATTGCTGTCATTCTTTTCAAGTTATAAGAAGTTAAGAGGTAAAGATTATTGTCAAGTTCACTGGCGCTACCTATAGTAGTATTAAGGCCGGACCACCTAGTTGGGACCGCAAGGTCTGTGTGGTCTGAGTATATATGTAGCTCTGTGTAACACACACACACACACACACACACACACACACACACACACACACACACACACATTTACTCCCCCACTTTTCCCTCTCCGACTGCACACTAGCCGCTTGCAACCGTGTACACATGGCGGCCTATGTAAACACACTGCATTGTCTTACTCTCGCTGGGGGGGAGGGGGGGGGGGGGGGGTTAATGAGGGTGTGGGGGTCTGTAACGAGGTTCGTGAGAAAGAGAGAGAGGAGGTTTGAGAGTGAGAGAGATATTGTATGCACATCTACAGTAAAAATCAAAAGTTCTCTGACAGCCTTCCTCATAAACTGTGTAATTTTAAGTTTCTATAATTTGATAGTCTTCATGTACAGTATGTATAATAACCCCAGGCAACTATATAATTTATGTCAGGTCGTATACATTTTGTTATTGATCCCAGTGTGTTAAACCGGAGTAATTTTGTTTTAACCCATACACGCCCATTTTAGCATATTCTGGCAACTATAAGACTATTTTATTCAACTTAGGAAGGACCTCTAGCAATACTAAGACTTTAAACGATCTCGACCAACCCTTTTGACTACCACAGATACTTCCTAAGCTGCAAAATATCGTCTAAATATAGCTAGAATATAATCATAACACACGTCGCTGGTACTCAAAGGGTTAAGAATGGAATGCATTTATATTATCACCAGCCCACCAATTAACTTACAAATAAACCTACTTAATGAAATCAATAAAACTAATGAATATGAGATGGATTACAAGACAATTATACAAAAATTTCCGTTTTTGGCATTATATCGCTTTCAAACATAAACAGTGTAAATTAAACTGTAAATTTAGTAATAATGACTAAATAGACGGGAATAGTTCGCTCGTTTGACATCCTGATTGACTCTTCTGGAAAACTGTCTATTCTATATCTATATATTCAGGATCAATCTCCACTTTTCCCTTTTTTTGTGGGGGGGGGGACTCAAGACAGAGCCAAAATAGGGACAACACAACAGAAAACAATGAACACACACAAACAAAATACAAATTCACACACATCTAGATGTACACATTAATCAAGAAGGGGGATCTAATGAATGTGTTTTTTAAATTTTTATGGAGGTCTAGGGAGGAAACTAAACAAATTATAAAACAAAATCCATATATGGAAAACACAAATCATAATTGTAATTGTGGCGCACTATTTATTATTCGCCGATTGCGTATGGTGTAATAATTATATCCCCTGGTGGCAAACGAGACATTTTCCTTTCTTTTAGTCATCATTACTAAATATATAGAGATGAATTTATGCTGCACTATTCTTATGATATCCTTGGAAGTAATACAATGGCTAAAACAATGCTAATTTAGGATATTCTTCTTGTATTTCTTCTCATATTCATTCAAGTCTTCAAACAAAATTGATATAGATTGTCGATTTTAAGACCTTTCGCCCCATTTCTTTGTCAATATTAAGACCTTTCGTGCTATTTGGGTGTCCAGCTATGTCTTATCTAGTACCACTCTTACTATGTAGCCCCTAATGAGGTGGGAGGAGACTTAATGCGAGTGTTGTGTGTGTCGCAGAATTAACGTACTTGTGATAGGCTCTCTCTCTCTCTCTCTCTCTCTCTCTCTCTCTCTCTCTCTCTCTCTCTCTCTCTCTCTCTCTCTCTCTCTCTCTCTCTCTCTCTCGTCGTCAACATATAATTATCATGTTCAGTCCTAAATTAACTTCATACTTTCAACATATGCCTACAGTACATGTGCAACCATCCGTTCCCATTGCTTCATTGTGAATCTATATAATTTGTCTTGTTCAACAGTCTCCCAATTTTACTCAGCTATCCATTTGATGTGTGGGAATTTTGTGTTTTGTCTGTTTGTTCTGTCTTGTGTTTTGTGTTTTCTCTGTTCTTGCTCTGTCTTGAGTCGGCCACCCCCAAGAAAAAAACAAAAAATAATAAATAAAAATAGAGTAAAATAGAAAATAAAAATAGGAAAAGTGGGGATTGGGCCTGAGCATATACTGTACATACATACATACCCATTTGCCCTGTTTACTGCACATTCAAATATGAAACATTTGTCCATTTATACCGAGTCATCCGCTCTTGTTCACTTTTAAGGGGATAATGTTTTTTTTTTTTCTATTAATTTATATATTAATGTATTTATTTAGTTTCCTCGCTAGACCTCCATCAAGCTTTAAAAATCACAACCTAGACCCCCCCTTCAAGATAAATTTGTAAATTTTTAGGTAGAAAATGTTCCCAGCCAAAGGCCGGTTCCTCTTAAAATTGCAGGCTCGCTATCGCTCGCCAGGATAACATCGACACCTAAATGGCACGAAAGGTCTTAAAATTTACAACGCAATGGCGTGAAAGGTGTTGAAATCGTCAAACTAATGGGCCGAACGCCTTATAATCTCAAAACAAATGGGGCAAAGCATGAGGAAGAAGGGGGCCCAGAAAAACGGCCCATCTCCCCTTAATCCAATCTCCCAGAATATATCATCCGCACATCCAAAAAGCTACCCAATCTCACCCATATCTCCACTGTTTGTATCGATTTTTACCTACACTATTCATATTGGTATGTAATCATCTGCCACTTCATTTTTACCTGCACTATTCATATTGTTATGTAATATCTGCCACTTCATTTTTACCTACACTATTCATATTGTTATGTAATCATCTGCCACTTCATTTTTACCTACACTATTCATATTGTTATGTAATCATCTGCCACTTCATTTTTACCTACACTATTCATATTGTTATGTAATCTGCCACTTCATTTTTACCTACACTATTCATATTGTTATGTAATCATCTGCCACTTCATTTTTACCTACACTATTCATATTGTTATGTAATCATCTGCCACTTCATTTTTACCTACACTATTCATATTGTTATGTAATCATCTGCCACTTCATTCCCACCCATTTACTGAATCACATACACGTTTTATCCATACAAAGCCTACCACGTATCACCTATTCTTTGTGCTTACTAATATTCATCTTTATTGAATGGATTTTATACACATGTTTTCATCCAAGTTATTGCCCCATTTAGCATAATACCATTAATTGAACTTGCCAGTGTACACCAATCCTAATTACCATATTTATTGATTAAGTATATTCACAGGAAAGCATTTCAACAGCTTACACACACACACACACACACACAGACAGACAGACAGACAGACAGAGAGAGAGAGAGACAGAGAGAGCGAGAGCGAGCGAGAGCGAGCGAGAGCGAGCACCTATCGTCATCGACACCACCTCATTATGCCATCCCCTGTTTACCCTCTCTACAACACCGCGCTTACTGTGAATGCGTTGTTTGCATTACCGTGTGCGTGGACTTTACAATATAGTTTACTGCATATTTACTTTACAGCCTACATATACTGTACTTTATAGAAAGTAGCTTACATCAGCCATTATACTTCTAACTTGCTCGTGATTTCCATTTTTCCTTTACATGCCATGTTGTGGATGAACGTAATAGTGGTAGGAGATCTTGAAGAAGGAACGTATATAAAATAAGATATGAGAAGAAAGGAAGATAATGGGAAAATACAAAATAGAAGAGTTAATCAAATAATGAAGACTGGAAGGGGGAAAATGGCGTTAGTTACACGAAATTAATTACATAAGGCAAAGAGCAAGTTGAAAAATAACATTGCACGAAGGGAATTAGAAATGTGGGACGAGTTACGAGGAAAGAAAATATAGGCGGTATAAAGGAAGAAGAAGAAGGCTTGACACTTTATAATAAGTCAAGAATGTTTAGGTTGATCTCCTAGGTGGTCATGGGTGCTTGACTAACTGCTCTAGGTCATATAAGATTGAAAAGATGTAAGCTTGTTCACCAGGTGTGTCAGTGAAATGAGGGCGAGCCATTGGGGGTGGTGAACAGTGAAGTCACCCAAGATGGAGATTTCAGAGAAGGGAAAGATGGATAAAATGTGTTTCACTTACCTCTAAGGTAAGTTAGTCAAAGAATTTTGGATATTCAGTAGAATTAAAGGAGAGATGAGCAGCACAGATATATTTAGTGGCAGAGTGACAGGATAGCTTAAGGGGGGTGACCTGTTTTTGTTCTGTCCTTTTCTATCTTTCTCTGCCTTGTATCCATTTGGCCCCATTCAGCCTACTGTTTTAAGACGTTTATCCCCATCCAGGTGTCAATTGTTTACTGGTGAGCGGTAGCGAGCCAGCATATTTTTTATTTTTGTTTGACAGCAGGCTAAATTTGTAAATTTTTCGATAGAAAAATGTCTCCGGCGAAGCCGGATTGCTTCATATAATGCTGGCTCGCTATCGCTCGCCAGAAAGAAATCGACACCTAGATGGGGATAAACGTCTTAAAATAGTTGGCTGAATGGGGCCGAATGGATACAAGCCAGAGAAAGAGAGAAAAGGAGAGAAATAACAAAAAGCAGGTTACCCCCCTCAAGCCAGAGAGTTGATAATTCATTAGTCAAAGTTGTGAACACGAGACCAAAATTGTTGCGCACATACACACAACATTCATCTTTGGCTTGCAACTAAGGATATAGTTAGTAGGAGGATACAGAAAAAGGTTTGCTGTCAGTTGCCTCAGACAAGTAAGTGAGGTACAAAGAAAATCAGTAAGAGAGGCCAAGCAAATGGAATAAGAGTTCCAGTGACTCCTTATCACATGCCTATAGCCTCCCCTGGGTATAGCCCTGTTCGATTAGTGCCTACAATCTCCCCCCAATAGAGAGTAGAGTAGTTCTGATGAAGCCAGATGGAGTGAAAAGGACCAAAATTATGGCACATCGGACATGGATTATTGAAGAAAGAAGTGGGAACTCTATGAAAGGTATTAATTGATAAGAAAGATGAAAATGGAAAGAAGAGGTTGAAAAAGCGAGAGGTCTAAGAAAGAGGAGGGAGAGTTAAAAAGAGAAGAAAATGAAGAATAGGCTGAAGGAAAAAGAGGGAGGTTTAAGAAAATTATGTTTATTCATTTCACTCCAACACCAAAACACCTCCCCAAATAAATTAATGAAAAAACACTTGTGATTCACTGGAATTCGAACCTGGGTTACCACATACAGATTGTAAACACTAATCATCACAACAACAAAATAATAATAATAATAATAATAATAATAATAATAATAATAATAATATATGAAATGAAATGAAATAAAATGAAGAAAAAAATAGGGGTGAGAAGGAAATCGAAAATGGAATGAAACCTAGGACAAAAAGGTAGGGCACTGATGGTTGAAGGAAAAGAGGGAGTCAGCCTGTGTAATGGGCGAGGTCCGGGGGTTGGTAATGAGGTAGGCTGGGTAGGTAATAATGAGCGGGGCAGATGGTCAGTTGGGAGGAGGAGGCTGTGTGAGGAAAGTAGGACAGACAGATATATAGATGAATATACAGTTAGATAGAATTGTAAATGCTTAGGTACTGAACAGATGGGTCGTTTTTTCTAGATCCCTGCTCCCTCAAGTTTAGCCCCATTAGTTTTCAGATTTTAAGATGTTTGCCCCATTTATTTTTCGATTTTAAGACATTCCGCCCCATTTCCTTTTCAATGTTAAGACCTTTTATGCTATTTAGGTGTCGATTTTTTTCCTGGCGAACGATAGTGGGCCTGTAATTTTGAGGCCGGGACATTTTTCTACCGATTTTTTTTTTTTTTTTTTTTTTATGGATGCCTAGTTAGAAAACTATAAATGAAAAAAAAAAAAAAAAACGACCCAAAAGTGAACCATCCCCTCTTAAACAATGTGTTGCTTATATAAACACCTAATATATTGATCTCTATATATTCTATAGTTAACCCCTTCAGCACCATGATAAAACAAATCCTTAAGGGGGGGGGGGGGGGGGGTGACTTGTTTTTTTATTCTTCTCTGGGTTGTATCCATTCGGCCCCATTCAGCCTACTGTTTTAAGACTTTTATCCCCATCCACGTGTTGATTTTTACTTGGTGAGTGATAGCGAGCCACCATAGTTTGGATAATGAATTAGACACCTGGCTAAATTTGTAAATTTTTCGATATAAAAATGACTGGCGAAGCCGGACTTCTCCATAGAATAGTGGCTCGCTATCGCTCGCTAGGAAATCATCAACACCTGGATGGGGATAAATGTCTTAAAACAGTAGGCTGCATGGGGCCGAATGGATACAACCAAGATAGAGAAAAAAGCAGGTCATCCCCCTTAATCACAATAGCAAGAAGTACAACCGGCCACCTTTCACTCTTCTACTTCCTCCTCTCTGTCTACACTTAGCTTTCACTAAACCCTATGAGAACGCTCTTATTATATGTCTATCCCTCCCCTATCCTTATCTAACAGTTAGTGTAAATCACATGTAAGGGGATAGTGGCTATTTGTTTGGTCTATTTATATATTTAGGCCTATTCATTTAATTTTTAGTTCCCTCGCTAGACCTCCAAGCTTTAACAAAAAAAAAAAAAAAAAATCTAGAACCCCCTTCAAGATAAATGTTTACATTTTTCGGTAGAAAAGTGTCTTGGCCGAAGGCCGGTTTCTTTCAAAATTACAGGCTCGCTTTCGCTCGCCAGGAAAAATCGACACCTAAATGGCACGAAAGGTCTTTATATTGGTATAGAAATGGGACGAACGATTTTAAAATCAACAAACCAATGGGCCGAATTTCATAAAACCTGAAAACTAATGGGACGAAACATGAGGAAGAAGGGAGACCAGAAAAATTAGCCATTTCCCCTTCATAATAAGAGTTGCTTCTTCCCCACTGTAGCTATGTCTACTGGCAGTAACCCCTACTGTACCGACCACGTCTTTTCAATTTCATGCTAGTTGTGTTTATACTATATTTGTGCAGTTTAAGAAGGATCTGTGATAGTAAAAAGGATTAAGTGAGATAGTTTGAAGCCTGTTAATTGTTGGAGACCCTACTTAAACTGAACAAAATCGTCTAATAATAGCCAGAATAGAGTTAAGTTAAAAGGACGACACTGGTACTGAATGGGTTAACACATTGATGTAGGCGACTTTTCCTATCTAAGAATTTGTCACTGCCGATTGCTGACTGCTAGTTATTTTATTTTAGTTATAGAGCTGAAAGAAAATGGAAACCCTACCTCCTAAGAAACTTACTCCGTTTTCTGATCGTTTGATGCTGGTGTTACGAGAAAATTTATTAAGGGGACATGGGTCGCTTTTCTAGACCCCTTTCTCCCTCATGTTTAGCCTAATTAGTTTCCAGATTTCAAGATGTTTAGCCCAATTAGTTTTCAGATTTTAAGATGTTGGCCACATTAGTTTTTCGATTTTAAGACCTCTCGCCCCATTTCTTTGTCAATATTAAGACCGTTCGTGCTATATAGGTGTAGTTCTAGCAGGGGGCTCTATTGGATGTGGGTTTTTTTAAAGTCTGATGGAGGTCTAGGGAAGAAAGTAGAAACATAATTAATAAATACAAAATAAATAAATAAATAAAAAAAATATACCAAAAAGTTAACCAGTTGTACAGTCGCGGTCATTAATTATGTACATTCTGAACCCGCTTTAGCCTTATTGCATAGTCCTTTTATTGAAGATTATTTTATTAGAGTAACTATTTTTGTGTTCTCTCTCTCTCTCTCTCTCTCTCTCTCTCTCTCTCTCTCTCTCTCTCTCTCTCTCTCTCTCTCTCTCTCTCTCTCTCTCTCTCTCTCTCTCTCTCTCTCTCTCTCTCTCGCAGACCATAATTAGCTACCTTCCTTGTTCACCCTCCTTCTCCCTTTCTTAATATCCTTTTTTATCCTCACATCTTTTAGTCTATCCACCCCCGCCCCCTTATAATTTCCTCTCCCCCCCCCCCCATCATCGCTAAACGCACGCACGCTTTCCCCTTTTTTCCTCCCCCCTTTTTTCTTTCCCCCCCTTTTTTCCCTCTCCTCCCACTCCTTTCCTTTCTTACGCCTCGCCTTCCCGCTTTTCCATCTGTCCTATTCCTCTTACCCCTTTCTTTTATGTACCTGCCCTCAGTTTTTCCTTCATGTTGACGGCATCATACACCAAATGTTCCTTTCCTACCCCTGTTTCATTATTATTATATATCACGAGCCATGACATAGTCAGTAAAGCGTCAGCTGCTGATCAAAGGGTCGGGAGGTCAAACCCGCTCTGTCAAAATGTTATTGGTAGATGTCAAGCCCGGGCAACTTGACCTAGCAATTTGTGGCAAACACCTAATGTTCGTGGCCACAGCTTCACGGGAATTACGGCGTCTAGAAAAACAAAATTATTATTATTATTATTATTATTATGATTTATTATTAGTATTAGTATTATTATGATTATTTATTTATTTATTTTGTATAATGCCTATTTCTGACTTCGCTCCTGTCAGTTTGTCGTTTGCCCTTTGGTGTATTAAATCTGTATCTCTTTATTTCCCATCTACGTTAATTTGTCTCCGTGTAGGCTATTCTTCCTCCTTCTATCTTGTTTCCCTCCTTTGCACCACCTCTTCAACATCACGCTATGTCTATCTATCTATCTCTATCTATCTATCTATCTACATCTATCTAT
>CM064530.1:16351415-16352908 GCA_032716605.1 Paralithodes platypus
GTGTGCGACAACGTGGATGTATTCGTGTGTGCCGGAAGTAATGACCGGAAGTAGACCGGAAGTAGTGCCAGGAAAAAAAACAGCTGACTCCTACACACTCGTCATTCATCCATTGCCATGTATCCATTCATACACATCCTACCGTCACTCCACTGCCAGTCCTTTGTTAAACCAAACCATTCACCCAAGCATTCCTAACATGTGCTGTAACCTTTTGCATATTATCCTAGAAAATAGTTACATTGTATCTTGGCATATCATCGTTACCAGTACTCAACGTTTGTGTTTATGCTGTCCTCATATAATTTGTTTTGCTGCCTGTAACTTGTGTCTCCTCCAAAGTAAAAGAGTGATAGTCGATATTTTAAGCTTCTTTTTGTATGCCTTTATGTATCTTAATGAATACCCTTTGTGCCTAGTAGTTGCATAGTTTATTTTATCTTCATTGATTCCTATTTTGTACATTTCAATTACCATATGTGTGACATTTCTCGCGATTTCAGTTTGTTTCATATTATTTCAGAAACAAATATTGTTACATGTAGTCCTTCCACTACGTTTAAACCTACGAGGGCTGTGGGTTAATTCTCTCTCTCTCTCACTCTCACTCTCTCTCTCTCTCTCTCTCTCTCTCTCTCTCTCTCTCTCTCACTCTCTCTCTCACTCCATCATACACACCATCTTGCATCAATTATAACCCCTTCTTCTTCTTCTGTGACCTGACCTTGCCCCCCGTGTCAAGAGGTCACACGTGTCCTGGTTTAGTGACCAACCACAACAACAAAAACCCTCTTCCACCTTTTCAATCATAGGAAGACTAATTATTTTGACCAAGCACTGTACAGTATATGATTTTGGTTTTTCTGCAGCAATAGTGATATGCTTAAAGGTAGGCAGACCGTTTTTCTGGACCCCCTTCTCCCTAATGTTTAGCCCCACTAGTTTTGAGATTATAAGACGTTCGGCCCATTAGTTTGGCGATTTTAACACCTTTCGCCCCATTTCGTTATAAATTTTAAGACCTTTTGTGCCATTTATTTCCTGGCGAGCGATAGCGAGCCTGCAATTTTAAGAGGAATCGGCCTTCGGCTGGGAAATTTGTCTACCAAAAAATGCACAAATTTATCTTGAAGGGGGGTCTAGGGGGTGTTTTTGTAAGCTTGATGGAGGTCTAGGGAGGAAACTAAAAACAAATATGAATAAATGAATTAATAGACCAAACAAACGGTCAGTCTCCCCTTAATTGATTCAATAGTTCTGTGTTAAAACCAATCATTGTACGTATTTAAACACTGCAATCAATTGATACAGTAGAACGTGTTATTTTTACGCTCAGTTACACAATTGATGTCCTTTCAAACCATGTGTGTTCAACTTATACAAACGTATTCTTTTAATACACTGTAATAAGTAACAACCCGTTTTTAACATTAATCATCCATTACAAACCCCAAATGCACTTGAATAAACTAATGAAAGCATATGGTCCTCCC